>JAGFMF010012114.1:888-21432 GCA_019455555.1 Galemys pyrenaicus
AGAGAGAGAGAGAGAGAGAGAAGCTCCTAGCAGGCTCTAGTCCAAGTGCGAGGGTCAGGTCTGGACAATTGTGTGGCAGGAGCACAAGTGGGATGAGCCATGTGTGTGAGGAGCAAAGCTGAGGTGATGTAAGCACCTGGGGAGGAGCACAAGAGAGGAGGAGGAAGAGGAGGAGGAGGAAGCAAAAAGAAGGAGGAGGAGGAGGAGGAGGCAGCGGCGGCAGCGGCAGCCACGGTGGCTGCCAGTCCAGAACAGAATGATGGGCAACTCTCACCACAAGCAACCGAGGAGTAAGAGCCAAAGCAGGATGCATTCAGCAACAGGTACTCTCTTCCCTTCCCTCCTTTTTCTGGGGCTCCTCCAGCCAGGGTCTCCCCAGCTGCACCCTGGAGCCCCTGACCCTTGGTGTGACTTGCAGGGGCTGGCAGGGGGCGGAGAGAGAACCTGAGGGAGATGTGTGAACTCCCAGCTCCCCAGCTCCTGCGCCAGCCTGAATTGCATAAGTCAGAGCTCCCTGAGCTGGCAGGGGCTGGTCTCTTAACCAGCAGCCCCATGCAGCCTCTGGAGGGTGTCTGGAGCGCCAGGGAAGTGAGCAGTGTGCTGAGGACTGAAGTTTATTGCTAGGACTGCTTTCTGTCTGGATCCAGTAGGCAGAGACCTGGAACTGTGCACGGCTTAGCCTTTAGGAGCCTTCTTTGTTATCCAAAGCCTCATCTCCCCCCAGCACCCCTGTCACTGTACACCTACACCTCTCCTGCCTCTGCCTCATCTGCTGCATGCACAGAATGATCCAGACAAATCTGCTTCTTGCTGTGTAATGCCCTGCCCCCCCCCACCCCAGTCCCAGCCTGGCGCTCTCCTCACTGCATGGCAGAGAAGAGCATGGGCCAGTCTCGAGCTTGTTGCCTCCCTCCCTAGGCATGCCCTGCTTTGTCCCTTGGCCCTCTGCAGACCTGGAATCGAGGGTGCTGGCATAGATTCCTCCAACACCCCCTGGCTGGATGCTGATGGTGTAGAAATAGAGACAAAATGTGGAGACAACTTTTCCTAGCTCACCTTCCTAGGCAGTGCAAGAACAATGTGGAAGTAACTTCTCTGGTCCCGTTCACTCCACCAACTCTGTCATTTTGCCTGCCCCTCACCCCAGAGGAAGTACCTTCCACTGTGCTGCAGGTCCCCTCTCATGCCCAAGGGCCTGGGGTACTTTCCCTGCCCTCCTTTCTCCATCTTGATGGTGCCTCCTCTTCTCCCTTCTCTGTACCCCTCTTCATAGAGAGGCTCGGGGTTTTCTCTGTGCCCATTAAGAGCCCCTCATCCATTCGTCAGATCAGTGGGAAGGAAGTGAAAGTTTCTGCCAAGTTTAACTCCGTTTTACCATAAGAAACCAACAAATGGATTGGTGGCTTGCAGAAAGCGGGCCATACTTAGGCCCAGAGGGTTGCTTTTAGCTTTTTCTGGGGACACCGCTGGTTTTGTGGTTTGAGGGGTGTTGTCCAGGACCAGCCAGACTTAAGGGAAGCCCCAGAAAGGGGTTCTCACAGGTTGGAGGGGTAGGAAAGCTACACCAGAGTGACTTGGGATATGCTGGGAGACAGGGTCACCACTGCTGGGACCTGCCTATCAAAGCAGGGCTGGTTTGGACTTCTGGCTAAACTGGAGAAGCTTCTGGAGCACTTGTGGTAGACTGAGCTGGTGGCTAAGGTTTTAGATACTGAAATTTCTTTGGAATCATCTGAGGACATAGTCCTTTGAAGGCCATGATTAGAGAAATGCCCAACCACCACCTCGGAGGATTCTGCTTCTCTGCCACAGAGCTGGAGGCTCAGGACCAGCTGGTCCTGGAGAGGACAGCATGGGAGTCTGCAGAGAACTTTTTGCACAACTGTTGGTGCTACAGTTCAAGATAGTTACTAGTTGCTATTTCAGTTTTTAGAAATTGCTGTGCATAGTCAATGCCAGCTCCAATCCAGGGTCGTCATGGGGCTATCACTACTTCACCATCTTCTAGCAGGATGAGGAAATGGCCTCATGAGCACTTCTCCCTCTCTGTCCCACTTCATTTCCAGATTCTGTTGTCTCTGGACACTCACTGCCCCCAGCACTGCACCTATTCATTCATATCCCTGAGCAGGCCTTGGGTGGTCACTCACGCCTACTGGACTAGCTGGAGAGAGACTGGCTAGCCTTCCGGCCCAGACTGTCTGCACACTGAGGAAACAAGCACAGGAAATAGCTAATGGTCCAAGGGAGGAGGTGAGGTTCTGACTTAGGTCTGTAAGTGTTTCTGTCTTGAGGTCACTAGGAAAGACTCCATGAAGGACTAAAACATCTCTCCCATTGCCCACCCTTCTCTGCCAATGTCCTGCCTTCAGGGTTCTGTCCTGGGCCTGCATCTCCTCTTACTCTATAGTCTCTTCTGCTGCAGCTTCTCCCCTGGTGGTCAAGGCCACATCTGGAGATCAACTCCATAGACCTGACCTTCAAATCTCTCTCTCGATTTCAGACTAACATAATCAACTGCTCCATTCCGTCTGAATGTCCCAGGAAGACCTAAGCACATCTTATACCACCTTCTATCCCTGCAGAGACGCTCCCCCCCCTTCCATTTTCTCTGGGTGACACCATTATCTCTCTAATAACCCAAACTAGACACCTAGGAGTCACCTTTTTCTCCTCTTGCTTCCTTACTTCACAATTTTTACTCATCCATCCATCTGTCTGTCCACGTGTCCATCCATTCATTCATCAATTATTTGTTGTTGAATCTTCTTCTAGGATGTGGCAGCCCCTCCTCTTATCCCACTGGCCATATCTGAGCCCAGACCTTTATTAAATCTTACTTGTTCTTGAACTTGGCCTCCTGCCTTCACCTTTGATGTTTTCCTGCAGCTGCCATGATCTGCCCCTGCACTCCCTTGTTATGAACCCAATTCTTGCTAATTTGGAGACAGGAGATCAGCACTGCTCCCAAAGTGTGCACTGTTTGTCTCAGGTGGTCCGGGAGCTCATTCGAAGGTGGTTTAGAGGAAACTGGCTTTACTTTGTTCAGAGTTTTGTGTGTCTTCTAATGTTTATTAGAAAAAAAAATTAGTAAAATCCAACCTATGGCTTCTCATATATTTTTTTATTAGGACAAGATTAAGTGTTTTTTTACTGAGTCTTTTTAATAAAATGATTAAGTTTAAAAAATGGTAGTACACATGGTTCATGAAGATGGAAAAAAATGGGCATGTGAGACACCAATGCCTAAAGTTTGGGAAGCACCAGTTTCTAGGGTAAATACTTCCCTTAGCAAAACTTAGAGCCCTTTCATTACCAGGCTCCACCTACTTTTCCAGTCTCACTTCTCATCTTGAACTTGATGATCCAGTCATCTGCAATGATTTGAGGTATTCCAGATATACCACACCCATTCATCATTTCCACGATTTCACAGATGCACTTTTCTCTGCCTGGAAACTGTCCTCTACCCTTGTTTCCAAACCACCCTCCTCCCCCTCCCACCCCCCCGCCATTTTCTCCTAGCAATTTCCTATTCATCCTTCAAAACCCCAATTAGGTGGTACCTCTTTTCTGAAGCCTTCCCTGACTGACCTCCTTCCTCCATATAAAATTAATTAGCAGAGTGAATCCCTCCCTCCTCCGTACTAATTTGGTACCTTGTACATAATTTTATCATTGCTGGCACTGCTTTTTTTTTCCAACGTGCTTTTCATCTTTGTTTTTTTTTATTAACACTTTGGTTTTTGCAACAGCAGTTGTAGGTTCAAAGTAAAATTAAGGAGAAGGTCCAGAGATTTTCTGTATGTCCTCTGCCACTACATGTGCACACTCTCCTCCACTTTCAACCCCCTCTGTAAGAGTGGAATCCTCGCTACCACCGGTGAAACTACACAGAGTTCGACTGTCACCCAACCCATAGCTTACTTCGCTGTTCACTCTCAGTGTTGCACACGCATATCCATCATTATGTTATCATCAAGAGTATTCCGACTGCCTTAAACATCTTCCATATTCTTCCTGGTTCATCTCCAGCCCCCGGCAACCACTGATCTTTTTGCCGTCCCCATAGTTCTGGGTTTGGGTTTTTTGTTTTGTTTTTTTTGTTTTGTTTTGAGAATGTCATGTAGACTTTTCAGATTGACTTCTTGCAGGCATTTTTGTGGCTGTTATTACATGCTTATTTTCCCTGGTAAAATGTGAATGTTTTGAGGGCAAAGGCTAAAACTTTTTTTCTAAAGAGTGGTGACCAGGCCTTGGAAGGCTTCGAGTCTAAATCTTTCTTGTCTGTGAACCAGGAGGGTGACCTTAAGCAAATCGCTTGCATCTGCTATCTCTATCCTTTGGCTATACGATGCAGCTATGAATCCTTGGAGGATCCTCTGTACACATGCCCAGGGTGGTTGGAAAGATACAGTGTGACATAGCGAGGAAAGCTTTCAGGAGGTTGAAACTATTTTCAAATGAAAGAAGAGCTATTATGGTTGTAGACTGGGAAACACTGGGGGTCTTTCTCTGAGACTGGAACGGGAAGTGAACCCATCATGTTTGAGGGAGCATAGGGAGCTGGCAGACTGAGCCACTCCTAATGGCCAGTACAGCTGCAAAGCGAGTGGAGGTAGGGATGTGTAGGGGTCCAGTGGTAGAGTAGTCTCAGCATGTGGAAGCCAGATGTGACCTTACTTCATAGGCTTCTCTGACACAGGAAGGCCCCTTTACCAGGCTCATGAGTTGGAATCAATTTCTCACGCACTCCCTTTTAGCTCTTATAAGTGTAACTCTATCATTCTGTGAATCTGTATAGGGAAGGGAAGCATATATGCGCCAATACTATCTTAACCACACAACATGGTCTAGCTGGGTGTATATGAACCATCTATTTGGCCTGGTATCCACAGAAAAAGGAAGGGAAGCCAGGATTTGGGCCCAAGTCTGTCAGTCTTTGAAGTCTGTGCCTATAACACCATGTCGTATGCTTTTCAGCGTCTTTCCTCTGTGGCAGGAGTTAGTCACCCTGGCGAATACATATGATGATTGAGTGTTGTGTAGTTCTGTTCTGGAAGGGCTAGCAGATCTCTACAGCAACAAAGATGTGACCTACCTAGACTTGCAGAAGTGCTTCCCTAGGTTTGTTTGATGGCATGTCTATATTGTTGGAATAAGTGAACTCTTTAGTGACTCCGCGTTGGGTCTAGAAGGTGGATCTGGGAATTCCTGAGCCAGCAAGAAAGTGGGAGGTTCTTGAATGTAAACCTAATCCAGATGATGCAAGGGGCCTCAGATGCAGAGAGAACTGGTATCATAATGCTTTCCAATACCCTCCCTCAGGATTCATGCCAGTGCTGTGACCAAAGTAACTAGAGCTTCAACATAAACATGAGTTCACCGTTCCCTTCTCTATACCAATGCAAAGTGAAGAAAGCATCTCACTGTATTTGGAAAGCGTTTCTGTGGTTGGACTGTGATTCTCATAGTCACAAGCTTATTGGATTCTCACAATCCTTGATTTCTGTACAGTGGACACTAAAATAGTTAAGGCTTATAAGGGAATCCAGTGGTTCCTACACCCCCAGGGAACCTTCCTCCAAAAGGCATATTTCATCACTGGACTTAAGGAGCTCATTGGAAGGTAGGTGAAGAAGCTGAAATTCTAGGCCACCAAACAAATATTTCCTAGTGCTTCTCACCTCCTCCAGTTGAAAGATGATTGAAGGTGGAGGCATGGGCCTTGTGGACTGGATCCAGCCGTGGTGCTCCCATATTCCCTGGGCCAGAGCTAGCAGGAAGCAAAAAGCACATTGAAAAAGAGTACAGTGGCCTCCCTAATGTCAAATAACAGGAGGTAGCTAAGTAAGTCTGATGCATCCAATTTCACTGAGGTTTGGTAGAAGTTCTATAAGAGCTAATTATAAAGACCGTTGAACAACATTAATAATGCTTATGATAAAGTATAACATGCAAAAGGCACAAACCAAAAATGTATCTAAGCTGAACTTAACAAACACTGTATGAATTGTCTGAATATGAGCAAGGACTGGATGGGAATTGTGAAAAAGACAAAACTTGACTTCTTGTGGGTGGCAGGCTTGCTGGTGAGTTTTTCTTTCCCTTTGAGTTTCATTTATGTTGTTATAATGTTTTTTGTGAAAGAAAAAGAAAAACCATTAACATGTAGAACAATTATGCTGGGAAATCATTCTGTCAAGCTGAGGCACCCAGTCATTTTTTTTCTCTGAGCCAGTCAACACACTTGAAAACATAATGCAAAAGCAGGAGCAACTTTTTATGGAAAGAGGCGGCAACAGGGAATGGATTTACTGTGGGAAGCCCCTGGTTTGAACTGAAGCTCTGACCCTTACTTTGAATATTTTAGGGAAGTTATTTCACCCCTTGTATCCTCAGTTTCTTCACCAGCCATGTGGAGATGATGAGAAAAACAACCACAACCTTACAAGGCTGCTGGGGGGAAGCAATGACATAGGATGGTTTCAAGAGCTTTGTGAGACAGAAAATGCTGGACAGCAGAATGCCTTATCATGGTTTAGACACAATACTTCCAAACAAAAATGTTAGGCCCTGTTTGCTACTGTCCCACATCAATTGACAGCCAAACTAGAATGTGCCTGTGCCTCTGGGAAGCTTAGGTGGCAGCCATGTTGTCCTCTCTGAGTACCGGATGGCACTGAAATTTTATCAAGCAAGTAAAGCTTTCTGGTTTTAGTCATGGTTGGAGAACACTTGGGAAAGTGTTGTAGGTTTTTCTCCTCTGGAATGCTTAAACTCTGTGGAGACAGAATTCAAATAATATCCTGAAGATAAAAAGCATGGTGAAGATCCCCGCAGCTGCTCAGGTTCTCAGCCACACTTGGCCACTCACTAGCTGTGTGCCTTTTGGCAAATGATTTAAGTTTTCGGAACCTCTGTTGCCTCCTTGGCCCAGTGGGGATTATGCCTATCTCACAGAGCACTTGTGAGGGTGAAATGAGGTGCCTCATGTAAGCACAGGGCATAGAGTGGGCAAAGAGCCCCACAGTGCTACTGTTTTAGTGCTTGACTGTCAGAGTAGGAGTCTCCAGGGACCCCCTGACCTGGAGTTTCTCACGGGTGGTCAATGGAGTGTGGGGGGACTTTTGGGTGAACACAGAGTATATATATTATTATTTTTGCATGTCATGGAAAAGTCTTTCATAGGCAGAGTTGGCTTTGTCTGTTACGGTGGTACCCAAGTATTTTAAGGAAGGTGAGATACATTCATGGAAAACACTTGTGTTACCTGAACCTTTCCTTTTGTAGACCCATGGAAATTAGGTGGCAGTCCCAAGGCCACTCACTTACAAAGATTAATGTGGGCCACTCCTCGCCACTGCCATAAATACCGCCCAAGAGTGGTCCGTGCGCCCCCTGGGATTTCCTTATCACTGCGCTAGAGACGTCCTATGTCTCACGGTCATGTCCATATAACCAGTTTCAAGCTGGGAGAAGCCAGATGAGGCTCAGATATTGAAAGGAGGCAAAAGTGATCCTTGAGGTGACCAGGAAAAAAATCTCTCTACTAGGGGGTCCTACATGCTGACAGGTCAGCGCTGGGTCACCCCAGGAGAAACCTTTCCAATGTGGGCTAATGAGACCTCCTAAGTGCCATCTGCGCTCCTGGGGAGGAAATGGTCTTTGATGAAACTTCCATCTTTCTCAACAGCAGGTTTTCTATTTAAAAAATCAATCTCCTGTCAAATTCTCCAAGAACACAGATGGAGGGGTGTGGGGTCCCTGCAGTAGGATGAGGCTCCCAATGTCTCCCTGTCATCTGGGTGGAGTTTGTCCTCTGAGCCTGGTTTCTGGCATTGGGGAGGGTGGCAGAGCCACCTCTATGGATTCTTTTTGTGGAATTTGTCTCCCTGGGGAAGGAACTGTTCAGGCCCTTCAGCTTGCCTCAGAAAAGATGCATCCCGACTTATCACACATGGCAGCATAAAGCTCCTCTAGAACACTGCTCCTTTGAAACATTCTGACCCACCCAAAGCCTGAGACCTTGCTCCTGCTGCAGGGATTTCTGACCTACATGGCTTAGCTTCTCACACTTCTGCCTTCTCTGTTTCATTGCTGATCACTACTGCTTCCACCTTCTCTCTTTCCTGACTTAACTTCCCTGCCCCAGCACCAACACCATCTTCTCAGACCTCTGCTTCAAGCTGTGGTTCTGTCACCAGCCCCATCCTATCTCTGGGTGCTTCAGAGCCCGGCATGGGGGCAGGAACTGTCCAAGCAGGGTAAAGAGCTAAACGAGAAAGGTTGAGCTCTCTTGGAGACCAGCCAAGCCACAGTCCTGATCCACACAGCCCAAGGTTACACTGCTGACTCTGAGGGTGAAGAGAGCCCCTGCCCACACCTCATCGACAGGCGTCCAGCCCCACCAAACAATAAGTCTGTGTTATGGAGCTAACGAAAACCAACCATTTCCCCACTCTGGCACAGTAGTTTGCCCTGACTCCAGCCAAAAAAATCAAAAGCTGAGCTGAAAGAACAAAAGACAAATAGCAGCTGGGGCGCTAATGTGTGGGATCTCCCCCACCCCAGACAACATGGCTCTGGCCATAAGCGAAAGGCAGCATCTATCACAGCAGCCAACTCCAGCCCAGAGGAGCCCAGGTGAGAAATGGTTGCCAAGGGGGATGACAGACTCAGGCCTTTGCCAGGCGGGCCCTGGATAACAGCCAGTGGGAAACCAAACCCAGGGAGGAGTGACAACCGTTTTCAAAGGAACTCCCCCTAAGCTTTGGGTGGAAGGCCAGGATGCCTCCTAGAAGACACAGGCCAGCCCCAACATGGTTCTGTTGAGCCAGGCAATGTTCAGAGTGCTTTACAGATATTAACTCATTGTTCCACATGGCAATCTTATGGTTTATTACCTTTAATGTAGGTAGATCTGCAGATACCAGATATGTAGTATAAACAGATATATAGATTAAAAACAGCAAATGATACAACTAATCTATGGGTTAGAAACTCAGGCTCAGAGAAGTTGAGTAACTTGCCCAAGGACACACAGGGGAGGATGGGACTTGAGCCCAGGCAGGAGGGCTCTGAAGTTTATCTTCTTAGCTATTATGCTGATTGGCCAAGGCAAGAGAGCCCAGAGAGCCAGGCCACCTTTGCTTACCATCCACTAGCTGGCTTCAGTCTCTATCAAGAATTAGTGCAATGGTTCTCAAACTGGGGAAGACATAGAACACTGTTGATACCCAGGCTCCACCCTGAGAACTGGTTTAATTGATCTAAGATGAAGTTGGGCCTTCAGAGTACAGAGGGATGTGAGGAGTGGCAGTTTTCACAGCAGTTCCTCAACTTAAAAATATACAATTCTGCCATCTGAGCCATGCCTCTGCCTCTCCCTCCTGCCATGGCTCTGCCTCTTTGCTCTCTAGCCACAGCCAGATTTTCTGATAGGTGTCTCCACTCTCCTACCATTTCCCTCCTTAACCTGCTGTGGTCTGGCCTCTGTGAAGCGCCCTGGCCGGGGTCACTTTCTCAGTGTTGTCACTGTGAATGTTCACTACTCAGGCCTTAACCTCCTTAAGTCCCTACATGTTGTCCATGACCCATCTTTGCTCCTAGAAACAAACGCTCTCCTAACCCCAAGGGTGCTACCTATTCTCCTTGTCTGGAAATTTCACCTCAGTCTTTTTGGAGGACTTTTTGTACCAAGTCATACAAGTATGTTCTGAACGTCCAGCCTCCGGACACCTGCAGGCCCGCCTCTGCCCCGGAGGACTTGAGTCCTGGCCATAAGAGGAGGTGTCAGCGCTTTGTCCAGGGGAGACTCCCAACTCCGTCAAGTGGCTCCTCGGCCTCTCTGCATCCCTGGCAAGAGTAGAAAGAACAAGCTCCAGTGAGGTCTCTTTGTATTTTGTGAGCAAGAACTGCTGTGCCCGTCTTCCCATGAGCAGACGGTCGTGGGGAGAAAGCCTGGGCCATCCTCCTGTGCTCATTCATCAGTATGGTCATGCAGTCCCTTTTTAAAGAACTTCTGTCATAGACAACTTGTTTCCTGGGTCGGTTTGTATCCTTCTAAACGCGCAAAAACAGATCTGAACAAGTTATAAGTTTTAAATGTGTTAAAGTCAATGATTCTTTCACACCCTGGCCTGAGAAATAGATTTTGCTAGAATCTGCAATATGCTGGCAGGGGTGGAGGTGGGAGAAGCAGTGAAGAAGGTCCGTAGGGTTCTCCTCTTGATGCAGTGGAGCGCAAGACTGAACTCCAAAACTCACTCTTCTCTGGCTGTTGAACCTTGAGGAAGTCCCCTTCCCTCTCTGAGCCTCCGTTTTCTCTCCTGTTCCTGGGACTCCTCGTTACTACCCCTCTGATGGTGATGGGGATGGTGGGAGGGGATGACCTTTATATGTTGTAGGTGTGATCCTCGGCCAAAGAGTTGGCACTGGCTGGTCGTTGGGGAAACTGAATTGAATAGCATCCAGTCAAAGTGCACAGCCTCTTTCCAGACTGAGAAAATGTGTGTGCAAGAGTCTTGCAAAAAAACAAAAACAACAACAACAAAAAAAAACCCACAAGCCTATCTCCGTGCACGTCTCTCCTCCGGGAAGGAAGGGGCCCGCACCATGACAATAGACCAGGGCCGCTGACTCAGACAGCCAGTTCCTGCTCATTTCCCCTGCCCAGGACAGCAGTTAAGCGGGAGGTCAGCCCCGGTGCTCTGACTTCTTGACTGCGAATCTTACCTAGAGAACGATAAGGCTGACTCCCAAACAGCACCCTTCACAGACTGGACCGAGACCAAGACCACGGAGCAGACCAGGGCGGCTGTGGGCAGGCCCTGGGGGCGCAGGAGAGTAGGAAAGGAAAGGAAACTTTTCAAATGCCGAGTTGAATCTCTATGCTGGGCAGCCCGGAGTAACTTAGACAGCAACAGAGTAACAGAGAGCATGCAATCGCCCGAGCCAGACTGACCCAACCAGGGTGCTAGTAAACGGCGCTCAGGAAAAGTCCTTAGGCACCCACTGAGGAGCAACGTGGAGTCCCAGGCTCCCTGCCTCCAGTGTGGGCCTACCACGCCATTTCCTCTGGCGTGAGAACTTGCTGGATGTGGATTCTTGGTCCTCCACTCTGCCGGATGGAGAGAGCTGAACCTATCACCCTCTTCTGGAACCGGGGAGGTGAGTCGTTGGGGGGTAAAGGGGCACTTGCTCAACAGAAGGGCGAAGGGAAGGAGTTGGGGTTGGTTAAGGAGGAGGGGCCACCAACATTCCGAGCTCTCCTGAAGCAACCTGGGCTATGTGTAAGGAAGTAAATTCCTTAGTACTGAGGTGTATGGGGTGGGGGGACACATTGGACCCGGCAGAAATAGGATGAAAGAAATTCAAAATTGGTTGGTTCTGAGGGTGAAGACAGTGGGTCTGGTCACATCCCAACCCTGATAATCTGGGATTCTAAAGGGATAATGAAGGTGACCTAGGAATTGTAAAAGTGGCGAGAAAATACTGTATCTCTCATTTTCTATAAGTCAACTTAACAAGCTTTCCGAGGCCTCATCCCTTGGATGGTGGAAAATAACATCTCCATCTTAGGGCTTTACCCATCTCCTGCACTCCTGCTAAAATACTGATTTATTTTTGAAATATCAAAGCCTGGGAGTAGAGGGGACAGGAAAGGGATGACTATCGCTGGTCGTCTGTCCACACCAGCTGACGTGAAGTGGATAAACAGGGTGGGGGAGATGACACTGCCTTTGAAATTGTCCTTTCCATGCCCTTGAAAATGTCCTAGGTGCTCCTGTTATGGTCGCAGAGGTAGCTGGCAAGACAGAGAATGAGTTCACACTGTGACTCATTCTCGCGAGAACTAGCTAGACCTTCGTGGCAGGAGTGGGCGCAGAAGGAGTAACTGAGTTAAAGGAGTTTGCAAAGCAGAGTGATGAGAAGCTGAGTCCTATGGGGACCATGTGCTGTTCGGCATGGAGAAGAGTCAGAGGAACTTGGTCTTTGGTCTTCAGGCCTGGAGGGACTGTCACAGGAGAGGGAGTAGAGGAGATCTCAAGTGGGAGTTCAGGTGACAAAGCTGGGGCCTATGGACCAGGAGGAACTTTCTAATAGATTCTCCATGGGCTGCCTTGCCAAGGAGCAAGGAATCTAGGTGTCTCTGGACAGGTTGCCGGTGTCACCGTCACAGGGGTGCCCTTGAAAAGACAAGGACAAGTGGGAGCTGGCCTTCCCTTTCCGAAGAGGGTGAGAGGAAAGGGGAGGGCACCCCTCCCAGCTCTCACCTGCACAGCTCCCACACTGTCCTACACCCCATCTCTCTCCTATGGACTCCTGCTTTTCGTGCCCCTCTTCAGGCCAGAGCAAGACTCCAGACACCCGACTGCTCAAAATCTTCTCATGGTGAAAGTCCAGATTTATTTCGTTTCCCTATTGCCTCCTCTCTACTCTCTAAAAACAGAGCAGAGATAAGATCGTTTCTCATCTAACAGAGTTCTGACATTTCATCAATCTCTGTCCTAGACGACTGGAAAGGGCTATATTTAACCTCTTGTCTTGTAGCTTTTAATGGAAGGACTTGCTTCAGGCAGTGCCTTCTAAAGCCTGAAGCTCACAGGAGAGCAGAACGTTTTCTTTGTTCTCTGCCAGGTCAGAGCCAGCCTCTCCCTCTGAGCAGGCTGCTTAGGCAACCATAGGCCCCAGAGCACCCACCCTCTCCTCTTTCTCTCCTGAAGGAAGTAAGCCCCCCCCAGGAGAACCCCTTCAGCTTTCTTATTCACAGATATTTGACTCTTTATGAACTCCATAGCCAGATAAATGGGAGATCCAGAGGGTGACCCAAGAACTGGACAGAGGACAGGGCCTGATGGTGTGGTCTGCGAGTCTGGGCTAAGGGAATGAGACAAGAAAATGTATTGCCAGGAGTCTGGTCATGTCCACAGGAGGCAGGGCAGGGGTGATACTCAGCAATGTGCCAGGCCCTGTGAGCAGTCTTGCATATATAGCCTCATATGCCCCTCCCAACAATCTTAGTAGGTGGGTATTATTACATCGTGCTCCAATGAGGTGACTGGGGGTCACAACAGTTCAGTGACGTATCCCAAATCATGCTGCTAGAAAGGGAGAGAACCAGAGCCTCAGTTGCTTTGTACAGTGCTGAGTTGCTTTGCATGGTCCCAGGATGTCCTTGACTGAATTGGCACTGCCCTTCAGAGGAGCTCATTTCTGTGTCTATCTTTTGCAAACACTTGAGCCCCTTGCAGGCTTTTCCCTCACTGCCCAAGTCTGGGCCTTCCTCAGCTGCTTCCCCTAGCTGATGTTGTGGTTTTTGTTCTCTCAGGCCTGATGGACTGACATTCCTGCCCCCATCCCTGTTCCCATCCCTGCTCCCACATTCTGGACTCTTATGCCTTGCAGATAGTAGCACGGGGTCAATGACCTCAAACAATAAAGCATATTATTCCATTTTCTATGTTCATCCCCGAGAGTGCTAGTGCTGGCACCCTCTGTGAACTTGAACAAATCGTGTCCCTCCCTCCTCTGGTCCCAGTTTCCTCAGCTGTAAAACAGGAAGCTAGGACAGTCTGAAGAGTCCTTCCAGTTTTGAGAGTCTGGGCTCAGGGATGGTAAACCAAGATTCTGCCTGCCTCCACAATCCCCCCTTGCTGCTTCCTCCCCCACAATGTGGGGAGTGTGAGTTGCCACAGTGCTGATTTGGAAACCTTCACCAAACCAAGGAAGGGGCAGCTACTTCGAAGTGACTGCCCCCGAGCCAAAGGACAAAACAATAATGTGGTAATGACAGTCACCTTCAGAGGGCATTTAACGTTTATGGTTGACTTTCACAGTCAGCACAGGTGTCGGTGGGCAGGTCCAAGGTGATCTGAATGGTGCATGCCAGGGCTGTAAGGACCGTGTATCGCTTGGTGAGGTTGCTTCCTTCTCTTTTAGGCTTTCTGATTACACCATGGGGAAATCTGTGTGGTGCTCTTCTCCAATCCCTATAATGCTTGCTAGTTTTTGGAACAGAGCTAGAGCAGGCCTTAAGTTCAAAAATAGGGAGAGGCAATGGCGTCTACCTGGAATTTAATTGCTGTTCTGTTTCCATTGTGTTTATTTTTACCAGCACTTTATATTCACGGCCAGTTATACTCCTCTCGTTTTGGTTTTTGGTTGTCATGTAGAATTTCTCTTAATGTTAGTTTATCTAAGCAAAATATCATCTTGAGAAAAAGGTGGAGCAAGTGGTCAGTAGAATCAGTGGGGTTTGGAGAGGACAGAACTCATCCGAGTAATACCACAGTGCCTGAGGGTCCCCATCAACATGGGCGTGTGGCGTTCGTTCTGCACTTGGTGCCCCAGCGTAGGCTCTGAGGCCCTGCCTGAGCTGCCTCCTGCACTGCCCCAGACTTTGTTGTTCTAAATCCTCTCTCCTGCACCCCACACTCTTTCATGTCTGCACATGCTGTACCCTCTGTACAAAATGTCCCGTCCATATCCCTGTCCACCCATTCAAAACTCAGTTCATTTTTTTTAAGATTTATTTATTTATGCATACAAGAGCTGGGGTACAGGCCAGAGTCACGGGAGGTGAGAGGATTCACCAGACAGAGTAGGGAGCAGAACAGGCAGATGGACTGAAACACACTGCTGAGGGCAGCAGCTGGCGAGACAGGAGAGGTCTGCTACTCCATGTGGGTCTCCTCCCTGGCCTGCGGCAGGGATTAAACTAGTGCTGCAGTGGTTGCAGTTTGTTTCATACTGAGTTGCTCAAACCGTTGCGCCACCAGGGAGGCCCTCAAAACTCAGTTTAAATGGCTGCGCTTCCTTCTAGATAGCTTCCTTGCTTCAGCTAAACACTAGGCTCATTTCTCTATTACAACATTTCTCCCATTGCTAGAATTGCTTATAGGTCTATGTCTTTGACCCTTTTGGTTACAAATACGAGAGAGCGAGAGAGAGCGAGAGAGCGAGAGCGAGAGCGAGAGAGAGAGAGAGAGAGAGAGAGAGAGAGAGAGAGAGAGAGAGAGAGAGAGAAATGAAAAGTAACTGTATGTGAGGCCTGTGCCCAGTAAATGAGTGGACTTTGGAGAGGTCTTGGAATGACTTGAAGTTGAGGATTCCCATGTGCTGAGCCAGAATCTGCATGCCACAAAGTCAGCCTGCAGACTGCTAGGGTCAGGGATGGGTGCATGGGGTTGGTAGTTTGCATGTAGAAAGCTGATTTGAGGTGCCTTTGGGTTCGACACATGGGATCTGAGGGAAGGAGGCAGGATTAGTTCAAAGGAGAAGTTGAACCATGACACCATCACAGCTGACCCTGTGTGAGGAGCTCCGGAGCTGAGCTGGCCCTTCAGAGTTGTTCTGAGTTAGGGTAAAAATATCAAACATTAGACCACCCAGGATCTAGCAGTCATTAGATGCAGGTTGCACCCAGAGAGGGAGTATGGCCGTGGGCAAGGCAGTGGCCCTCTGTGGAGGCTGCTGGGCAATCTCCAAAGAGGACTGTCAGCCAGCAGCACTCACTACTTAACCATGAGGTGGGCCCAGGGGCACTTCTCTGTGTCTACACAGGAACTTCATCAGAACCTCCAGAGTGTCAGTGCTGGGGAGCTGGGAAAATGAGAACAGTAGTTTGAAGGGCTGGGTATGGCTATGGCTGTCAAGAATAGTAGTCTGGAAGGGCCTAGTGAACAGCAGCTAAAAGAATGAATGGCTGTGATGTTTTAGGCACTGTGCTTATTGATCAGGAGGACACAGGCAAGCAAGCCACATGGAACTTCTGGTATAATTGTAGTTACAATATGTAGAAAGTATTCCAGAAAAATATAGTAAGTTCTAAAATGTATACCAAAGATGATTCTTCCATCACACTCTGTCCTTGCTTTTCTGGGAGGCCTTATCATAAGACCCTTCCCACAACCTTCTAAGACACAGATTATTGTCTTAACTATACTTACGTGAAACTGAGATCCAGGGATTTGCTTGAGATATCACTGCTGGTCAGATTTCTGAAGCCTGGCCAACCCCCAGCACAGCAGGCCTTTACAACCCACACCCTCTCCCCTACACCACCCAATCCCTGTCAAAGCCTTGTGTGATGCTTTGCAGCTTGCAAAGTGCTCGTTACACATATTTCATCTTGCATAGCCCAGTGATGGAGCAAAATAAGCATGTCAAAAGAAAGTAGGTTTTTACCTTTTTTTTCTTAACCTGCCTGGTATGCTTTCAGAAATAAATATATTTTGATCATATTTACAACAGTGACATTCTTTTTTATTCTGGTTTTCTTTATCCTGCACAATTTTTAACCACCTGTGAAATTCTTCCATCACATTCATCTGTTCTTCCATATCTTGTCTCAAAAGTGAGAAAATTGTGATGAAAATCTAGTTACTTCCTTTTAAGCTATGAGTTGGAAAATATGGTTTTTAAAAATTTTTTCAGCCTTACTTAAAAGACTAAACTTTCTTAATTTAAAACATTAAAAATGTATGAAACCAAGAGAACCTCTGATTTTAGGTGTGATTAATGTTCTAGGAGGTATATTTTGGGGGCAGGGAGGTTGTATACTTTGGACAAAAGAACACTTAGCAGCAACTAAAAATCCTCTTCGAGGAGCTGGGCCTCAGACAAGGTAGCTGTAGATGCTCCTTGTTCCCTCCCCACCGTGCCTGGGCTGTGCTTTCTCGCCACCTTCGTGTTCACCCCCTTCTCAATTGCCAAAGTGAGTCTCTTTTCTTCATTCCCTGCTTAAAGGATTTCTCAAGGTCTCCTTTTCTGTCAAATGCTAATAAAGGCAGAATTTGAGGCTGATAAAAAGAATTCTAGCATCTCTACCAGTGGGTTCCATGGTAGTCTCTCTGGTCCCAGAGTCTATCTAAAGCAAAACTTTTTACTAAGGTTTTTCTAGCAGAAGCTATAACACTGTAGAGAGCCAAGAGAAATTGACGGTATGTTCCTAGCAAAAATAATGTACATGCTGTGTCCATGCCTAGCCCTTGCGTGACTTCATTTGCCATCATTATCACTGGACCATAATTAAATTTTCCCCTGTCTTTAGAACTACCAAAATACCATGCTTACCTCATGCGTTAAGCAAGGGAGTCCTCATGTCTATTCATTTCTTTGACTTCCTTGTGGAGCTTGCGGTAGGCAATGAGAATAAAAGTGGGGTCAACTTTAAAGATTAGCAACCTAAATAAATCATCTTTATCAAAGTGTAATTTCAGAGAGTTAAAAACATGACTTTCATTGAAATATTAGTGATCATATACTAAAATTTTATTTATTGTTTGATGAGATTTATTTATTTAATCATTGTGGTAAAGCTTGCTTTTAAAAAATGAGAGTTTGGCAATTAGACATAGAATTACTATATGACCTAGCAATTCTACTCCAGCTATATAATAAAAAAAAAATTGAGAGCAAAGACTTGAACAGATATTTGTGCATAAATGTTCATAGCAGCACTATTCACACATAGCCAAAAGCTTGTAGCAACCCAAATGTCCATCAACAGATAAGTGAATAAACTAAATAAAGTACATCCATACAATGGAATATTATTCAGTCATAAAAAGGAATGAAGTTCTAATCCATGCTACAATGTGGATGAGTCTTGAAAATGTTTTAAGTGAAAGAAGTCAGACACAAAGGAACAACTATGGTATGATTTTTACTTATATGAAATATGTAGATAGACACATTCATTAGGACAGATAGTAGCTTGGTATACGTAGAGGCTAGAAGGAGGGAGGGAATGGGAAATTACTGCTTAATGTCTCTGTTTGGGGTAATGAAAATTTTTTGAAATGGTTGTACCACAGTGAGACTATAATTAGTGACATTTAATTTCACACTTTAAATGATTAAAATAAAAAATGTATAATGTATATATTTTACCACCATAAAATTAGTAAAAAAGAAAAAAGATGAAAGGCTTTGGAAGAATGCTGGAATAAGATTAAAAAATTGAATACACAAGTATCCTCTCTGACCATAAAGGTATCAAACTAGAAATTAAGTACGAAAAGAAAGCAAAGAAATCCTCCAATACATGGAGGCTGAATAACACACTACTGAAAGATCACTAGGTTAATGAAGAAATCAAAGATGATATAAGAAAATACATTGAGACAAGTGACAATGAGGATACAACCTTCCAGAATATACGAGACACAGCAAAGACAATACTAAGAGGGAAGTACATAGCAACACAGGCCCACATCATAAAACAAACAACCTAATCTCTCATCTTAGAGGACTAGAAAAAAGAAGAACAAAGAAAATAAATCCAAAAGCAAGTAGAAGGAGGAAATTATTAAAATTATGATAGAAATAAATAAAATAGAAGTCAAAAAGACAATCCAAAAGATCAATGAAACCAACAGTTGATCTTTGAAAAAATAAACAAAATAGACAAACCCCCTAGCTAGGCTCACAAAGAAAAAGAGAGAGAAAAACTCAAATCACTAATCACTAATGAAAGAGGAGAAATTACAACAGACACAGCAGAAATCCAGATGATAATCAGAGGTTATTTATGAACATTTATATGCAAACACGTTCAACAATCTAGAAGAGATGGATAAATTCTTAGAATTATACAATCACCTGACTGAATAAGGAAGAAATAGAACACTTGAACAAACCAATTACAAGCAAAGAAATTGAAATAGTAATCAAAATCCTCCCAAAAAACAAAAATCCACGGGGCCTCCCTGGTGGTGCAAGGGGTTAAGGTACAGCACTATGAAGCATCCGCAGCCACTACAGCCTGTGGTCGATCCCCAGTCAGGGAGGTGACCCACATAGTGCTGCAGACCTCTCCTGTCTCACCCGCTGCTCCCCTCAGCAGTGTATTTCAGTTGATCTACCTGTTCAGCTCCCCACTCTATCTCTGGTGATTTCTCTCACCCCCCGCACCTCTGGCATATACCCCAGTTCTTGTATGCATAAATAAATAAATCTTAAAAAAAAAGTTCAAGACCAGATGGTTTTATAAGCGAGTTCTACCAAACTTTCAGAGATGAGCCAGATACCACCTCACACCAGTGAGAATGCCCCATATTTTAAAAAACTGAAAACAACAAAAGCTGGCGAGGATGCTGAGAACAAGGAACTCTCTTACACTGCTGGTGGGAATGTAAACTGGTCTAGCCACTATGGAAAGCTGTGTGGAGGATCCTCAAAATACTAAAAATGGATTTGCCATATGACCCAGTGATTCCACTCCTAGGAATCTCCCCAAGGAACACAAAAACACTAACCCAAAAGGATATGTGCACCCCAATATTTATTGCAGCACTGTTTACAATAAGTAAGATATGGAAACAACAGAAATGCCCCCAAACATATTAATGGATCAAGAAGATGCGGTATATACACAATGGAATACTATTCAGCAATCAAAAAAGATAAACTCATGCCATTTGCAGCAATATGGATGGAGCTGGAAGCACTGATGCTCAGTGAAATAAGTCAGAAGGAAAAAGAAAACGATTGGATAGTTTTATTTATATATGGAATATAGAAAAACCAAACAAAGGGACAGAGACAAACCTTGAAAGCTGACCATAGATAGGAGGATTCCAGGAGGGGAAGGAGACTGGAGAGTGAAAAAGAGCACAAGGGAATATGGTGTTTTGGTAGCAGAACTATGGTGACCATACCTGAGGGGAAAAAAATCTATGTTCTCCAAAAATTAAATTTAAAAAAGAATACTGTTTAGGTCAGAAGAGGGTTGCAGCAAAGGGAATGTGGGCAAAGAGGCACACTTAGCACCCTCTGGCTCATACAAGCAGGATTTTGGAATTGGGTCTCCTGCCAGGGTGCCAGAAACATCTAGGCCATCTGGAGAATAGCTTCCTGATGAGAAGACAGAAGCCCCATATGAACAGAGTCTGAACTTATTGAACACTGAATCATATAACTCCCCCTGTCAATGTTCCTTGCTCACTGAATTACCTTCTGATGATATCGTTCCTTGCAAGTGGCCTGCAGGGAGAAAGGGGCAGTTGAGGTCAAATGTTTCCCATTGTAAAGTAATAAAGTGGCATTCTCGTTATAAAAAAAATTAAATGAAAAGTTGGACACAAAACTGGGTAGTTCCACAGGGTATTAAAACTGTAAACTTTGGGGTTATCATTCCTAGTGGATACATTTTCATTCATTTCATTATTTGCAATGCATCAATCTCCGACAAATTAACTTTTAACTTTAAAGGGTGAGGCTTAATCAAGAGCAATTAGTCAAGTGACCCTGTGGATGATGCTGTCACAGGTTCTTAAAAGCACACTTAGTAATATTTTGCCTGTTTTTTTTTTGCCTGTTTTTTTAAAGATTTATTTATTTATGCATACAAGCACTGGGGTACAGGCCAGAGGTGTGTGTGTGGGGGGGGGTGGTGAGAGGATTCACCACAGACAGAGCAGGGAGCAGAACAGGCAGATACACTGCTGAGGGGAGCAGCGGGCACAGCAGGAGAGGTCTGCTGCGCCATGTGGGTCCCCTCCCTGGCTGGCGGCAGGGATCGAACTCGTGCTGCAG
>JAGFMF010012114.1:21681-49759 GCA_019455555.1 Galemys pyrenaicus
TGCGTTGCTTAACCCACTGTGCCACCAGGGAGGCCCTTGCCTGTTTTTTTAAGATTTATTTATTTATGCATACAAGCACTGGGGTACAGGCCAGAGGTGCAGTGGGTGAAAGGATCCACCAGAGACAGAGTGGGGAACAGAACAGGCAGATTAACTGAAATACACTGCCGAGGGGAGCAGCAGGTGAGGCAGGAGAGGTCTGCTATGCCACGTGGGTCCCCTCCCTGACCAGGGATCAAACTTGCGGAGCTGTGCAGTGGGTGCTTCACAGTGCAGTGCTCAACCCACTGCGCCACCAGGGAGGCCCTCTTTTTGCCTTAATGTCATTTAGATAGGTTTTCTAACAACTCAAATAATATATGATAAACTGCAGTTCCCAGTGAGTGTGCATGAAAGTGCTTTAAGTTTAGCTTCAAGGTCTGACTCTCACAGGGCATTAATATCTTTTTTTAAAGATTTTATTTATTTATGCATACAAGAGCTGGGGTACAGGCCACAGGCACAGGGGGCCACCAGAGACAGAGTGGAGAGCAGAACAGGCAGATCGACTGAAATACACTGCTGAGGGGAGCAGCAGGCGAGGCAGGAGAGGTCTGCTGTGCCATGTGGGTCCCCTCCCTGGCCAGGGATCGAACTCGTGCTGCAGTGGTGGAGCTCAACCCCTTGCACCACCAGGGAGGTCCGACATTAATATCTTGGTGGCAGCTTCTGTGTGGCTCTCAGCAAGTGTGGTTCTGGGTCACTTGCACCTTTCCTGCAGATGTGGTGTGGGACCCTGCCCAGGTCCCCACATGATCGTGTGAGGGCATCTCCATCTAATACACAAGCAGTTCTTGGCCTGGTGCTGTGAGCAATGCTATTTCTTCAGTCCAAGAGTCCAGGCGGTAGGTGAGAAAGGGCCTTGTTAGGACTGTTTTCTTGCAAAGTCCAGGGTATCCTCCAGGACATGTGTTCCATGGTGTTTCATTTGCCCTTCTCGCCATCAGTGAAAGTTGATAATGTCTCCAATTTAACCGATCATTAACAATCTTGCATTCCTGTACCTAGATCTATGTGTGTGTGGATGAGTATTACCCCGGAATAGCTTTACCCTGGTACTACCTACTGTGCAGTTATTGAATCAAATAATGTTTGGATAAATAAATCAAATAGTTACTTTGGATAAATACCCAAATATTGCACACACCAAAAAAAAAAAAAAAGCTTAAAAATTTATACTCTTACCCTTTACCTCAACTATTGCTCTCCTAGAGAAATTTTCATCCAGGTAAATCATAGCGTATATACCATAAATGTTCATGACAACATTGTTTATAAGAGCAAAAAGTAGAGAAACAATAGAATAAAAAGATGAAAAAAATATTAGCATTCAAAAAAAAAAAAAAGATGAAATTACTAGAGTCAAACAGTGGAATATAGCATGAAAAAGTCTGAACCAAAGCTGCCTGTATCAACATGAATATTTCTCACAATCATGATCTTATTTTTATAATACATAGAGTTTATTCAGATTACACCAGGTATTCATGGATGTGTGTGTGCAATTTTGTCACATGTGTAGCCCTGTGTGACCACAACCACCAAGCTCTAGCTGAACCATCATAAGACCCCCTGGTGTTACCCCTTTATATGGGGGAGGGAGTAGATGCAGTTATAAAGGAGTAACAATCATAATCTTGAGCAAAGGAAGCAAAAGGATATATATATATATATATATATATACAGAACAATATAATTTACCCAGAGTGTGAGAGCACGTGAAGCAGTGCTGTATGTTGTATATTGCTTATGAGACACAAAGTCGTTTAAAAACAGGCATGTGAATTACAGATGCCAATTCAGGAGCAACACTACTTCTGTGGGGGAGGGGAAAGAAAACAGGAAGGCAACTACATCTGTTCTTTAGGAAAAATTTTCTGGGGCAAATACAAAGAATTGCATTTGTTACTAATATTTTTGTTGCCTGCTTTAAATAGTTCATCATCTAAAAAGGCAAAGAAGGGGAAAAAAGCAGGGCAGAGCTTCTTCCTACTCCTTTTCTACAGATGAACAAACAGAGGTTCAGACAGGCTCACAGTCCCTCTAGAGCACACCCTTTTGTCCAGGGTCACCCAGAAAATCAGAGACATCAATGACCTCTAGGGGAAAAGCCCACTCACCCCTATTCCCTGAGAACTGTCTCCTCTCCAGACTCCAGTATAAATCCTTGGAGTGTATCACTTGGGAACCATTATGGTTCTTGACTTCCAGGTCCAAGAGGATGACCAGCAAAATTTGCTATTGTTGCTCCAATGCTGGAGCCCGCTTGCCTGCCTACTGGTGCTTTCTGAGTATACTGTAACCAAGTGTGATGAGTGCTTGGGGCGAATATTAGATCCCATCCTGGGTTTGGAAACAGCCTTTACCTGAGCCTACCAGGCTGACCCAAGTGCTGCCAAGCAATAGCATTGCTTCCTGCAAATAAAATTTGCCACAATGACTGCTGCCAGCAGCATTGCCCCGATTAAATGTCATGGTGAAACTAGTGGCCTTATCAGCACTCCTTGGTCTACAGCTGAAATAGGAGGGGTAGGAAGGGCTGTCCCCCGGTCCCTGTTGCCATGACCCCTGTTGCCATGATTACCAGGCACTTTTGCTTGTTATTTCCTTTTAGCATCTATCAACAAGCAGGACCTCGAAGCTCTTTGAGGCAGACCAAGGAGAAAGTGGTTAACAGAAAAGATAAGAAAGTAGGCAAATAATTAAAAAGAGTGGGTGGAAGGAATTTGGTGTGTTGAAACATGAAGCATAGAAAACAGGGGTTTTGGGGTTTTTTGTTGTTATTAGAGGAATCTTTTTGAAATGTGCTGGAATGAAGTGGCTGGGTCAGAATTAGCTGGGAAGTGCCCATTGTGTAGCTGCCATGTGTTATGAGGTACAGCAACTCTGTGGCCTGGATTCTCCAGAGAAGTCCCAGTTTCAAGTATTCAGTTCTGTCTGTTATACCAAAATTCTGATTTGAGATTCAGAAAATAAGGTCACTGTAGTTACAGTAGTTCTTTAAGTCATCTGAGAAAGACTGATTTAGAATTTGTTCTGCCCTCCCTGGCTGGCAGGGAGGCCCCACAGGGCCTGCCCCTTGGGTCCCCAAGGTCCGAGTCAAGTGAACCTTACACAGCCAAGAAATAACAAAGTGCCTCAGGGCTCCATGCCCCTCCACACAGCTGTAGCCATGGTGGGGGATGTAGCCAGAAAGGCTTGAGTTTTGGTCCCCACAGTCTTCCCCACAGTCTTGGGTTTCATCTGCTCTGCAGTAAGTATGTCAATTTGCACAATGCTCTGAGCATTATTTCCTTATCTGTAAGCGAGAACAATAATGCTTATGAGACAGTATTATTCTGAGCATCAGAGATGTTTACCTTTAAAACTTGTACACAAATTAGCTGCTAAAATTAGTTCCTTCATTCAACAAATAAGTGGTCTGTGACATGCCAGGCATGAGGCCAGGTCTGGGGATACAGAGGTTTGCAAAACAGACAAGGTCCTTGCTAGCATGGAACTTTCCAAAGCCCAGGGCAGGGTGGTGGACATAGGCCAAAGCATCCAAGGTCTGTGTTGAAAGGGGATAAAGGTTTGCCCCTTTTAGAAGCCTGCTCAGGCAGCCGTGTGGAGCCAGAGAGGACAGGAGAGGGGACTGAGGACACATTGAAGGCGTCTGCCACTAGCTAGGGAACGTAGTGGCAGAGCTAACGAGAAGTGGTCAGATTCTGGCTCTATCTTAGAGGTAGAAGCAATGGACGTGGCTGATGCACTGATCTTTGTGAGTGAGGACTGAGGACCCGGGCCACTGGAGCCATCGAGAGTCCCAAGTCTACTGAGTTGCCCGTGTGGAAGTTGCATTTCTCCTGACTCTCCTTCTTTAGAGCATTTCTAGTCCTTCAGTCTGAAAGACAATTTTCTACACTCAAACTTAAATAAGCATTTAGTATTTTAAAATGTGCTTGTGTATAAAATAATAAAATTAAATACATGACATTCCAGACTTACAATGAATGCAGATTTCCCCTTAAAGGTAAGACCATTACTTCCAAATTTTGAATGGGACATTTCATTTTTAAAATTCCCTCCTCCCTTGCCACCATCCCTGATATCCCCTTGACCCCACCAACATGTAATCATGTTCCTCTTTCTCTGCACCCTCTCCAACACTCACTCGCTGCTGGGCATCTTTTCAATCTGTGCTATTCTCATGTGTGTGAAATGGGTATCTCATTGTGGTTTTAACCTTCATCTCTTATTGGAAACAATGATGAACATTTTTCCATGTACCTAGGGGTCTTCTGGATATTCTTAGTGACTTGTTCAGATCTTCTGCCCATTTATTGATTGGGTTGGTTTTCTATTATTGAATTGTATACATTTTTCATATATCTTAGATATTAGATATTAACTCCTGGTCAGTTATTTATTGTGTAAATATTTTCTCCCATTTCAGTAGGATGTCTTTTTAATCTGCTTATATTTTCTTTCACTGTACAAAAGTTTTATAGTTTGAGATAATACCAATTATTTATTTTTGCTTATATATCCCTTGCCCTAGGGTTTGAGTTTTCAAAAACATTTTTATCATTGATGTCATCGAACATATTGTCAGTGTTTTCTTCTATATATTGTTGCAGGTCTTATTTAATCCACTTGATTGCTTCTCTCTCTCTTTTTTTTTTTTTTTGTGCACGGGGTAAGAGAGTGATCCAGCTTCATTCCTTTACATGTGGCCTGGGGTATTACTTTAAAATGACGGTTTCCTTGAATTCTAAAAAAAAGACTCTTCAGTGTAGGTGATCTCTTCAGGAACTGGTATATGATCTTCTTTTAATTGAGATACTAGTGAGATATAACATTGTGTTATAGTCAGGTGGATAACATGAGATTCAATAATTTCATATATTGCAATATGAATCTCTTTACCACCATATAAAGTTACTTAAAAAATCATGTGACTATAGTCAGTATATGTTTTCCAAATTACATTCTTTGAAATCTTTAGCTCAGTATGTTTTGTTTTGTTCCAAGAAGTGGGAGGTGGAGATGGGACGGGCCAAAGACAAGGTTAAATTTCATAGCAATAGTTAACCACAACTTACAGTTTTCCAAGGAATTTCACACCAATTATTTATTAGGGTATTTTGTGAAGTCAGGCCCAGGGCCATGTTCTGGTTCCCTGTCTAGTGCTTCTGCTTACTGAACTACCAGGTCACTCATTTGGGCATTTGGGGCTTTGTGTGGAAATGGAATGCAACTCCCTGTGTGAAAACTAAAAATTCCAAGACATTCAAGGTCCTTGTTCATTGAAGCAATTTAATCCATTTGTATTGGATGAAAATGATTGTTAAAAGAAAATTTGGTGTTTTTCCACAATGCTTGTCCCCTGCGTATGTGAACAGGGTTTTCATTTCGCAGTCTTAATGCATTCACCCTTCGGAAGCTATTATCTGCTTGACAGTAGGGTAAAAACTCTTGTCTTTTTCACTCATTTTAACTTTAAGCACTGAGGTTGCCCATCTGCCCTAGAGCAAACAAACCTTTTTGTTGTACCTGTTCCTCAGAGGTTGGGACACTTTTTTCCTTTCTCCAACCAATATAGTTCTCTTTTCAAAACATTTCACCTTCTTATTGATTTTTACCTGCAGATGACAAATTAAATCGCTTTTCTAAACTTGGCCAAGCCTTCTGTCTAAAACCCAGTGCTTTTCCCTTGCTTCCACGTACCTCTGAACTAGGAAAGAAAAAAAATCATGCATACATTTTCCTAAGTAGTTATTTTTTGCTTTCTAACCTTTTTATCTTAACACAAACATGGCAAAATTGCTAGGGTGACATGGTAGGCTGTATTTCCACTAGGTAGGTTTTCCCCTATTCTGGAGATGGGGCTGACAGAAGCCTACTCAGACAGTGGGTCTGGTCACTGCTGAGCACTACTAGCAGGGTACCGTCTTCTGTGGAAAGACAGAGTTAACAGGAAATACCAAATCCTCATGCTGAGTTAGCAGAAGTGTAATGCCTCCCCATTCACAGCTCCTTGTGGGTTTTGCAGGCGAGAGGAAAAGAGGTGAGGAAAGAAGAGGAATAAGAAAGAGGGAGGTGAGAGTGGTGTGTGCAAGGAGAAATATACAGCTATGAAAAGAAAAATAGAAATGGATTTTTACTGAAAAATATTAATATGTTTACCATGATATAAATTGTTATAGTAAATATTCTAACATGTAAAGTATAAATACATTTAATCATTTTATTATTGTCAAATCGGTCACTAAAAACTTCACACGCAGGTCTCCAGCTTATGATGGTTCAACCTAATGGTTTTTCACCTGTAAGATGGTGCAAAAGTAATATGCAGCCAGTAAAAACCATACTTTGAAATTTTAACTTTGATCTTTCCGGGGGTTGGTGATACTGAGTGGGCGGCAGCAGCTGCAGCTCTGCTGGTTGCTCTGACCTGAGGACAAACCCACTCTGCAGCTCGCACTGTGTGGCCAGCAGTTTTTTGTTGTGTTTTGTGTTTACATAGCCCGCTTTATCTACAAACTGCCCATCTGTCTCTGAGACATTCCACATTTTGTTATGAAAAGGCCTTGTGTTGAGTGATTTTGCCCAACTCTCAGCTAATGTGAGCTTTCTGAACACACTGTAGCTATACTAGGCTATGATGTTTGGTAATTTACATTAATTCAATGCCTTTGTGACTTACTACATTTTCAACTTATGATGGATTTATTTTAATACAGAGGGTAATCCCATCACAAGTTCAGGGAGATCTGTAGTCGTGAAAGATTTAAAGTAAAAGGACAGATCAGAGTCCCCAGGCCCCACGGAACCCTCCTCACACCTCCAGAGTCCATCAGTGGTAACAGCTACTCGTGTATTCTTTCAGACTTATACTCTGCATATATAAAGACATATTTCTATATGCACAAATGTGATCATACTATACAGATCGGTCCCTTTCTTTTTTTAAGTTTAACATTAACCCTCTGAAGTTCTTCCATTTCTACTCACAGATGATCTGCTTCATTCTTAAAGAACGCATGTATCCCCTTGTACGGGTGCCTGTGGTGTATGGAATCCATCTCCTGTTGAGGGGCATTTAAATAAAATAGAAAGTCTAGCATAACACTGAGCAACAGAAAGACAAATGAGAGTCACCCAAGGAATTTTTAATTTTCCAGTAGGAGTCACATTTCTCCCTACAGATTTGAAACACCACCGGTATTCCATTCTAAATGCCCATATAGACACAAGTTTTTTTCATTTGTGTTTCATTTTATTCACCAATCTGTCAATTTCTGCACCAGTATCCCTCATTTCCAGTAACCAAAATATTCTAGTTAATTGAATCTCTCTAGTTCATGAGTAGATTCTCTACTAGAGTAGATTCATTTCAATACTCTAGTTCATTGAATCTGTTACAGGGCAGGGAGAGGGGCACCCAAGAACCCCCAAACCTGCCCTCTCTAAATGGGTTCTGCCATCCGCTGCATCAAGACAAACATATAAGGCCTTTAATAGAAAGGAACTTTAATACAATTGTGGAACAATACAGAAAGGACAAAGAACATAGTTACTAAGTCAAGCATCCAAAGTTACCCATCTCCTCGAGGGCAAAAGTCCAGCCAAATAGGATTGGCCCAAAGCAAGGCCCAAAAGCCTGCCACACGTCTAAAGAACCTTTCAGTGGAGGCCCATAGAAAAGGGTCAGAAAGAGTCAGACAAATCTGGGAGGAAAAGATCAAAATCAAAACCAAGATGAAAGCTGCCGTTGTCAACCTCCCCACGGGTCTGTCACCCACATCTGTTCCAACCAGTCCAAGACCAAGAAGCAAGTGCAGTTTCTTCACATGTCGCTCTGCTCCATGTGCCTCCTCCAGGTCTCCTTGCTGCTCTCCATCCTGCTTCCTTCTTCCTCCCTTCCTTCGGTCTTCTATCTTGTCTCCAATCTCCTCTCCAGCATCTTCTTATGCCTGCTCAGCTTCACCCCACTTAGGGTGGGACTGGGATTCTGGCACTTCCCCTTTTCCTGGGGACCACCCTGTTACAAATCTACTATATCGAAAATATTATTTCAACATGAAATCTGTATTAAAAGTAATTTAGACATTTTACATTGTTTCATAAGACATCTATAAAATCCTGTTTGCGTTTGACACTTATGGCACATTTCAGTTCTGACCAGCCAATTTTAAGTGCTCACAAGCATACATGTGGCCAGAGGTCACTGGATTGGACAGTGGATGGCTGGCAGGCACAGATCCAAGACATCACCTGAGCTTTGTGTCTCTATGGTGGGTAAGAATGAATTAGAAAGGCAAAAGCTGAGATCAGAAACTTCAATTTTACCATTGAGGGCAACTCTCAGAGTCTCTTGGCCTTGGTATGTGGCCCTCAATCAATTGCCCACTTACTGATCTGGTGGAGGTCAGAGCGGCCGACCCTACTCTGCTATATCCCTCTCCCATGGACCAGAGCTCTGCTGGTAACAGAGATCAGGAAAGGGCCTTGGGTTGCCAAGGAGTGATTATCTGGGCCTGGTCACAGTGATGTCTGTGAGTTTGGAGAGAGCGGGGTTCTTGGGTTCGCTCTGGGAAAGGTTTCGCCAGAGCTCCCTGTTCAGCTACACACAGCGAGTTTCTCCCAGGTGAGTTTCTCCACATCTCCACAAGAGATGTTAGTTATTTTAAAGAGCAGGTTTATTAGGAAGAGTGACAGAAAAGTAAAGCACACTTGCATAGATACAAGTGGGCAGGAAGAACTGCCCCGAAAGGGACAGTTCTGCTGAGAGAGGCCTGCATGGTTGCAGGCAGCGGCCTTGAAGAGAGCTGCCTTCACTGAGGGAGGTCAGTGTAGGGAAGCCCCAGCAGGGTACAGGTCACAGGCAGGCAGGAAGGCTGCTGCCCTGCAGAGGAGAGAGTTAGTGAGGAGAAGCACCTGCATAGTCACAGGTGGGCAGAAAGACGGCTGCCCCAACCAGTGCAGAGACTGCCCTGATATATCTTCTCTTTGGGAGGGGCTCACTCCTTTGTAGAGAAGCTTGCTCCCTGACTTTGAATAAACTCTATAGAATCTGGAAGGGACAGGAGATTCTAACAATAGGCTCAATCTCCATATCTTTACCCTCAGGCTCAGTATGCATCCCTGCGCCTAGGGATCTTGGTTTCCATAGCTGGATGATGGCTATGCTAATCCTTTCCATCCTCACCTCCTTGTGTGAGCCAGGTTCCTGGTCTTAATGGCACCTCCCTTCCAGATTCTCCGTTCTTATCCTCCATCAGCAGGTTCCCCTTTCTTTGCCCCCAGAGGTGCCTCTGTTGATTTTCTCTTTGTAGTTCCCTTTATACTCAAGAGCCAATGAATGCCTCGGGTTTTTTTTTTTTCTTTCAAAAGTAGTGTGGAAATGGATGCTGAAGAAAGCTCTGACCCTGGGGTTGGGGAGGGTGTGGTGGGAGGAACCACACTGTGGCTTGCTCAACTGTGCGATCTTAACTCAGTGGCCTCAGAGCCTCACCACCGTTCTTGGTAGCAGCGGTGACAGCCATGGCAGCACAGCTGAGAGCCTGGAGTGGTGAGTGTGGGGGAGAGTGTGCCCTGTAGGGGACTTGCAAAGGAGTTTGAGGATGGGGGCTGGCGGTGCAGGAGGAGGCAGGTGACTGGGGAGTACCCGGGATAGGGAAACCAACTTTGCTTTGGCCTGAGCCAGGCCAGGTCTGGGGAGCATTTGGACTTCACAGCAGGCTTCAGGGCTGGGCCCCCAGCTTGGCAGGAAGCTCAGAAATGTGATTATTCCTGCAGAGCAGCGTGCTGTCCCTGGGCAAAGGTGATGGCCTCGTGCCCACTGCCTGACTGATTTCCAAACTGGCCCTACCCCCAGTGGCCAGTCACGAAAACCAAGCCCACGGTGGTGAGCTGGGCCAACGGTTGAGAGCTGGTTCAGATGCAGCAGAAAGGAATTTCTTCCTGTGGCAGCAGGAAGGAGCTCCTCTTCCCGGGCCCCATGCCCAGCCTTGCAGCCTGGCATAGGGGCGAAGCTCGGTATTTCTCTTTCATTCCTTTCCACTGCTGCTATCACACTCCTGAGGCACCAGGCAACAACCCAGCTGCTTCTGCCTGGTGACACAAGCTAGAGTATCAACAAGTCGGGCCAGAGGATCAGAATTAGGAAGATAGAGGTCCAAATGCCTTTTGCACAAGGTGGTCTCGTGGTGGTTTCACCGCAACCAGACAGCTTCAGTACCCTCCCTCCCCAACTAGCCAAAGAGTAGAAACCCTGCTGATTAAGACTCTTTCCTGAACGTTGGGAGCTCAGCACCTAGTGCAAGCCTAACATATACACGAGAGCGGCCCAGTGGGGCTCTCTTGGATAGATGGGTTGTTAGAGTCAGAGTTTCTAACAGGGTGGATGGATGGATGGATGGATGGATGGATGGATGGATGGATGGAAAAGTGAACATGTTTTGCTGTTCTTTTTGCTGTACCACTTGCTCCCAAAGCCCTAAAACTAAAATCACACCACCCATTTTGTACCGTCTATTCTGGTACCTGGGCACTAATCTCCACTGATAAAAGGTAATGAGGACAACCAGCCTAGGGGTTCCTGAGTAGGAAGCCTCGCTTCTCTTCATATTATTGTTTTGTGGGGCCCTCCAGGCTGAATCATCCTACCTTGAAAATCCAGAGCATTGGGTTTGGTTCAAATCTCAATCCTGCTATTTCTTATCTCTGTAAACTTTGTCAAAAATCATTTCACCTCTCCAAGATTTAGTACTATGCTCTGTAAAATGGAGTTAAAAATACCTGCCTGGGGCTTTGTTAAGGAATAAATGAGCAAGTGTATTAGATTGAACCCTCTGAAATTGCCCCCAAATAGTTACATAGCAGCAATTTTGTGTGGCTCAATTTAAGATGTAAAGTACTGTAAGATGTAAATTTAAGATGTTAAGATGTAAAGCAGTGCAATAAGTAGCCCTATGTAAGTGTTTGTTGTTCTTAAGAGATACGGTTTAAAATTGAGAATGTTATTTTTACAACGTGACTAATCCATCAGAATACCAGTCAAACTGACAGAAGCAGCTCTTTCTCCACCAATCATGGGCTGTAGGCATTTCCTGGAGCAATTTGGCCTGGAAAATGTAAGAGACTAGACTGGCTCATGGGAAGCAAAGGAGATGAGAAACAGGATTACTTGTGGCTTCTCCTGTCCCCAAATAACTTACCCACAAAAGCACAGTAGGGACATCTCCTGGCCTGGGTGGGACTGGCTCCTTCCCTGCTCAAGTCTCCAAGCAGACAGCCTACGGCAGACCTTCCTTCCCAGGGTTACAAGGGTCCCAAGACCCCAGGCACTCAGAAGACAACGGAAGCAGCTGCCTGCCATCTTTCCCTTCTCTAGTGGCAGTTGTCAAGAGCAGAGAGTACCCTGACCTAGCAAAGTCCCAGGCCTGACACGGCTCCAGCTGGGAACCGATGGCTGCAGTGCCCACAGTGGGGTACCCCTCTTGCCATCCTCTGTATCTGCAACTCAATCCCAATCTCGCTGCAAAGGTCACTGGGATTTCAGGCCCAGTGGCAACAGGAAAAGTCAGTTGGTCATGCTCCAGACATTGGCACCTTGGGCCAACAAGGTCCACTGAGGTACAAAGCAGAGAGAGTCCCTGCTCAGTGTTCTCACAGAGAGCATTTTGAGTAGAATGATCCACTGCACAGGACTGTCCCGCACATGGCAGGATGTTTAGCATATCGGGAGGGTGCATCCTGTAATCCTAAGAGCTTGATAAGTTCCAGGTTCCAAAGCTCAGGAGAATGGCCTGGGCAGAGAGGTGACCTCCCAACACTTTTTTGAAGGTAACTTCTTCAACTGGGTGCCCTGCCTTTGTTCATCAGCCCAACAGCTGTGAGCTACCCCGTGGGGCTGCTGCCTCGGTAACTTGGCCTGGCTAATGAGGACATGTAAAGTCTCTCACACCAGGCCTGAGACCCAAGGGGAGGAAGGGCAGGGAAGTTGCCCTGCAGGGCCTTCCCCAGTGGGGTTTCTACCCCGGGCAGGCAGTGGCCACCCTGCCCTTGGACCCAAGTCCTGGCCAAAGAGTGGCCCACACGAAGAATGGGACTGACTCAGCCCAGTGCTTGAGTGCCAGCTGCCAGCACCAGCCAGGAAAGGAGTAAGATGTGTGAAATGTGTCCAGGACCTGTGACTCTCATTTGTGTGACTACGGGGGGTGCACTCGGAGCAGGGAGAATTACAAGTTTATCTTCATTAACCTCCGGGTGACCTTTAGCTTTTCACTTCGCTGTGAACGAAGACAGCACTGCACGGTGATATTAGTAGTGCCTGTCACTTTGTCTGTTGTCTCTACTGTTGCTTCAGAGATCTTGAAGTAGTGTTACACTCACAACTTTTCCCAAAGCATGGTTGTTACTGTATCTTGTTAATGTGCTAATGAAACAGATTACTGTATTGCAAACTTAAAAACATGTATATATATATATATAGATATGTCTTTAAATATAATTGTTTTCCTCAGAAGGGTTCCATAGGTATCTTCAGATTCCCCAAAGGAATCAAAATCAGACCTCTGTTAACTCTTGGGATAGCAGGTTGGGAGCAAATCAGGCTGACTGGGATCAACATGGGGGCTTTGGGTGGGTGCAAGGACAGGCAGTGTGGACTCATGCGCTGTGGGTACTGAGGGGAGGCCTGAGCAGGAGGCTACCCAAGAAGATGCTGAGGCTTCCAGCCTAGGATTCCAGAGATGGTGGTGGCATCAATAGAAATCGAGAACTCTGGAGGGAAAGATGATTCGGGTAGTAGGAGAGGGTTCTCTTTTAAATGTATTAAATTTGGAATTTAATGGACATCCAAGTGAAGTTGTCCACCTGGTTCTGGGAAACACAAGTGGGAAGACTGGGAAAGGGACGGACCGTGGCACCAGGAAAGGTTTGGGGGTCATCCTTCTAAGTGACCATGGAAACAGCTGGAGTAAATGTGGTCATTAAGGGAGGAGGCCGGTGAGAGCAGAGAGGTCAAGGCCAGGGCTCACTGGAGGCTCTCTTCTCCAAGAAAGAGATTCTGAGATTTTCATGCAGGAGGTTTGTTGGGGGCTGTCCGCTAGAGCAGAAGCTGTGAGGGAATAAGAGAAGAGGCAGGAGCTGCAGTGCCATAAAGTTGCACCAAAAATTTCAACCCATTTGCACGGTGAACTCTGAAATTAGATGGCCCTTTAGATGGTCCCAAGTGATGCCAGATGTTTGGGTCTTTCTCCTTCCCCCCTACCTCTCCGCCCCTCATCTGTCACCTAGTCTTTGGATGCAGGCTGCCCCTGGGAAAGGGCGTTATCTCGGAGGGGACTCAAGAGTGAGCCATCAGCCCACACCTATGGCAGCTGGGAGGACGACCTCAATCCTGAACGGAAGATGTGGCAGCTCAAGACCTACTGTCTACTTCTGCAGGAGGCGGTTGGCAACCGCCCTAGCTGGCCACTCCGACAAATCCCACCCTGAGGCCCACAGCCCATTATGGGAGCTCCAGAGACTGGGAGACAAGGGCCTCAAAGCAGTTTGAGTCCCTGATGCCTGCATTCAGAGTCCTCAGTATCTCTTCCAACCTATCCCATTTGGGGTTAAGCGGGTGGAGCCAGGAGGGTGGAAGCTGGTGGGATGGGGAACTGAGCAGTTGTCATCCTCTAAAGTTGTTTTTTTTTTAAAGAGGTTACCAAACTAAACAAACCAACGGCTGCAGAAATAACTTCTGTGGCTTCTGGGTCCCTCCCTTCCTTCTGGGGCAACCCACATCTCAAAGAGGGGATGTCACCACACTTGAGGTTAGAGCCCAACTCATATAAGACTTGAGGGCTGCCCAAGAAATGATACTGTTAGAGCCACCAAGTAAAAGGATGCGGGACTTCATTTTGAAAGAGAGAAGTAAAAACTGACTTTTGATTTTGACTTTCATGCTTAAAAAAGGGGGGGGAGGGGGCAGGGCCAAGCAGATATAACAACCTAACTAATTAGGCATAAACTCACCGTGACTGTAGAAATTTAAAGTAGCTGTAAGAAACTTGAATGTAGAAAAATTCATTCATCGATTTATCCATTCATTCTTGCCACATTAAAAAAAAATTCTGAGTCTGCAAAATGATAGACCAAAAGACAAAGTGTGGTCTGTAGGCCAATTTTTCTTGCTTTTCTTGTTCTACACAGTTGGTTCTTTTTTTTTTAAAATAATTTAAGTTCATTGTCAATTCATTCTTTAAAAAATCCTAAAATCTAAAAAAAAAATCCTAAAATCTGACCACACATCAGTAGAAACTGAGGAGTGCTGCCCCCTAGGGCAGCACAGTTTCCCCAGTTCCCCTCAGGCCCCATTCGGCAGGCTTCTCTCCTTAACCTGTGCCCTGTCACGTGCACTGGACTCAACCCAGCTGGATGCCTGGTGGACAGTGTTTTTGCTCTGTTCACAAGACAGGCTCCTCTGCCCTCTTTCGCTCCCCACCTAGTGTGGGACTCGGGCGCCACCAGAGACATTGCAGACCCTTGCATGCCAACAGGCAGAGAAGAGAGTCCTATGGGGCCTTGGGAAAAGGAGCCACATATGTGGTCCTGTCCTAGGACAGGAAGACTTCTACTAGGTGAAAAAGAGGGCAGGGCTGGGGAAAGAGGCATAGCAGCACAAGGCAGGAACAGGTGCTGGAGAAGAGTGCTTCCACGGAAAGAGACAGAGGCCAGGTCAGTGAGGCCTTGTCTGTCAGGCTGAGGAACTGGCATTTGTCCTGGAGGCTTTGAGGCAGAGCTGACCAGCCTTGTGTGGCTAGAAAATGACTCTGGTGGCCCCATGGAAGTTGAACTGTTAGAGCAAGATCCAGGGCAGGGAGAACTGGCAGAAGGTTCTTGTAATGGTTTATGAGATGAGTGATGAGACTTTTTTTTAAATGACGTTTATTTCAATTCACACCTTTGCTGAAGGTGCTGACGAGTGGAGGAAGGAAAGGATATGAGTCGGGCTTAGGAGATCAGATTGACAGGTCCTGGCTATTCCCAAAGTGGGAAGGAGCAACTGCAGGCCGTGCACACCAGCAACTCTGACCCCAAATGGCTGCAGTTGTCCTTTGTCCAGGTTTTGCAGCACTTGCCCATGCACAAGTGCACTCTCGTTCCAAAAGCAAAGACAGCCAAGCTACTGTCTGTCCTGAGGCAGCTGGCTCATCGAGGAGCTCCCTAGCTTCCCTCCTGAAAGCCCCGCTCGGTGCACCGTCCTGACCTTAGCTGTGAGGGCAGCAAGGCTGTGGACAGTGCTCTCCATGCCGGACTGAGGGCTTTTCCCACAGACTCACTCCCTGATCCGTCAAATTCTCTAAGAAGTAGATACAGTTTCTGGCCCTACCTTGTTTATGGTTTTGCTTTCCAGCATTTCAGTCTCCCAAAGTCAACTGTGGGCCAAAAAAAAAAAAAAAATTACGTGCAATAAGATATTTTGAGGGAGGGCACATTCACATAATTTTTATTAGAGTATATTGTTATCATTGTTCTATTTTATTATTTGTCATTGTTAATCTCTTACTATGCCTAATCATAAATTAAACTTTATCATAAGATAAGAAAAATGTGTAAGACAAAATATAGTATTGACAGGGATTGATACTGTCTACAGTTTCAGGCGTCCATGGGGGTCTTTGAAGGTATCCCCTATGTGTAAAGGTACTACTGCATTACTTTTACACCTTTTTGCAGGAGAGGACACTGAGGCTTTTCCAGGTGATATGACTTTCCCAGTCATATCAACATATCATATCTCCTTAAGCAACAGAGGAAAGAAACATTTGACCCCTCAGGTTTGCTTCTGAACCTGCATTCCTCTGCCCATGCAGGTGAGAAGAGTGGGCGACAAGCACGCAGGTCTTTTATAGACTGGCCTGAGCTGAGTGTGCCAGGCTAGCCACGCGCACAAGCCCACTCTGTGCCAGTGAGCGCCCAGACTGAAGACTACCAGGCCCTAGCTGCGCTTTCAGTCTCTGGGAACTTGGGAGAGATGCAGGCCTGCTGGGGAAGAGACAAACAGGGACCCCAGATGACCAACATTTGCAGGCAATGAAGAACTATTTGGTCACACCACATCCTGTCTCTGCCCCAAATCATACATCTCCAATAGCCTTCTATTGCTCTGGCATTAAAACCCAAATTCCTGAATGTTGCCTACAAGGTCCTGAAGTAATCTGGCTCCTGCTCACCTCTCTGACATCCTCTCTTACCATGTTCCTCTTCATTGTCTACCCTCTGGGGTCTGCTGGCTCCTTTTAGCCATTCTTTTCCACCCCAGGGCCTTTGCATTTGCCATTTCCCCTACCAGCCATGCCTCACCCTCAGCCCCCCACCCCCTGGCTCCCTGTGTAACTGGTTCCTTCTCATCACTCAAGTCTCCTCTTGTTCAGTGTGAAGCCCACGAGGACAGGGACTGTGCATGTTCTGTTGCCCGCTGCATCCCCCAATGCCTATGTGCACAGTACACAGAAAAGGCCCAATAAACACTTGTTGAAAGAACTAATTGTTTTGGCACCTACTGATGAGTTAGGTGTGATTATTATCTTTATTTTGTAGATGAGGAAAATAAGGCAGACTAATAAGTGGTTTGCCCACCATTATGCGGCTTAAGAAAAGACTGGGTTTTGACTTCTGACTTATGCTGGCTCCAGATGTGCATTCAAACAGTCTGTTAATTGAGAAAGGCCAGGGCTCTGTCCTTCCATGTGCTTTTCAGATGGCTAACTGAGGCTTCCCTGGGAAGGAACTGTGGCAATTCTGGTGGCCTCTCAGCTGGGGTTAACTACTCTGTTGTCCCACCTTTTCGTTCTTGTTTATTAAAAACTCCAGATTTAGAGAAGTGCCTCAGAAAGTGAAACCAAGTTCTGGCTCGGTGTGAGAGTTGCCCCACCCCAGTGGCAGATGCAGCTGAAGCTCACAGGAGGGAGCATCCACAAGGGACACAGAGAAGAAAAAGGCCAAACCCCCTCCCCCTTCCCCACCCTACTTTTTGCTACTTAGGGTGTGATTTGAGGAACAGCAGCAATAGCAGCATCTGGAGGCTAGTTGGGAACACAGAATCTCAGCTCACACCCCTTCCTACCTACAGGTTAGAACCTGCATTTTAACAATATGGGGGAATCTAGGGATTCATGCACAAAGACTTTGAGAAACAGGGGCCCAGAGGGTAGCCTCTGACTGGAGTTCCCTGAGGGCAGGGCTGTGTCTTGTTATAGCCCCAGGGCCACGGCACAGTGCCAGGTGCCTAATAGGTGCTCAGTAATATTTGTTTGATGAGTAATTTCCTGAAGGAATTCGACCCCTATAGCCAGTTGAGGCACAGGTAAAATCATTTACTGGACTCTTGTGCGGCCCTGAACCCTCTTGTTGTTCCTGAATTGTGGTTTGGCTACCCAGTATGCACGGACACTATACCATGATATCAGGTGTTGAGAAAAGAAAAAAAGCTTTATCGCATATCGGTTTACAAAGGGGTAGGCCATAAATTCAAATGTACCTCGCCCTTAAGGAAGGGAATAAGGGGCTTCCCTGATGGTCTAGAGGGGTTAAGTCTCAGTGCAACCACCACTACTGCCTGAGTTCGATCCCATGGCGCAGCAGACCACTCCTGTCTCTCCCACTGCTCCCCTCAGCAGTGTATTTCTGTATCTGCCTGTTCTGCTCCCCACTCTGTCTCTGGTGAATTCTCTTACCCCCGCAACTCTGGCCTGTACCCTAGTTCTTCTATGCAAAAAAAAAAAAAAAAAATCAGTAAGTCTAAAAAAAAAAAGAAGAAGAAAAGGAACAAGGTTATATAGGCTTTAAGGATCCAGGCTGAGAACAAAGGAGTTAAATTTCCTTGACAGAAAAGTAAGCTGAGGGTAAAGAAATGTGGACATGGCCAAAGGTCGATGACTAGTTTATGGGGCAGCTCAAATATGAAGTATGAAGAGATTTTTCTTCAGATAAATTGAGTTGTGAATTTCTGTTGATAGGCCTCTAGATAAATCCCCTCCTTTGTATTTGTGTCTCCCAACTCCAACTGGCCTTGGAGCTCAGCTTAAGGTTAGTTGATAAGCCTCCTGGCTCTGCTATGCCTGTAAAAGCAGGTCTCTGAGAAAAGTTCAAAGGTTTTCCTTTTTTGTTCTCTCAGAGACCAACTTAACCGTTTAGCTCAATTACACTGTCACCCACTCCTGCAAGCTGTCCAACACAGAGGCCCAGCCCTGGATCCCCTCCTGACATGTGGTCCCTGGAGAGAGACCTAGCAATGGGTGTTGGTCCACCTAGGCCTTAGACTTTGGCCAAGATGCTGAACAGGCTGGTCCCCCCTACCACCACTGTTTTGTCCATCCTCACATCCTGAAAACCACAAGAAGGAACTTCTGAGGCACCCACACATGGCTCCACATTGAGGTCACAGTCCCCTTAGCACCCTTGGTCACCACCATCCCTGTGCCGTTTCTCAAATGGCCTCCTGGAAACCCAGGTCTCTTCCAAGGTACAGAAGGTGTTGTCAGGTGCTGGCTACCAAGCCCTTGCTGAGTGTGGAACCAAAATAAACCCCCGTTGATATGGAAACGGGTCGAATTATTTTAAGAAAAAAAATTGCTCCTTTATTAAGTCATGTTGTTATGGCAACTGGGATTAGGAAAGTAACTTGGCCGAGGAGGTTATGTGCAATGTTTTGGGACTGAGAGTTTTCAGAATAATGAAAAACAATTGGTGAGCTCACCTCCCCGTCTCCGGGCTCTGGTCATAGAAGGGAAATGAGGGCCAACTGAGGGTCGACCCGTCCCACCTGGGTGGACTTGTGCAACATGGCTGGGGCCTGCTCTCGGGGGAACTGCCCATGATAATGTGGGCTGAGGTCATAAAGACTATGTGGGAAAGGAAGCTAACTTGGAAGAGGACGTCCTGACCAGAGGTCCAGCACTGTCTGGTATGCAAGTGGGCCCTCCACTCAGCTGCAGTTCGAGTGCCCAACTTCCTGGAATTGGGGGAAGGTGGGAGGGTTGAAGAAAAATAACAATAGCTAGTCTTGACTGGGTCTTTATTGGGTGCCAGAATTAAGTCCTAGACATACTCACATTTGATCCCTGCAATAACTCTGTGAGGTATTATTAGGGAGACTGAGCCTTTGCTCAGTGAAGTGACTTACTCAGCAAGTAAGTAGCTGGGGTTGGAATTTTAAGCTCCACCTGTGGCCTCTGCTGCAAAGGCAATTGAGCTGAAACACGAACCAGGCTGGCATCTCATGCCAATATTTGCTCATTCAGTTCAAAATCCTCTGTGCCGGGCCCTGAGGATAACCCAGACTTACTACACTTGCTTTTTGTTCTCAGGAAGTCCAAGGAGTAGCGTGGAGTAGGAGTGCAGTGCCGTGGATGAGAATACAGGCCAGCCCTGGCAAGATGAGGCAGGATGAGTGGCCAACATGCCCCCCTCAGAGGCCCCTGCTCTCCTTTGCAGACCCCCTCTTCCTTTCAGATATTGCAGGGCTCCTCAGACTCAAGAAACACTGGCCTTGCAGTAGGAAGCCCAGAGGTTGAGGCACTCAACACAACAGAGGAAAGGGGTGAGAAGGGAGCCCCGGGACCCCTGAGTTAGGAAGCGAGGAAAGTAAGAAAGGCCACGACCAATTTTCTGCTTCCTACCCCAGAAATCTGGGAAATGTGCTGTGAACCTTGGCAGTTGAAGAATTCAGGAGGCCGCTATAAGGTGACTTGGGTCCATGAGAAAAAGCAAGCCCCATCCTGATAAGATAGGCCACTGTGCACTGAGTTCTAGGCCTTTTTTTTAAAAATGCATCACAAAATCTGTTGCTTCCTTTAAAAGCATCATGTACAGCACAGAAACCCTTGGCCCTCCTTCCTCTTTGGCTTCCAATAGGCTACTGTGGTGAGATTAACACCAACCTGTTGTTTGCAGACTTACTTGTTGGTGTTATGCAGTTGTCAGCATGGACTGAGGCCCAGCTGAATAACAAGGGTTTCAGAAATAGTCCCTCGCCCAGCAGGGTGCTCCCTCACCCCAGCAAACCCCTGGCAGTTCTCACCTCTGAGCACAAAGGGGATTCAGTACATCTGCATGCAGAAGACCCAAGAAGGACACACACACATACCCCAGGTCTTGTGCAATATTAAGTAGGGAAGTGAAATTTATCATCAATTGAACCTCTTCATTCTCATTTAATCCTCACTATAAGGTAGTGAGGTAGATGCTATTTACCCCATTTTTTCTAAAGATTTATTTATTTGTGTGTACACGAACTGGCAGACCAGAGGTGGGGGGGTGAGAGGATTCACCAGAGACAGAGTGGGAAGCAGAGCAGGCAGACAGACTGAAATCACTGCTGAGGGGAGCAGTGGGTGAGGCAGGAGAGGTCTGCTGTGCCATGTGGGTCACCTCCCTGGCTGGGGATCAAACTTGGCTGCGGTGGCTGTGGAAAGCTTCATAGTGCTGAGACTTAAACCCTTCACCACTAGGGAGGGACCCTATTTCCCCCCATTTTATAGAAAATAAAGTGGGAGCTCTCAGAGGAGTCATGACGTACCCCTGGTCACACAGGTGGGAAGCCACAGAGCTGGATTAAAAACCACAGAGGTTCTTGTCCCTCACTGCTTACTGAGCCATAAGAACGACCCAGAAAATTACCTTATGACTGTCCACTGCCTCAGCAGCCCCATGGACTCTTTCCATTTACCATGGTGTTAGCAAATGCACTCCCCATAGAAAGTTTTGGGGATATATGATTAAGAAACCTTATCTGTTTCTGTGGGCTGAGGTGGAAAATGAACTGTCAGAGGGCTATTGTTTACTAGCTGTGTGACTAGGCAATCTATAGAGCCTCTCAGTCTCTCTTTTTAAGTGAAACTTTGTTGTAGGAATTAGAGATAATATATGTATAGGACTTGTCTACTGCCTACCATATAATAGGGACTCTATAAAGGATGTTTCAAGAGTCATCTGGAGAAATTTTAAAAACAGCTTTTGTTGGGCTAATCAAAATCCCCGAGAGTAGGGCCCAGAAATTAGTATTTTAAGTCCCCTCCCCACACTGGTTCTAAGGTATAGGCTGGATTGAGAAACCTGACCACACTCATGGTCACGATCATCCTGGTGGGCCCCATTTAAGAAGAAAGGTAGGCATGCTTGTGCAGGAAATGGTAACATGTACTCAAGCATGCATTGGGTAGCCCCTGGGTACCTCCCCAGATCGGGCTGTGGGAGTCCTGATGCCCCCAACCCCTCTCCTCAAGGACAAGTGGACAAGACAGAAGTCACAGGCAACCATAGCCCAGTGCATCCAGGGCCAAAGCTGGGAAACAGGGCCTAGGATCGGGGAGCAGCTGGTGACAGGTTGTAAGCACTATCAGTTCAATGGAAGAACTGCAGCGTTGCTTCCAGAGTAGCATTTCAGCAGTGGGGAAGGCAGCACTGATCCTCCACACACCTACATCCCTCTCAGATTCAAGAGTAGATATTTGCAAAGACAGCTGGCTGAAGTAGACATTTATTCATTCAAAATGCACTGACTGAACACCTACTATGTGCCAGGCACTGTGGACATGCTGGTGACCATGAAAGACAAGACCCCTGATTAGTTTACTTTGTAGTGTAAGGCAAATAGGCAGTAAGCAATGAAATTAATCAGCCCGAAAAGTTTCGAATGGTGGCAAGCACTCTGAAAGAAAAGGAGGCAGAGTGATGCAGATGGTGACTAGGATCTGTGCACCATACCTGAGGAGGTGATATTTGAGCAGAGACCCAAATGAGAGGAAAAAGAAGACCATGTGACTATCTGGTGGAAGAGTGTTCCATGCAGAGGGAACATCTGATGGAAAGGTCTTGAAGTGGAAATGGGCCTGGTATGTTTAAGCAGCAAGAAGACCCCGGTGATGAAAACATGCAGGCAAAGGGGGGTGGTGGCGATGAGGACAGAGAAAGGGACAGAGGTTGGATTATGATAAAGATTTTGCTTTTTAGTTTAGTGTGAAGAGAAGCAATGGGAAGCAACAGGATGTGCTCGGGGGCAACAGGATGTGATTTACTTTTTTCTTTAATAACAACTTTAATTGACATATAATTCACATGCCACACAATTCACCCATTTATATTCCCAGATCTGTGCAACCATCACAACTGTCTAATTCCAGAAGATTTGCATTATCCCCAAAAGAAAACCCTTTACCCATAAGCAGTCACTTCCCACTTCTGTTAACCCCCACTCCTCAATCACTGGTAACCACTAATCTACTTTCTGTCCAATGGATTGACCTATTCTGGACCCATGCAAACAATGAATAGCTTCTTGTGACTGCGGTACAGCAGGTCTTCGAAAGACATCATTTCATTCAATGTCATCTCATTATAACATTGATGGAGGGGAAAAAACTGATTCCCAGCAGGCCATTGAATGTGTAAAGCTTGCACTATTCTCCTTATGTCAGCATGGGTTTTCTCTTGGTACCCCAGTTTCCTTCCACATCCCAGAGATATGCACATTAGGTTCATCGGTATATCTAAATAGTCCCAGTCTGAGTGGATGTGTGTGCGTGTGCGTGTGTGTGTGTGTGTGTGTGAGTGCACCCTATGATGAAAGAGTAACCTGTTTGGGGTTGGCTTCTGCCTCACACCCTGAATTTCAAGGATAGGCTCCAGTCACCCACAACCCTAAACTAGAAGAAACAGATTGGAAAAATGAATGAATGAATGAAAATTATTGTTTAATATTAGAAGTATTTTGGGACCTTCACTTGGAAGTTTGTTGCTGTTTTTCTGACCAGAAATATGCAGTAGGAATTTAACTTTTGTTTATATCAATAAACCTATGGTAAAATAAGTTTCATTAAACATTGTTTCCCATAAAGTTGGGAATGTTTTCAAGGTTAAAATGCTTTCAAGTTTCATCCATGCTATTGTGTGTGTCAGAACTTCATTCCTTTTTATTGCCAGATCATGTTCCATTGTGTATACACACCATATTTTGCTTATTGATGTATCTGTTGATGGACATTTGGGTTGTTTCCACCTATTGGCTATTAGGCATGATGCTGCTATAAATTTTTGCATGCACACGTCTTCAGTTTTCTTGGAATGAGAACTATAAGTAGAATTGTTGGGTCATATGGTAACTCTACATTTAAACTCTGGGCTTAATCGTTTGAAAAACTGCCACCCGCCTTCCACAGGGCCTGGACCATTGTACATTTCCCCAACAGTTCCAACTCCCCCACATCCTCACTAACACTTGCTATTATCCTCACTAACACTTGTGATTATCCCATTCTAGCCATCCTAGTGGGCGTGAGTGAGATCTCACTGTAGTTTTGGTTTGTATTTCTCTAATGACTAAAGATGTCAAGCATCTTTTTATGCACTCGGTGGCCATTTGTATATATTCATGAGCCTTGTGTATGTCCCTAGTGTCTATTCAGATCCTTTGCCTATTTTTGAATTGAGTTATTTGTCCTTTTCTGATTGAGTTGTATGAGTTCTTTATATATTCTAGGTACAAGTTCCTTATCAAGCAGGCACGTGATTGGCAAATATTTTATTCAGTTCTCTGGGCCGTCTTTTTTTAAGGGGGACAACATTTTATTGTATTTCTTTGTAGAGTATTGCTCCACATCTGACAAAAGTTGTGGGAGTTCAAGAGAATGGGTTTATGCATCTCCCTGTGCTGTGAGACTTGTGTCTGGGATGTGGGCTGCCTTTTCACCTTCTCAAATGGTGTCCTTTGAAGCACAAAAGTTTTGTTAGTTTTAATGGGCTCCAATTTACCTATTTCTTTCTTTTGTTGCTTACGCTTTTTGGTGTCCTATCTAAGAATCCACCACTTCATCCCCGAGTGACTTGTGGAATGATTCCTCTGGTTGTTGTTGAAGGGACAGATGGGTGGTGGGACCACAGAGTGTGTAGCCAGAGGAGGGGTGACAGCTGCAGGGAGGGGTACCTGTGCAAAGCTTGCTGACTCCACTGAGCACCTAAGGCTAACCCCTGGCCTCTTCATTGAAGACTCTGAACCCTGCAAAGTGGCCTAGCCCCAGGCACAAACATTGACATGCTGTCCTCATTTTCTTGCATTTCTTTTATGCAAATTATATTTCCTGTTCTTCCCTTGTTTTGAACCTGGTTGGGCAAGTCAAACACCAGGCTCAGGGGGAGATCGGAAGGGGTCTGGCTGGCCTCAGAGTAGCCGGGGAAGAGCTGCTGTCATATTTATTCAACGCATGGGACCTGAGAAATCTGCTGATCTCTTTCTGTAAGTCAGTTTCCACATCTTAGTTATGTGAGGAGTCTGGATGAGGGCCTAGGGCTGCCCACAGGCTTTTGAGTCTTTAGTTCCCCATTTACTCAGTGTTAGGAAGCAGGTGGCAGAAAAAGTCTAGTGTGGAAGCGAGAGCGTTTAAGCAAACCACAGAGCAGTACTTACGAATGAGCCCATATTTGTCTGGCATGAGAAAATTTCCAGAAAGAATACAACCAAGGTATCCGTGGTACTTGTCTCTGGTGTGTAGGATTTTTTGTTTGTATGTTCTAATTTTTCACTATGATAGACATCTTTTGCTTGGGTAATAAGAAAAAATAAAGGCATATGAGAAATTAAAGTTAGCAAAAAACATTTTTTTTTTGCAAGATTGCCTAGAAGGCACTAGCAGAAAAAGGGAGCGGGACAAGTAGCGCTGACCACACGCCTCACAGCTGCATCAGTATGAACCAGGCCTAAGGGCCTGGGGACCTGTAAGGGTTCTTGGTTCTTGTCTCAGCCAGCAAAGAATTCCACTTCAAAAAAAAAAAGACTAGAGTTGGGAGGACAAGCAAGAGATTTATTGACAGATAAGAGGAAGGACAGGAAGGCTTTCTGAGCAGAGAGGTGTCCTGAACGCATTGCCACTGAGGGGGTGAGATGTAGGTGTTTATATGGGTATAGTGGGCCCCTTTCAGGCTGCAAAGCGCCCTCTCTGACAAGGTAGGTTAGGTGCCCTGGAATGATGACTCTGAGACAGAGATGAATGTGTAGGAAGTTTATTGGGGAGGCTCTTGGGATCATTAGTTGTGGAGAGTGGGAAGAGAAGCAGCACTGTTGTGAGTATAAAGGAAACCGTACTACAGACCCGATGCCCAGCCGACCCACCACCCCATTTCTCCCATGGAGGAGACTCTGTTGCTGAGACCTTCCCTTGGAGTTGTCCTGAGTTGGGATGAAGGAGCCACCCCAGGAATGAGGTGTGACATTGGACAAAGTCACCCTTAAAGATGACTGAAAGCAAAACACTGCTTTGAGGCAGCTCTGCCAACAGAAATTTGCTTGTCCCTGAGGGGACGTCAGTGTGGTGCATCACAGCACCCACTGGAAGGGGACTGCTTGGAGGAGGTGACCTCCGTGAAGGGCAAGGTTACAGGCAGATACGGGGGGAGGGGGGAGGTAAAGAGAAAAAACACAATTTTGAACTCAGAGGCGGGCCCGCATCACAATTCTGAGCTCTTGTCTNGGTTCCAGGCAGATACGGGGGGAGGGGGGAGGTAAAGAGAAAAAACACAATTTTGAACTCAGAGGCGGGCCCGCATCACAATTCTGAGCTCTTGTCTTGTTCTCCATTCCTGATTTGTGACCTGCCAGAGTCACAGATAGACAAGCCTTTACTGTAACTATCTTCCTGGGATCCAAAATAATGTTCCAGATTATTCGCCTCTTAGATCCTCTCATTGCTGTTGAATGCAGCCAGAGTGGAAGGTTATCAGCCCCATTCTATCCATGAGGAAACCTGGGTTCAGAGAGGAGACACAACTAGGTGGTGATGCTCCAAGTTCTTGGTGGCAGCGCCGTCCAGGTTCCCCCTCTTTCCCTGATGACACAGCTGCCCAGACTCTCAAGTGACTTATTTTGTGGTCGGATGAACAAATCTGTTCCTTGTTATCAATACAAAGCCAGTTTATTACCCACACCCACCAATTTTCAGATGAGCTAGTCTCAATCCCGCAAAACACACAGTCAAATTTGACTTAGTTGCTGGAGCACCAAATGACCTTGATTCTCTTAGGATGCTGTTCTCTTTGGAGAAGAACGGGGCTCTCTTGCACCAAGGACAAGTCTGTGCCTCCCCAGTTTTGGGGGAAGGGGCGACTGTAGGCAGTCTGGTGGAGTTAATCTTGAGTTAATCTTATTAACCTGTGAGATCAATTGGCTGCAGACGCCAAGCAAGTGACAGCACGGGCATTAATTCAGCAGTAGCCAAGGCAGCCTGACAGCCTGGAACTGAGTTAGCAGTCCTTTTAATGACTGGAATTGCATTTAGCTAATTAGGCCTGAGCCTGGCATGAAGAAGCCCTCTCAACGTGGTGATGCTCCTCCATGGCTGTCCTGGCCGAGCAGATGGAAGGGTGAGGGGAGGAAAAGAAAAGGCAGTTGGCAAGTGATGTTCCTTCCAGACCACTGTAAGGTCTGGCCTAGGGTACCTGTGTCTCTAACCTGTGTGCTCCTCTTGGGAGGTGCGCAGAGTAGGGCAGCGATTCTTAAATGGAATCTTCCTTCCAGCAGCATCAGCGTCCTTGGGAGCCTGTTAGAAATGCAGAATCTTGGGCTCTATTGCAGACCTACTCATATTAGGGACCTTGGGGTTGGAGCCCAGCCGTCAGTTTTAACAGGCCCTCCAAGGAATTGTGAGGCTTGCTAAAACCTGAGACCCACTAGAGTAGTTAGGAGCACAAACTCTGGTACCAGGCACCTTGGTGACTAGCTATGTGACCTGGGGCAAGCCTTCTAACCTTTAGTGTCCCAATTTCTTCATCTGTAAAGTGGGGGAGACAATAGTACCTGCCTCTAGGGTTGATGTGGAGATTTAATTTGCAAAGTGCCTTGAGCAATGTCTGGGGCATGGTAAGGACTAGAGATATAAGTGTTAACAACTGTTATTATTGGAAATAATGGAGCCTCAGACTTCTGTCAGCTGCCTCAGTGTGACAGTGATCTTTAGCAAACAAACAAAAACACTGTATCATCAAGTTCCTCTGATTTGATCAGCAAAAAATGATGGTACAGAACTATATCTTTACTGTGATTATGTTTATGCAAAAGCATGTGTGTATGTAGACAAGGTAAAAGTATGGGTGATTTCTTTCTCCAATCATAAACTCTTTGTGTGGTAAATATACTTTTATTTTATTTTTTAAAGATTTATTTATGCATACGAGAGCTGGGGTACAGCCCAGAGTCATGGGAGTTGAGAGGATTCACCAGAGACAGAGTGGGGAGCAGAACAGACAGATCAACTGAAATACACTGCTGAGGGGAGCAGCAGGCGAGGCAGGAGAGGTCTGCTGTGCCATGTGGGTCCCCTCCTGGCTGGGGATTGAACTCACGTTGCTGTGCAGCAGATGCTTCACAGTGCAGTGCTCAACCTGCTGTGCCACCAGGGAGGCCCGGTAAATACACTTTGGAAGTATTAAATAAGTTCAATTGGACAAGAGAAATATATTCACTGTGAGTAGACATTTCAGGTCATTGAACTAGATAACCAGTGAGCAGAGTTAAAATAAAGAGGACTCCAGATAGAGGACTGCCATACATACGCACCCATTTCCACTCAGGAACAGGAGGACAGTTCTGGGCTCATCAGATCACATCAGAGCAGAATGAGGCACAACCTCAGGGTTAGAAGGGAAGAGATGCCAGCTAGAAACCGACTCAACAGAGGAACCTCAATAACAGTACTGAGGACAGCTGGCCCCAGTGAGGACAAATGGGAGGTGGGCGTGGGGGCTGGGCTGTGGATTCATCTTGAGGAAGAGAGAAAGATTCTAGCATCTCAGAAGTTGTGAGACCTTGTGGATTGCTGTGGGGAAGTTTGAACATTTGGTTAGTTATGTTACAGGGCAGGGAGAGGGGCACCCAAGAACCCCCAAACCTGCCCTCTCTGAATGGGTTCTGCCATCTGCTGCATCAAGACAAACATATAAGGCCTTTAATAGAAAGGAACTTTAATACAATTGTGGAACAATACAGAAAGGACAAAGAACATAGTTACTAAGTCAA
>JAGFMF010012114.1:49809-74365 GCA_019455555.1 Galemys pyrenaicus
GGAACTTTTCCCTTTCCCGGGAGGACCCTGTTACAGTTAGAGCTTTGACTTGATCACCATCTGTAAGTGAATAAGCTGGATTTGTATCTCCATCATGCTACCTACCTATCTCTAAGCACCAGGAACTCCAGATTGGCCTGTAGCTCCTGGCTTAGGGTCAAAGTAGCTGACTTCAAGTTCAAGATCTAGGTCAGACTATTGGCTTGAATGCAAGGTGAGCTCAAAACCCCAACCACATATGCTACTCTCAGTCCCACTTTCCCCTTTTAAAGAATAGTATCTGCAACAAAGAGACTCCATTAAGAGATTAAGCATGGTGCTGATCTTTTCAGAGCATTTCTTTGCACCCAGTTTTTTTTTAAATGGTAATGTACCTGTTGGTACAGGGTGACTATGGGCTCTACTAAGGTATTTTGGAATTTGTGCAATTTCTCACGTGGCTACCTTGATCTCATTTTGTGGCCCTTATTTTGATGCTTGAGTATTGTGGTACATTTCTAACTAAGCAAGTTTTTGCTTTGTTTTGTATTATTTTTTGATAATAGCGCTATTGATACATAAGGCATGCACATTGCGTATAATTCACCCAATTAAAGTATTACAATCCCATGGCTTTTAGTATATTTAAAGAGTCATACTGTAACAGGGTTGTCCCCAGGAAAGGGGGAAATTCCAAAATCCCAATTCCACCCTAAGTAAAACTAAACAAACAAAAAAATTCTACAAAAAAACAAAATAAAACAGAATGAAGGGAGAAAAAAAAAGCAGGATGGAGAGCAGCAAAAAAACCCTAAGAGGCACGTGGAGCAAAACAACATATAAAAAAACTGCGCTTACTTTTTGGTCTGAAACTGGTTGGAACAGATGTGGGTGAGAGACCCGTGGGGAGGTTAACAATGGCAATTTTCATCTTAATTGAATTTTTTAAAAATTTATTTAATTTTAAAAAGTTTTTTAAAGGTTAATAAAGGGTTTTATTTACAAGAGAAGGGGAAGTAGCATAGTGAATAACACAGGGGAAGAGAGGGCTACAGATCCGTAAATGTCCTACCAGTTCCTCAGAGCTGGAACCCAACGGCACGCTGAGAGCTGACTTTTAAGGAAAAGAGAGACTCCTAAGGTCTATGTGTCTGGTTTTATACTTAGCCTGGCTGCTTAACTCCACTCTCAGGTTTTAGTGATCTGCTCTTTGATAATGACCTTCTGGGATTTGTAGTTTTTGGATTTTGTAGGTCTGGAATGGGGGTTGAAGTTTATAACTTATTTGTGTAATCCATTTAGGAGGGTTTTCCCCCCTAGTAATACAGCAACCACAATGATCAGTTTTAGAACTTTTCAACACCTAAGAAAGTAACCCACCCCACATCCCCCCAACCTCCTCCCCAACTGTAGGCAACCACTTCCTATCTCTGTGGATTTGCCTCTTCTGGACACTTCATATAAATGGAATCATTCTCTATGTGGCATTTTGTGACTGGCTTCTTTCATGTGACATGATGTTTTCAACAACATCCATGTTGTTGCATGTAGCAGTATTTCTTTCCTTTTCCCAGCTGAATAGTATTTCACTATTATGGGTATGCCACATTTTATTTATCCATTCACCAGTGGCTGCATATTTGGATTGCTTCCACCTTGGGCTATTATTAAAGAACGCAGCTATGAACATTCATGAGCAGGTTTTCGCATGGAGGTATGTCTTCATTTCCCTTGGATATTTGCCTAGGAGTGGACATATTAAGTCTTTTGAGAACTCTGTGTTTAATATTTTCCCACAGCAGCTACAACATGTTATTAATACATTCCCACCAATGATGTAAGAGGGGAAAGTTTCTCCACATCCTCACCAACATCTATCTGTCTCTGGTCACAGCCATCCTAGCAGGTTGGATTGTGGTTTCATTTTGCATTTCCCTAATGACTAATTATGCCAAGCTTTTTTTTTTTATCTACTCATTGGCCATTTGTTGATCTTTGGAGAAATTTCTATTTAAATGTTGATCTTTGGAGAAATGTCTATTTAAATCCTTTGTCCATTTTTGAATTGGGTTGCTTGTCTTTTCATTATTGATTTATAAAAGATGTTTCTGTAGTCTGCATGCAAGTCTCATGTTGGACAAACAATTTTCAAATACTTTCTTGCATTCTGTAGATTATCTTGTCACTTTCTTGATGGCACTATTTTTAATGCAAAAGCTTTTAATTTTGATGAATTTCGCTCTTTAGCTATTTGTGCCATAGCGTCATAGCTAAGAAGCCATTCCTTTAATCCAAGATCTTGAAGCTTTACACCTGTATTTCCTTCTAATGTTTTGTAGTTGCAGCTGTTATAAATCTTTGATCCATTATGAGTTTAATTTTGTATGAGTGTGAGAATTACATCTAACTTCATTGTTTTGCTTATGGAAATCCAGTTATCCCATCATCATTTGTTGAAAAGACCATTCTTTCCCGATGGAATGGCTGTGGCACCCTTGCCTAACATCAGTTGTACACGCATGTATGGATTCATTTCTGGACTCACAATTCTGTTCCATTGATCTATCTGTCTGCCCTTATGCTAACAGCACACTATTTTGGAAACTCCAACTTTGTGTAAAATTTAGAAATTGGGAAGTGCGAGTCCTCAAACTTTATTCCTTTTTTTTTTAAAAGATTTATTTATTTATGCGTACAAGAGCTGGGGTACAGGCCAGAGGTGTGGGGGGAGGTGAGAGGATTCACCACAGAGAACGGGGCGCAGAACAGGCAGATCAACAGAAGTACACTGCTGAGGGGAGCAGCGGGCACAGCAGGAGAGGTCTGCTATGCCATGTGGGTCCCCGCCCTGGCCGGCAGCAGGGATCGAACTCGTGCTGCAGTGGCTGCGGTTTGCTCCATAGTGTGTTGCTTAACCCACTGCGCCACCAGGGAGGCCCTAAACTTTATTCCTTTTCAAGATTGCTTTGGTTATTCTGGGCACCTTGAACTTCATGGTTAGTTTTGATTACTTATTCAGTCCCACTATTTATCATAAGTTTATTTGGAGTTTCTGTTTCTTCTTCATTCTTCAGTGTGTGTCTTTATAGGAATTTATGCATTTCATTTGTTAGCTTTTTAAGTTGTCTAATTTTATTGTCATACAATCAGTCATAATATTCTTTTATAGTCCTTTTTAGCTCTGTAAATTTGACTGTCATGTCATGTCCCCTCTTTCATTTCTGATTTTAGTAATTGGAGCCTTCTCTCTTTTATTCTTGGTCAATTTTGCTAACCATAGTTCCCTTGAATTCTCATTTATGTCTCAGCCCCCTTATGTCTCAGCCTGTTTGGGAGCCTGGGCCAACCTAAAAACATACATTTATTTCTCTCATAGTCAAGAAAGTCGGCGTTATCCACACTCCAGTGTGTGGAGCTCCCAGCTTGAATCCCCAAAGCATTCTGTCCTGTTCCCTCAACTGAGGCAGATTCATTCTGAACCAGCCTACTTATTAGCCAATAGTTATGACTCAGAAGGCTATCACAATCCCACCCTCTCACTTTAGAAATTAGGCTGCAGCCTTTTTTTAGCACGTGGCATCCGCCAAGTGTTGCTCATTCCTGAGTACTATGGGAGCCTGGGGAAGAGCCGTAGGCAGTGAACCCTGGCCAGCCGGAAACTCCAAGCAAGGCATCGCGGGTACCCTGGGGCCTGGTCTTAATGAACTGTGCTCTCTTTGATTCTTGAGTGGGAATGGAGACAAATCAGAAAAAGCAGAAGCCTACTGCTGTTCTGACCATTTGTCTCCTTGGCCACAGCACCCAGGACTGTGCTGCCCCGGTTGGCAGGCACTCAGCTGACAGGTGGCAGAGTCAGGAAGTCAGAAAAAAGCATTTGGTGTTTTGGGAAAGTGCCGATTCTGACTGGTGTTCAGGGATGCCTGGCACAGTTGGTGATCCTTCCCCTTCTCTCTGCAAGCCCTAAGCCTTCGGGGAGTGAGTAGAGGAGGGCACATAGGGCAGAAGCATCCATTCGTTCAAAAAAAATGTCTTAGAGCCAATAAAATATCCACTTAAAGATTATTTCTGGACTCATGGGAAATCTGTGTATGCAATCAGGTCCTAATTTTAAAATGAAGCAAAACCCACCAAGATTTCGCCAGTAAGGAAGTAGCAACAAATCAGCTCTTAGAGATGGGTGTATGGTAAACTTAAAACTCAAGCCCAGTGTGACAGCCTCAGCCCCACCCAGGGCTGCTGACTCAGGACCAAGAGGAAGAGGGAGCTGCCAGACTTCATGATTTCTGTAAACAGTTCTGGTAAGAGAAACCACACACTTGTCTTTCTGCCAGTGGTGCCCCCACGCCCCTCTCCCCTGCCCCTGCGTTTCTCCCCATGACTGACAGTGCAGCCATTGTCTTTTCTCTAACACCAGGGGACAGAACACCTTTGCTCCATGGACCTCCAAGAGGTGTGTGGAGAGAATTTAGGGAGTCTGTGAACTTAGATGGGGAAAGTATTTGATCTTTTTTCTACTAACCTCTAACAGAAACTTAGCATTTTCTCAAACCAAGAATGTAGGCAACAAGCCATTATAGTATTACCTGTCTGTGACTTTATCCTCAATAGAAATCACAAATATTTTCATATCACACTACAGTGTTGTAGCTCAGAAAAGTTACTTGCATTCATCGTCACTTAAAACTTCTAATTTATAGACAGGCCACTAAATCTTTTGATTTCATGCATTATTAAAGAAGTAACATAACTAGATCACAATATCTTAAAAGATTTTATAACTATTGCAATGTGATTTGTTTTCTTTGTAATTCTATGGATTTTATTTTATGAATCTGAAAACAATACTTTAAGAAAGGGTCCAGAGATTTCACCAAACAGCTAAAGTGATCCATGAGCTAAAAGAGGTGAAGAATCCTGGCCTGCATCTTGGAGCTCTCTTGCTCTACTTGCCTCTCTTTTTTTTATAAAGACCTATTTATTATTTATGCACACAAGAGCTCAGGTACAGGCCAGAGTCACGGGAGGTGAGAGAACTCACCAGAGGCAGAGTGGGGAGCAGAACAGGCAGATCAACTGAAATACACTGCCGAGGGGAGCAGCGGGCGAGGCAGGAGAGGTCTGCTGCGCCATGTGGGTCCCCTCCCTGACCAGGGATTGAACTTGTGCACAGCAGTGACTGCTGAAAGACCCACAGTGCAGCGTTCAACCCCTTGTGCCACCAGAAAGATCCTGGCCTCTTTTCTCATTCACAGAACTTTCAAAAGCACTTGCGTGCTGGTGCTTGACACTGGATAATAAATATTCTGTGCTCAGTTTCTTAATCCACAAAATGGGAAATAATAACATATCTACTTTATAGGGTTATGATAATTCAATGAGTTGACACATGTGTTAGTGCCCAACACTGAATAAGCACTAATAAACATTAGCTAATTTCGATGTTAGTGGCTCAAATCAGTTATCTTATTAATATAGATGATTATCATTTCCATTTTTAGAAGAGGTAACTAGGGTATAGAAAGGAGAAATGATAGACCCCAGTATGCACAAGAAGGCAGTGGCAGAGCCAGCGTTCAAAGCCAGATCTGTAACGATTCTCAAACCCAGCGGATGTCACCTCCCACCATTGTGCTGAGAGGGAGTTCTAACCCCCAGAGAGACAGAAGCCATCAACAAGATGCTCAACTGGGGATGACTGCCAGCTTTGCAAGCTCCTGCTTTCTCTTACGCCACTTAAAATCACAGTTCTTACTGTTCGTGACTCCAGCTTGATGGGAATGGAAGTTTCTCCCAGCTCCACTTGCATCCCATCAAGCCTTCAGCCAGGTCTCAGGAGGCCAGTCCTCTTCCTAGAGGCTACTGCCAATGCAGCCTCCACCTGCGAAGAGTGGAAGGGTATGCCTCAGATGGAAGCAAACTCATTTGGAGTCAAGAGCCAGCCTCTGCTTGAAGGTTCAGGTCATGCCTTGGACCTTGCTTGCTGTGATGTAGCACCACGTCATGGAGCAGCGTGGTCAGGAGCAGGGGAGGGAGTGGGCACTCAGAAGAGCAGGGGCTTCTCTGGGGAATGAAGGTAGCTTGTTGCAGGAAGTAGTATTTGGTTGAGAAGAGTGCCAGCTGGAGTGGGGTCAGCAGGGCTTGTGAAATTTTAGGGCAGGGGAGAATGGGTTATCCAAAGGGCCAGAGACATGAAAGGGCTTCATATGTAAGTGAAACCATACAAGACAGGGGGAATGCCACAGTTTGTGGGTTCTCACCCATGTGCTCAACAGTTGCAAGACATGACTCAAGCTCGGGGTACAACAACAGGCTTATTTACAAAGGGGTGATTGAGATAAGGAAAGCGTTACTAAGGCCACAAATCGCCGACTGTCCTACCCCACATAGTATCCACAATGTCCAGTTGTACAAACCAAATGCTGCTCAGACAAGATGGTGTTGTCTCTCTGTTGAGAGCCTGGAGCTGGGGGCACACTGGTCAGTGGTGGGCTGAGATCCAGCTCTTGGTGGCAGCTGGAGGTAGTCATAGATGGCTCTGCTGAGGTAATGCCTCAGCAGCACAGGAGCACTCTGGAGGCTGGTTGGGCAGTGCCAGAGGCCAGACCAGACAGCTCTCGGAGGCAGTACCAGAGGACCAGGCACCAGTGTTACAGTTCCTTAGGGATACCAGGCACAGGCCAGCAGCAGATGGTTCTTTAACTATCAGGTATAGGCCGATGGCACCAATCAGCTTGGAGGTCTGCAGAGGTTTGTGGAGGATGTTGGATGGTCTCAGAAGCTTCAGAGGTCTCATCAAAGTATTACCAGGACAAAAACTGGATGAGACTCTGAAGTGCACTGAAGCCCCCGCTTATATCCCTCTTCAGGGTCCCTGCTTTTCAAACCTGACTGCTCCATTTTCTAAACCAGCTCTGTTTCTAGGGCTTGATTGGTGCTGGTGCAAACTTGAACCTGATTGGTATGTTTTCAAAACCAGCTTGGGATTCAAAACCAAAACCCCTGTAGTAAGTCTAACCTGCCCTGAACCATCTTGCTCTGGGGTAGGCCCCGTAGCAGAAGTGGACAAGCAAGCCCTGCAGTAGCTGAACAATCTAAACCTGACCGCGGGTCTCCAAAGCTGTTGCTTTTTCAAAAAACCCAAACAACCTGCTCTGTGCCAGCTTTGGCCATCTTGCCCTGTGTTTGGACATCAAACCCAGCTTGCTCCAGGGTTTTGGTGGGTACAGGGGCTCCCACTTTCATAAGGAAAGAAGGATTTCAGGATACATGGGGTTTGGCCTGAATGGAAGGGGGAAATAGGATGGCATGAGCAGATGAGACAACATAGGTGGGGGATGGGGAGAGAGAGAGAGAGAGATCGTAAATGCCAGAATCAGATCCATAATTCTTCTAACAGAGAGCTATTGTGAGTTTCTTGTATAGGAGCAACAGGAAACAGGACTGGGATGTGTGTCTGTGTTCAAACAGCCTTACAGTTCTCCCCTAAGTATGCAGAAAGTGGATTGGTTAGAAGAGGAAGATTAGCTGGGACGCTATTTCAGTCATCCAGGTGAAAGATGAAGAGGAGCTAAGCTGGGGGTGAACGGTGGAAGTCTGGAACTTCTGAACACTCTCCAGCTCAGGTCTCCATGCTAAGTGGTGAGGAAGAGCTAGGACAAATGTTGTCCTCCTCAAGTTTGGTTGTGGGTGTGTCCTAGGAGGTGAGGTTTCCTCAGGCCAGAGTGCCATTGCTGTGAATTCACGTTAACACCTTCCATTTTAGCCTCTTTCTTGTATTACCAGCCCATAACAAGAGCAGAATGAAAAGCACAGGGCCCTACTTTCTGGCACTCCCCTTCCAGAATTGCAGAGAGTTGCTGAGGTGAGGGGCCCCCACCTCTACAGCAGCACTCTGGAAGGGGAGAGGAGATGCAGGGAGCAGGTCAGAGCCTGCCTTCCTACAAAGGAAATATCCACCCTACTAAGCCTTCCAGAGACTGTTTTCTTCTAAGTAGGTCCTGTTGTTACCAGGGCAACCAAGAACCCAGGGCTTTCTGTTTCTGTGTCTTTTGAGTCCCCGAGGAAAAGTGGCATACAGAGCTTTCCCTGGTCTGTGCAGGATGCAGGAACTGCTGGCTAGAGGTGGAGAATCTCTCCCAACCCCACTGGGGGAAAATTGTTTCTTTTGTTGATTCCTGTCTCTCCTCATGCCCCTCACCCCTCAGAGGTCAAGGCCCCATGTAAGCCAGTTCTGGATGTGAAGGGTAACGGCCTGGGCTTTGAGGGGTCTGGTTTCTTGAGGCCAGACTTCTGCACATCCTTCTCAGGGGGGCACAGTCTGAGCAGGTGTCCAAGAGAGTGTCAAGCTCATATCAGACCATGGCACGTGCTGGAGGACGTTGCACAAATATGTCTTGATCATGTACTACCTGCTAGTGCAGAATCTCCAGGCTGGTTCCTGCTCAGGGAGCTCTCTGGAACACTCAGCACCAAGTTGGTTATTAAATGTCATTTGGAACAGTTAGTCACCAAGGTTCTTTCCTGCACTGGGCTGGGCGCTAGAAGTGCTTCATGAGCTTTTTAGAAATGGAAATTTCTGGAGACTGATTTCATTAGTGTGGGTACTGGTGCAGTAGAAATTAAGAGTTCTGAATGTCAGGCTGCTTAAGTTCACAGTCGAAATCTGCAAATGGAGCAAATGACCTCATGCTGTCAGTTTCATCTCTTAGAGAATGAATGAGGGTAACAATGGAATTGCCTTCACAGATTTTTCTCTGCCTTCCTCCATCCCTTGGAAACAGGAATTTAGGGACCCTCACCATCTTTGTTATCCTTGTACTGTCCTGCCCCTCCCTTTCCCTCTTCCTTCTTTTCCTCACTCCTGGCATATAAAACAGTTTTTGCGAGGTACATCCTTGGTCACCTTTCCATCAAGCAGCCAGGACTCCAGGTGGAGTCCCAGGATCCTGCATTCTGTGTGGAAACCCTGGGAGGTGTGGCATTTCTCACAGCCATGCATCTGCTGATTCATCTCAGTCCCCATCCACTCAGGTTCTCATTTGTTTTCCACAAATTTCTTCTAAGCCACATCTCTCCTCCTCAGGCTTTTGCAGCTGGTTTTCTGAATCTGATGGCAAGATCTTACATGCCCTGAGTAAAGATGATTTCAACACATCCTTCTAGGCCAAGGAGATTTGGGAGGCTCCTGATTCCATTTTGGAGAATATCCTTTAGTCCTCTGAGTTTCGTACTATCTGCTGATGCCCTTTAGGCTGCCTTTAAGTCTCCATCCAGGGGCCTACTTACTCACTCACTCCATTCATGCAGCAAACTAAGGCTGTATGAGATCCCATTGAGTGCCCAGTCATGAGCTGGTCCTGGGCCAACAGTGACCAGCCATCACCTATGCCTACCTACGATGGCATGAGAAAATGAGGGGTGCTGCAAACTTTATCTGACCTCCTGAAACCGAACAGGGAGCCCAGTGCTCATGGATCCAGCCCTTGGCCCCACATCCTGTCCCTCCCAGAAGGGGGCAAAAGACCCAGGGTCCAGTCAGACTGAGGATGGGTGGGGGAAAAGACTTTCCTTGGAAACAGCAACATGCCTTAGAGATGTGAGAATACTAGATTGGGAGTCACAAAGCCCCAAGAGCCATGAAGCTAATATCTCTGAGATTCAGATCCCTCTAACACCATTTAATTCAGGAGCTAAGAAAGGAGACACCATTACCTCCCTAACTGAGTTGTCATGGGAATGAAATGAGATGATGTTGGTAAAAGTGCCAGATCTGCAGGTCAGAAACACACTGGTTTCTCTCCCTCCCTTCCTTCCTCTTAAAGGGGCAATGCAAATGTGCCTCTGAATCTGGGTCTGGTTTCTCACTGGATTTCAGTGAGCTGGAAGAGGACTGGCCAGACAGAGCAAACTTGGGAGACCAATGGAGTGGAGGCAGAGAGGTGAAGTGTCCCTGGGCTAACAGGTAGCTGTGGAACTGTGAGAGTCACTGACCAGCTGCCAACCTTGGGTCAGTGACTTCTAATATCATTTTTATCCGTCAGATAAGGTAAGATTAATAAGAAAACAATGTGAATTGCCCAGCATGGGACTTAGCCCTAGGAGGAGCTCAGTAAACTTTCCTGTCTACTGTCCCAGGGGAACAAAAATTCCAATTCATTACTGGCAAACTTGAGAGCAAATCCCAGAATGGGATTCAGTTTCTTCTGACCCTCAGAGTCTATGGGGACCAATAAAGTCTTGCTGGGAGGAGTCTCTACATGGACTACCGTGGGGATCTGTGTTTAGCTTTCACCAGCTAGCTCACTGGTATACCACAGCACCACCTAGTGCCAAAAAGCGGAAGGGCCCTCCCACCTTGCCCTGCCTGACCTCCCTCCCTCCCTTCAAAGTCCCCATTTTAGTGTGGGCCCTGTGTATGTTGGCCCATGGGGCAAGACTGTTAAATGACAGACCCAGGGCACTCACACCTTACATCCTTATATTAATGCCTGGTGCCCCCACTTCCCTCCTCACAACAGCTACCCATAAATGTGGAGGCTTCTGGGTAGGTCCCTTGAGCTCCAAAGCTTCAGATTACGGCTGAGTCAGGCAATGTGCCTGAGAAGTACCTGATGCCTACTGGTACCCATCTCTGCTTGCTCAATAACCCACTGAGACACAAGTCTGTACACACCCTTTGGATTTTTATTGAGGAGAAAGCTTTAGCATGAAGAATAATTCCTTATCTTCACAACACAGTAATGCAACAATAACACAATAACAATAACACATTTATTCCAAAGGGAACACCTTCTGAGTCTCTGGGAATCCTTGGGCTGCCTTCAAACTCCTGAATGCATTTCCCCCACCCCTCTTTCAACCCAAGAAAGCACCCAAAGCCCACAGTTCCTCTTCCAGCTCACATCGATGTTATATCACAACAACTATTGAAGATTTGGGAAAGGGGGGAAGGTCAAAGGGAAATTCAAGGCCCCTTGCCACCAGAGGCCAGAAACCAGTTTACTGATCATTTGCTCTTTCCCCAGCTGAGGCTACCGAGGGCTCAGGGTGAGAAGCACCATGGGAACAAGCAGGGCCTGTGCTGAGGAGCCCCTGGGAGTGGGGGGTGCAAGGCAACTGTCCTTTACACTTCTCCAGTAGGGATGTGGGCAGCAGGGCCAGCGTGTCATCCATCAGCAATAGGGATCCACAGGCTGGAAGTATTGTGGCTCCCTTCCAGAACTGTCTCCTGGAGAAATAGCTGAAAAACAGACAAAGTTTTCTTTACAGGATTGTTTCCTCTTGCATTTGGCAGGTCTGGGGAAAACCAGAAAATTAAAATGTCCAATAAATTAGGAGAATGCTTAAATATTCATTATGCATATCTGAAGAGGTGACAGCCATTTTAAATTTTGCTGATCAGAAGCTTGCAGGATGAACTGAGCTTTGAAAAGAAACAGCAAGAACACCCTAGAAAGAAAGGCAGCAAACTGTTAATAGTGCTTGCCTCTGTGCAGTGAGATTCTAAATGCTTGGGTTGTTGTTGGGGTTTTGTTTTGTTTTTTGTCCTTGCAGATTTCTCTATTTTCCAAATTTTCTATAATGATTCCATGCTTCTTTTGTCTTTGGAGAAGGGGGAGCATTCTTAAAAGGTAGCAACAGGTTATAGGAACCTGACTGCACTGATCCCCAGGCTGAGAAATGGAAGCTAGAAAAAGGGGTTTCTTACCTCCCATGGATGAACAGAGATCTCACCAGAAGCCAGCAAAGGAGTGGATTTCTCTGTGCCTTCTCTTCCTCCAGCTGCTTCTTCTAGCCTCCAGACTCCTGAGGCTGGGCTGAGGTTATCTGTCACTCAGTGAGTAACAGAGGCTTCGTCTGCTCTTTTTGTCCCTCTGGCCACAGACACTGACTGCACTTACCCAGCTGCTTGGCAGGCACCGTTCAGGAGACTATGTTGAGGACAGTTCATGCCAGCAATGCATCTGGCTGGCATTCTGTGGCCAGAGTGACACAGTGTGTGTTTTCACTATAAAAGCAGTGGTTTGGGGACCCAAAGCAAACAAGCAGCAGGTCTCTTTATAAGGACACCTAGGTTTGTAGCAGAAGGTTCAGGGGTTACTAAGAGGCAGTCACCCTCTCAAGCCAGCACCAAGTCCCAGCTTGCCCCCACCCCCATGTGAGAGGCATGAGAACACCCAGGCCATGAAGCTGCTGTGGGTACAGTCTCTGGGGAGAGAACCTTGCTCTCTCTCTTCACAGAACTAAAGAATCCTTTATCTTGAAGTTAAATAGTGGGTTTTAGGCTGGATCTCTCTTTGGTGGTCTGGGAAGGAAAGGCCAATGAGGCCTCCTCTGAAATTCCAAAGATGGCAAATCTCATGCACAGACCTTTGACTGGGGGCTACCGTGCAAGGCCTGGCTGTGGGGAGACCACCATCCCTCTGAAAAGAGTCCCTCTTTGCAATGTCAAACTGAGTTGCTGCTGCTTATTCCTCTTCCTCCTCCCCCACCCAACTTTCTAACTTTTAGGCAACATTGTAAAAAGATGCAGAGTCTGTAACATTAGGCCCTATCCAGGAGGAAGGTGGGGGTGGGGGAGTGTGGTAGGGCTGGGGGAAGGTCCCAGATTGGTAGTCTATAGGCAGGTGGAACCAGCTGGCACAGTCAGTCGAGAACAAATCCCAGCCAGTTGTCCATTTGACATATGGCTTTGCACGCTCTCGCTGGGCTACAAGCACGGTCCTCTTTGGGGTGTGGCTGGAAACAAGTGGAGACTTTCAGGCACATTTCTTGACACCAGTCCTGCTCTTCATCAGTTATATGTAGTAAATGGCCTCAGTGGCTTCAGAAGTTCTGTGTAGCCTGTCATTTTGCTCACTGGGGCAGATCAGTGAAGCACTGGATGAAGTCCTGGCAAGCCAGTCAGAGGATAAAACCACAGAACACAGGGTGAATAAACTCAGGAGAGGTGGGGGTCAGGAACAACTAGAGGGAAAATACAATGGGGCAACCAGTTCATGTACAGGAACAGGCCTGGAAACTTGCTCTCTCGCCCGTGGCTGGACTGCAGGGTACATGCCAACAGGACAGCTAGTGCCCATCCCTCCTTTTCCAGGCCGCCTTGGTCTGGCACATGTCACTTCCTGGTCACGGCTGCAAGATGGTCTGGAGTTCTACAGGTTTTCTTCAGGGTCCACAGGTCTGGGAGGTCCTTAGGTCCTAGTCAGCAAACAGGGCAGGTATGGCAGCAAGAAGCAGGGGCAGGGGAAACAGCAGAAGGGTGTGTTCCAGGTGGCCATCTTGCCACAGCACTCAAACTCGAATTCGGCCTCGAGCGGCCCGGTGGCCCCCCTGTCTCGGAGTGAGGCGGAATAGCACCGGGGGCCGTCTTCGAATTTGGCGTTGCCCCAAGCGACCTGCACGGCGAATAGGTGGTGAACTGTAGAATGGTGAATTGGTACCTGGAAGGCCCTCCAGAAGAGGTACTCGATTCTGGTCCCTCCGTCTGCTAGGCTGGACTATGGGAGGCGATGCATCCAGGAAATTTTCATGATAGTAGCCAGTAGTCTGGGATGAAGCATTGGCATAGGTAGGTGGCATCTCCATCAGCTCGAGGTCATCATCGTCTGACTCTTCCTCAGGTTCTGGCTCCAGGTCTAGCTCCTGGCTCCCAAGTTGACTGACAATTCCTCCTCTAATCTTACTCTCATCTTCATCCTCACTGTTAATTTTCTCCACATCCACCTCTTCATCTTCGTCATCTTCCTCCTGGGCTTCTGCCTCCCCCAAGCCTTTCTGCTCCTCCTCCTCTTTGAGTTTCATCTCCCCCTTCTCCTTCATCCTCATCTCTTCCTCCTCCTTTCTTCTCTCCTCCTCCTCCTTCTCCCTCATCTCTTGCTGAATAGCTCTCACTCGCCTCTGCTGGTCCTTCTGGGAAAGCCTGCGCCTGCGCACCTCTTCATCTTCCTCCTCACTGTAGTGCTCTCGTTCTTCGCTGCCCTCTTCATTAGGGTCTTCAGCAAAAGGGAAGAAGATATTGCGAACCCCGGGGAGGGGCATCGGCTTGGGAACACGCACTTTTCTCTCTATCTCCACACACTCGAGAATCAGCTCATCGAGGTCGGCCATCTCAGTTGACCATAAGAGTTCCTTGCGGAAGAATTCTGACAGGCCTTTGAGGAATTGGTTTTGAAGGCGGCAGTCATCCCAAGACAAGAATTGGGCCAGGAACTGAAAAGCGTCGGCATAGCTGCCGAGGGTGCAGTTTCCCTGCTTGAGCTTGCGGATGGCCTTTTTAGCCACGCTTGGAGGGATGGGGCCACAGAATTCCTTACGGGTCTCGTCCAAGAAGCGTGGGAAGTTGGCGTGCAGGGGGCTTCCTTCCTGGGTGACCGCGGTGGCCCAGTCTTTGGCTCTACCCGCGAAAAAGGAGATCAGAAAGGTCACCCGCTCGGCGCCCCCGGGGAAATGATCCTCATGGTCGGCTATGAAAGTCTCGAGCCGCATCAGGAATTCAGCCAGGTAGACGGGGTCGCCCGCAAAGGGTTCAATCTCAGGCCGCTGCAGCGGCGGCAGAGGCGGCAGCGGTGGGGCCAGGTCCTTTACTGAGGGTAGGGGCAGTGTCGGCGCAGGCGGGAGGGCCAGCGGGGGCGGCCGGAGGGGCCCGGCAGAGGTGCCACAGTCGTGAGCCGCGCTCATCAGCAGGTCGTCGGCGGCGCTCTCAGGCTCAGGGCACCGGGGAGGCCAGCACGTGAGGGGCACTTCTCCCTGGGGAAGGGCGTCGGTCTGGCTGAGCGGGAACTCGAGGTTCTCCTCGGTCAGCACGGGCACCACCGGCACTGGCCAGCGGATGTAGCTCGAGACATTGCCCCGCAGGGAATTCACCTCGGCCAGGGCTCTTCCGAGCTGCAGGCCCAAATTGGCGTTTTCCCCGCGAAGGGCATTTAATTCTTCTCTCAAAGCGACATTCGCCATGCGGAGGCTATTGAGATTTCCTGCCGCCTCGGACATCTGGACTGACTTGGGGATCCGGGGTCGGCGGGTGGGTGGGGGAGTGGGGGGAGCGGGGTGGGGGTCGCCGGAGGAGGCCGGCAGGCGGCGGCGCGGCGCGCGAGAGAGAGCCACACCCACCGGGGGGAGCACCGCGGAACCCGCCGCTCGGCCCGAGGCGCGTTACCTCGTCCAGGGATCGGAGGTGGCGGGAGGCAGGCGGCGCCTGGCACAGGACGCGGGCGACGCGGCGATCGCGGGGGCGGGCGCGGGTGGCGGCGGGCAGAGCGGAAAGGAGCACAGGGTGGCGGGATCTGTCGAGGAAAAATCTTGCGGCGCTGGAGCCCAAGGCTTTTAAGTGCAGCTTTACCCCGCCCCCGGCAGAGGCGGGTGCTCGGGAACCGCGGGCGCCCATTGGTCGTCACGCGCCGCTCCCCCTCCTCTCAGCTGCGCCTCTTACCGACTCTCTCCCTCCCTAACTGCAGCTAACTCGGGTCGGGAAAATGCGACAGCGACTGCCCACTCGAGGTCGTCATGGCGACAGCCAGTGAACGTGTTCCTCTCCCCGGGCAGGCCCCCGAGTGTAGAGGAGCTGCTTCGCGAAGCGCAGCTCAATCTCCAGAGCCAGTTGCAAGGTACTGAGAGGGAGGGGGGCTGCGACCGGAGCCCACTGGCGAGCTGGAGGGGAGGCATAGAAGAAAGGTGACAGGCAGGGGCCAGCAACAGAAAAAGAGAACCATTTCAAACCGTTGAAAAACGTCACACATCTTCCACCATTTCTTTTACCTAGGTTGTATTTCTATGACTTTGTCCACCCTCAACCCCCACATTCCCCCCCACCACACACACACAACCCTTTTCTAGTTTAGTAGTCGAGGGCATTAAAGGACAGAGTCTGAGGCAGGCCAGTGAGCCTGAGGCAGGCCAATGAGTCAAGCCATTCACAGAAAGAACTGGATGTGAGACACCCACATTGTGGGCCCACATGCCCCCCACCTTCTCTTGCCACATCACCCAAGCTTCCACTGGAGCCAGCCTCTTTGGAGTATACTGCTGAGCACATTGTATGCAAAGTTAACTCCAGATGACCAGGATAAACAGCCCAGTCATGGTGCCCGAACAGGTAGACTGCAAGCACCAGGCAGAGTAAGAAAATCTGAACTTTGAAATCAAACAGAATCTAATTCGAATTGCACCTAACTAGCTGTGTGACATTATGCAGATTACCTGACCTCTCTGAACTTCAGATCAATCGGTCATCTTTAAAAGGGGGGTTCCAATTCTCCACATGGCACAGTTTTGTAAGAATTAAACATAGGTGTATGTAAAACACTTTGCAAGAGTGTCTTGCAGCTGGAGAGACCCCGATAAGATGCAACAATCAACTCCCAGCACACGCTTTTTGGAACATGGACACAGCTAGGCACAGTATTAAAGTTAATTTATTTTTAAAATGTGGTAGCTACTAGGACCTTACAATATGAAAAAAAAGTGCACATTGATCAGAGGAATATATACAGTGTAAGTGGCCAAAAGATTAAAACTCAGTGCTATAACGGAGACCAGCAGGGTGCTGCAGGTATCTGGGTGGAGGTTACAAGAGGCACTCATATGTCAGAATTCACTGTGCACTTTACTGTAGGTAAGTTATATCTCAGTGAATTAATACAAATAAAACCTCTGTGCTACACTTGTTCCTTATACGGTCCAGGCCCTTGCTGTTCCATCCAAGCCTATTTTTCCTAGAGACGTTTATTTCCTCTTCCCCACTCCAGTCCTTAGCTTTCTTCAAAGTTCTGTTCTTGCCTCATGCAAAAATGCCTTTAACAGTAGTTCTGCACTTAGTATCATTTCCTCCGAAATCACTCATCCGAGGCGCTTCGTACCATCCATTTCAAGACTTGTGTAGTTCTGCACTGCCTTCTCTTTCACTGGTCAATCCATTTACACCAGTCTTGAGGATACATTTTGTCCACTTAACTCGACTGAACTTCTCAACATCAAGAATCTTATCTCTTCCTACCCTTGGGTTTCCAGAAGCACCTGACACCAGGCGGGGTCCCCAAGAGGTGTGCTCAGAAGATATTTGTTGAGTGAATGTTAAAGGTGAAAAGAGGCCCTTATCAGCTCTCACTTATCCTTATCAACAAAGGTGAGCTCTTAGGGAGAATAGAAAACTGCAGATGGGCCACCCAACTGGACAATTGTCATAACTCAAACCTTCCTGCCAGGGCAGTGGTTACCTCTGAGAAGCAAGATTCCAGGGCCCACCATGAGCTTTGTGTTAAGACAGGAGAGGAGCTACTGTGGGGGAGTGGGGTGGGGGAGAAGGGGAGGTGGGTAGGGCCAGGGTGCTTTGTGTTGCCGCCTTGGGCAGACCTAGTACCGGTGGGTGGAAGCCTAGAGGAAAGCAGATTTCACCTCAAGATAAGAAAGCACTTCCCCTCCATGCCTGACAGCCCCACTGTCCTCGGACGGAATGAGCTGCTGCCTTAGGAGAAAGATGGCTCCCCTTCCCTGCAGGTGTCTGCAGAGGCTGGAAAATCACCTGGACGGGCGTCTGAGCACAGGATGGGATACTGGACCAGAGAGACTTCGGGGCCCCTCCTGACTCCAACTTTCAATGATTCTTAAAGTCTGTTCAGATGTGCACAGAGCCCTGCCTGTTGGTTCTCTACTCTCACTCCTTCATCCGCTCATCGAATTCATCACCTAAATGAAACCCATTCAAATCTATGCCTCCTACTTATTCCCTGACGATGCCCTCGAACTTCTCCTTCCTTCTGTGCCACCACCTCCACCTTCTGTTCCTCCACCTTAGCCCCCCGAAGCTGGCACCATCCATAGTGGGACTAAGGTGCAGAGAACTGGGCCCTCAAAGGCTCGAGTAAAAGTTCTTGCCACTCCAGATTGGACTTCCCAACGTAAATTTCTCCGTGCTTCAACAGGTCATTTCCCTGGTAGGGCTGCAGAAGACCTGAAGAGCTGCAGGGCTTCAAGGAGAGGACCTTGCAGAATAAAGTAGCAAAAGGCGTCTGAATCCCGAGCCTCTTCTCCTAGTCGAGCACTTCAGGTGGGGCCAAGGAGACGAGGGCTTGGTCCCAGAAGCAGCACAACTGGAATGTGTTGACTCTCAAAGTTTTGTCCTCAGCAGTCCTAGTCCCGTGAAGTAGGCATTTTTCCATTTCTGAGTCCAGAGGTCCAGACCCTGGGAAATACACTAAAGAAACAATGCCAGTCAGGCATGGCAGCTAGAGTAGGAGCCCCGCATCACAGTCCTTCCTCAGCCCGGTGCTCGGCCGTGGCTCCCTAGAGTGTGTATCCACTGTGCTATTTTTCAGAAGAATATGAGGAACAGTACTCGGAGGCCAGACTTCTGGGGCAGACCTTCCGCTCTGCTGATGAGGCCCCAGAGCCCACCCCAAGCCCAAGGCCCGAGTCTGCCAGGCGCCTGGAGTTTGTACTGATGGTGAGTTGCCTCTTCCCCCACCTGGGAGAGCCAGCATGCGGAGCCAGCTCACCCTGCACCCGTGGACAGGGGATCTCGAGCTGTTCACTTTACCCACTGGAAGCTGCCGCTCGCCTCTGCTCACCAGCAGAGCTACCAAGGTCCTGCCAAGATGGCCCAGCACAGCAGGTTTCGGGTCTGGCAGCCTGTTCGTGCTTTCCTGCCTCCCGGGAGAAACCTCCGACCACCTGCTTAGTCAGCCAGCCTGTGAGCACAGCTCGTCTCTAATCGGGAGCACACCCTTCCCATCACCTTCTTTCCCAACAGCCTACAAAACGGCAGCTGAGCGAAGATGAGACTACTACCCAGGGGGTGAGGGCCCCCGAGGCCTCCCTGAGCCTGTCCACCACTGCCGACAAGCAAGCGGCCTGGAATAGCCCCTTCCCTCTTCCCGTCCTAGAGGAGAAGCGGTGGCTTCAGCCTTGCTCCACGCACTCTGACATTGTGCCCATCAACATCTCTGGTAGAGTTGCTTAGCACCACCTCTTGTCTGCCTCCCTCCATGCCAACTACAGACCATCCTCTCCAAATGCACTGGGTGCCGAGGGAGGGAGCGAGACTTTCTTTGCTACTGACTCACTCTGCGCTGTCAAGGTCATGGCTCTCCCAGGGAATGGAGACACACGGAGGAGGGGTTCTGGCTATTCCTTCACTCCCTACTGGCCCTGTACTAACAGACTATGTGATAACAAACAAAATTTTCTTCATGGGAAATTCCAAAACTTTTATCAGCTCATGTGCTCTTTGCAGCATCTGTGGAAACAAAGTTTGTGAGTTCAGTTTGGTTTGGAGAAACAATACCTCTTGTGCCACAATCTGAGTTTGGAGTTCAAGGTTTGGAGTCAGAGGGGAAGTATGGGTGCAGAGGACTAGCGGTAAACAGGGGACTCGTACCCAAAGCACAGATCAAGGGTCTTGTGGCACTTTAAGTAGACACGGATCTTCTAGTGAGGTGGGCCCTGTCCACTTGGGCAGCCAGTGTTTAAGAGAGGAAGTAGTAAGAAGGGACTAGGGTGAACAAGACCAAAGGGGGATGCACCGCGACCTTGAGAGTAGGGCGAATGACCTCTGTAGCTCAGCCGGCTGTGACTCTGGGGACGTGTGGCCCCTAGACCACACTCATTCTTAATTCCTGCTCTGTTGTTCCATGGGCTAGAAGTGGCAGAAGTTTCAGAAGGAGATAAGGTCATAACCTAATGGAATAAAAACCTCTTGGCCCTAAGGGACCAGAGGCACCCTATGAACCAGCACCAGCCCGTGGTATGCTGGGAAAAATTGGTGAAAATGAGGACATCTCCAGCCACCTGTGGTGATGCTCCTTAGATATCAGGTCATCTGGTGCCGCTGGCGTCACCCCAGGAAGCCAGAGGCACCCTAGGGAGATGTACCAAGAAGACTGAGGGCTGAGAGGAGAGACTGGCAAAGGGGAGGTGGGCGCTCTTCTAAACCTCTCTCTTAATCTCAGTGAGGCCAGCCCTGAGTTTTTCCCATAGAGCCCTTGCTCGAGTTGGGAACGGGTGGGGTCATATGCTTCTGGGGCTCAGGCTGGGGAGCAGCTGGAGGGGCTATCTAGCTGCTGAATGAGACAGTGAGGGGGCAGCAAAGCTCAGCCCCACTGTGCTGCCTCATACCACCTCTGCCTCCACAATTTCACTGGAGCCAAGACAGATCTGGAGCTTTAGGAGAAATAGATCTCGATCACCATGCAGTGGTGAGCTTTGAAATAATGAGACCAGGTGGCTGGAGGACAGACTCTCCGGCTGCTTCCTGGGCGGTGGGGGCTGGGAGATGGGGAGCCTCATAGAGACACTGTCCTCACTGGCTCATATAGAGGTTTTCTTAGAAAAAAAAGATTACAGTTGAGCAACATCTAGTCTCAACCCATCTCCCTACACCAGTGGTTCTTACCCATGGCTGTCCAGCTAATCACCTGAAGAGTTTGAGGAAATGCTTATAGTGGGGGCAGTATTTCCAGAGATTGCAACGTTCTGGGACAGAGAGGGGTACAGGTATTGGAGTTTTTTAAATTGTCCAGTTTATTCTACATGGAGCCAGGGTTGAAAATCACAGTTCTTCAACACCTGAGAACCACAGTTGCCCTAGGTATGGCCTACGAAATCCAGCATGTTGCCTTATGGCTGTGGGTGCCTGGAGCCAAGTTGGGAGGGATGGGAAAGAGGGGCCACCTGCCTGGACACTGTTCATGCTCATCGCTACCACCATCATTCCTTCCCTCCACCTCGGGAAAGTTTCCACTGCATCATAAACAGGAACCAGGATATACCCAAGTGTCTTTATTTTTGGCTACAGGACAGCAGTTTGATAAACATGCAAGTTTGCGACACTCGTTGTTTAACACAGAGACAGCCGTGAACCCCAAGTCCACCCTGAGGCGGAGGCGGACCATTATTGGATTCTCTAACTTTTCCCAGCGAGACTCAGGTGACCCCAACCACAGCTGATCCCTCAGACCCTTCCCCTTGCTTGCTGCCACAAGTCTTGCCACCTAGATGGCATCATGGTGATGGGGAACAGGAATAACTCGGGGGTTGGGGTGGGAGAAGACTTTGGACAGCCTGAAACATAAAAAACAAAAAACTGTAATTGAGGATAACCAAGGTCTTTTTGCCAAGATTAGCAACTGAATAGCCAGGTCCTCCAGGCTAACAAATTGGTTATTGTTTCCTGCTATAAATGGAATATCACTAGAGATATCAAATTGAAGTAAATAGAGCACCATCTTCACAGAATCATTACTGTTATTGAATGCCATCCAAAGGGCACAAATGGAGAGAAGTAGATGCAAATCTGGAACTCCCCATTTACTGTGAGATCTTGTCTAGGTTATAACCTCCCCGAGCCTCAGTTTTTTCATCTGTACAGTAGGGAAAATGATAACAACCCACTGGAGTTGTGAAGATTAGTTACTGCATGTAATTTTCCAGCCATGTACCTGGTACTTAGTAGGTGTTCAACAAATGGTGACTTATTATAAATTACCATAGTCACTGTAGCTGTAGTAGCAGTAATAATAATAGTGATGATGACGACGATGATGATATAACAGTAATAACTGTATGTTTAAGAAAATCGTTAGGGACTTTTAACATCTGGACCATTCTGCATATCTGTAGGTTATCTGAACTGTCTTATGTCGCAAAGTTTAAGAGTGACAGGTGCCAGAAACACAACCGGACTCTGAGTTCGCCAACTATGCCTTACTCCAGGTCCCTTGCTGGAGCCAAAGGTCACGCAGTGCTGTCCTTTATAATTTTGCACACCTCTCCTCTCATCTCAGGAAAGGTGAACACTGAGGTTCATGGTGTTCAGAGGCTGGGATGAAAGCATAGGAACTACCCAAGGTAGTTCCATATACCACTTTAGCTCTAAAAACTGGAGAGTCTTTGGCAGCCATCTGGACAATTCAAGGGCACCCTGTGACTCGCCTTGTGGTGAGGAGCAAGGCCCCAACTCCCCTTGCAGCCTCATCTATGTGGAAAGGAAGAAGCAAGGCATTTTCACGAAGCTGTTGGTAACGCTTCTTGGCAAAGACTTGGTGCTCCTATCTCAAGACTGCTGACAGGGGATTACTGGCTGTACCACTAATGTTCTGTGTTTGCCTCCTCCAGGTCACAGCAACAGCCCAGCAGGCAGTGTGGCCTGCTCTGCCACCTCAGACCTCAGGCCCAGTCATTCAGTTCCAGAGGGTGTTCATGGGAGAGTTGCAGTTGGTCAGGAAGCTCGGTTCCCAAATCTCACCTCGCCAGCCCTGAGAAATCCTTCTTGTGACTCAGAAGAGCCTCGGCAGGCACGCAGTGGCACAAACCCTCCTGGCATGGACAGCATGGGGATGGTGTACAGCGTCCCCGGTTCTTGCAATGGACCCACAGAATCGACGTTCTCCACTTCCTGGAAGGGGGACGCTTTTACTTACATGACTCCGAGTGCCACCAGCCAGAGCCATCAAGCCAACGAGCATGTGAAAAATCCTTCCTCTGGGAATTCTTGGGTCTCTCTGCACACGCTGCCACCTCTGTTTCCGAAGGAGACAGGGACCCTCTTCGTCACTCGTGACAACCCAGCAGGATGCAGCGGGTTAACTGGCTACAGCGAGCGCCCTCCTCTGCAAAGGCAAGTGTCGGAACGACCATCCAAGCTTGGCCTTCTGACCAGTGGTGCCTCACGGGTGGAGACTGGCCCGGGTGGGGCCGGCAGGTTCCGGGAGCGGTCACTGTCTGTGCCCACAGACTCAGGTGCCGTGGGTGTGGATTATGATGAGGAGCAGAAGGCTAGTGAGGCTTGTGCCCTGCCATATGCCAGTGCAAGCTCTGAGGGCAGTAACAGTGCCGACAACATAGCCTCCCTCGGTGCCCCCCAGGAGGCCCGACACAGAAGGCAGAGGTCCAAGAGTATCTCACTCAAGAAGGCCAAAAAGAAGCCTTGCCCACCAACACGCAGCGTCTCACTGGTTAAAGACGAGCCAGTCCTCTTGCCAGAAGATGGGGCAGCACTCACCAAGGACCAGAGGCCCAGGAGCCTCTGCCTCTCCTTGGAACACCAAGGACACCACACATCCCACCCAGATGCTCAGGGTCACCCAGCTGTGCCAACCTTCAAAGATCCAGAAGTTACACAGTTCTCCCACCACTGGTATCTCACTGACTGGAAGTCTGGTGACACCTACCAATCGTTGTCCAGCTCCAGCACTGCCACCGGCACCACAGTCATTGAATGTGCCCAGGTCCAGGGCAGCTCAGAGTCCCTTGCCTCCCCTTCCACCTCCAGAGCCACTACACCTTCCCAACTCTCCATTGAGGTGGAGGCCAGGGAAGTGTCCTCCCCAGGAAAGCCCACTGGGCTCATGTCACCCTCCAGTGGATACTCCAGCCAGTCGGAGACGCCAACACCCACCGTCTCCATGTCTCTGACCCTGGGCCACTTGCTCCCTTTAAGTGGCAGTGTCCGAGTGCGTCCAGTAGTGCCTGAGAGGAAGTCATCACTACCGCCGACATCGCCAATGGAGAAAATCTCCAAGTCGCGGCTATCATTTGACCTACCGCTGACCTCCTCAACCAACCTGGATCTGTCTGGGATGAGCATCTCCATCCGAAGCAAAGCCAAGGTGAGCCGGCATCACTCGGAGACAAATTTTGGAGCCAAACTGGCCCAGAAAACTAACCCCAACCAACCAATCATGCCCATGGTTACTCAGTCGGACCTGCGTTCTGTTCGCCTGAGGTCGGTCAGCAAGTCTGAGCAGGAAGATGACATCGAGAGCCCTGACTATGCTGAGGAGCCTGGCATGGAAGTCTTTACCCCGCCTGAGAGAAAGACAAAACCTCCCATAGCTGAGAAGCCCCTGCTGGCCCGGCGGCCTCCAAGCTTGGTCCACAAGCCACCATCTGTCCCTGAAGAGCACCCACTGACTTCGCCTCCCTTAGCTATGACCCCCAAGAGCTCAGCTCAACACACGAGGCCACTTCCTCAAGACATCTACACGGTAGTACGGAAACCAAAGTCCCCCGGCACGCCTGAGGGCAGAAGCCCCGGGGAGTCAACGGCACCCTCATCTCTTGTCTTCACACCTTTTGCAAGTTCCTCTAGTGCTTTCTTCACAGGAACACAGCAGCCTTGCCGGGGAAGCTTGGAGGATGAGGGCCCCAAGGGGAGAGCCTTGCCTGAAAGAATTAATCTCCAGAGCCAGGATGAAGCTGAGAAAAAAAAGGGCAAGATTCCACCCCCCGTGCCAAAAAAGCCCAGCGTGCTGTACTTGCCTCTTACCTCACCCCCAGCTCAAGTGGAGGCCTTTGTGGTCGAGCCAAGGCTGCCTCTCAGCCCCACTGTCACTCTGAAGGAAGATACCAAGTGTCCCCCCACTGGTGACCACCTGCCATCCCCTGGCACAACAATCACAACTTCATCACTGCAGGCTGACGGAGAAAGGGACGCGAGCCCTCTGGGTTAGTAAGTTATCTGTTGGCTTTTTCGTTCAGTCACAGAGAGATGAGAGTAAGATTATGGAGTGCCAGAGACAGAAGCAAATACCCCCAGCAGTGATCCTGCTCCAGGATGACCAAGTCATTGGCTGGGGTGGGGGGC
>JAGFMF010012114.1:74378-89314 GCA_019455555.1 Galemys pyrenaicus
GGGGAACGGCACCTCTTAAGGGCTTGTTTTATTCTAAATACACCTCACTGCAGATTTCCAAGGCCCAGTTTGTTTAGGTCAATCTGCTGTGGCCACCCTTGAGCTGGGAGAGTGAAATCAAACTAGGGCCTGGCACCCTAGCACCTGGAACCCATCTGCCAGGTAGAGACATGTGTGCCCTGCCCGGAACTATCTCTCCACCTCCTGGTATGGCACTTTCCACTAGCCGAGCTGAAGTTAGCTGCATGCACGGGATTCAGTGTCCTCCCAGGTAGGGCAAGTGCTATGGCAGACTTGTATGCTTTTGAAGCCATGGAAATATGTTACCAGCAGCCTTTCTTAGTGATTTCTAGAGGAAAGGGAACACACTTTTCTTGGATGGTTTGAGGCTAGCTCTTCCTGGAATCATAACAGGCTAGATGGTGTTTCCGCTTTTTATGTGTGTTTTCTAGCCTGTCTTGTTTTAATTGTGCTCAAATACACTTAACCATTTGTCAGTGTACAGTTCAGTAGTATCACGCACATTCACAGTGCTGTTCAACCATCACCACTACCCATCTTAAGAACTCTCTTCATCTAGCAAATCCCAAGTCTGTACCTATTAAACAATGACACCCAATCACCTGCATCCCCAGACCCTGGCAACTGCCATTCATCTTTCTGTCTCTATGAATTTGACTCTTCTAGAATCTTATAGTATTTGTCATTTGTGACTGGCTTCCTTCATTTAGCATAATGTCTTCAAGGTTCATCCGTGTTTCTTATCCTTTTTTGAACCCTTAACAATATACATCAAAGTCTTATGACTTTCCTTGAGCTGATTTAGACTTTCAATATGTTAAATCCTTGTGATTAAAAATAGCAAACAAATCAAAACCGCAAGAGATTTAGAATGTGCTCCCTCAAATTCCACAGTTCCCTCTCATGTACTGATTGGATCATTGCTTTAGGTGGCTCTCAGCTTTAGTTTTCAAACTGATGTGCTGAAAACAAGAGACTGCTCAGGTGATGTGTTGTAATGGGTAAACACAAGAGAGCAGAGTTTGGGGACCAAAATCTCTCACCACTCATCCCACCCTGGCCAACTCTCTAAGGCTCTGAACACCATGTTCCTCTGTAAAATGGACAAAGAGTCCCTACCCCTTTCAGAGCCACTCTGAACCAATGAAATACATGTAAGATTGTGCTTTGTACTAGCTGTCGTAGTCAAAGTAATTCCTTCTGGTTCTTATGCCTAGGAAGTTCTATGGAACCCAGCACTGAAGAAAAAAGTTTAATCAGTGATAAAACAGCCGAATGGATTGCAGAAGAAGATGATGATGTGTTTGTGGCTTCACGCACAACTGAAGATTTATTTACTGTGATACACAGGTCCGGACCAATTTCCTTAATTCCTATTGTAACTGCCTTTCCTTTCCTTACCAAAGAAAAACTGCTACCTCTAAGCAGCCATTAGAATTGAAACCGGAAATGAAGTTCAGTTACCCGCAAATGTGAGTTCGGTCCAGGGCCTCACGTTTCCAATTCACTGACATCGCTGGGTGAAGCGGAGAAGGGGCAGGAAGGGAGGACCAGGTGCCTGAGTGAGAGGCCCCTCGTCTCCTAGCAACTGGGAAGTCTATTGTGGCTCCATCTGTTCTCTCACAGCTCTGTCTACAGTCAGAGACACTTAACCCTTCGCAGAATTCCCGGTAACAAAAAATCTTATCGGGAAGTAAGGCAGGAATTAAAGCAGGAAATAGGCAAATGGGGACCCAGTGGTTGGACAGGGCCACAAAGTGGGGGTTCAGTGACCAGGAAACTGGAAATAGCCCAGTTATTGGAGTTGGAACACCAGTTCAGATGAGGATCATCAACCAGGCCATCTTGATTCAGAGTCACTGAGCTACTAGCCTTGATTCCAAAACTTCGTTGGTCCCAAAACCCTGGCAGAACTGATCCCTCAGGTCCAGATCAAGCAACTGCAGCTGGGGGCACTGGAAGGCATGTAGGTACGGGGAGCCAAACCAGGGACTCTGAGGCCTTAGTGAGAGAGAAAGTTGGCGAGTATGACCGCTTGAAAGGGTGCCGTGTGAAAGTTCTCAGATCACGTCCCTGACGTTCATGAAATTATGGAAGCCTTGGTAATATCTGCCCCACAAGTTCACTCAAAGTAACCTTTCTCTTATTTAGGTCCAAAAGAAAGCTTCTGGGCTGGAAGGAGCCCAGTGAGGCCTTTGGCAGTGGCAGACCGAGCTCCCATTCACCGGTAAGGACCGCAGCAGATTCACCCATCAGTGAGTCGGCTACCTCTGCAGGGTCAAGTGGCAACACCAACCTAGATGCAGGCAGAAATGATGATTTCAAGGCCTTGCTGCAGAAGAAGGGAAGCAAGGCAACTTTAAGGTCCCGCCCCTCAGCAGCCGAACTGCTGAAGACCACTAACCCACTGGCTCGGAGAATTATTGCACAATTTTCAAAAGACTACGAGACCACCGATAACCCCAGCACCTAAACCCTCCTGGGTTCAACAAGCAGGGTTTATTTACTAAACTTGGGTAGTTCTATAATGGGGAAAAGAAAGGGTTTTTAAAAGGAACCATGGAAATAACACAAGGGGCTGCATTTCTTTCACATTAATTCTCACTCTGGACAGCAGAAGAGAGGCCACTTCGAGTAGAAGGAAAATCATCAGGCACCTCAACCATCTTCAGACATTTTACGTTTTCATATTTAACAATCTTGCCATTAGTGACTACCGACTTTCTTCTGATTCCCCCGCAGTCATGTGCACTAAGAAGAAATTCTCCAACGTGAGGGCGCACGTTCAACCTTTTCAATCACTGAGCAGGCTGATGCATTCCTGACTGCTGCGGCTGAGGGGGCTGGATGTGAGAGCAGATGGAGGACTTCCGAACCTGCGAGGGGACTAGGGTGCCATTACTGATCACTCACTTTCCCTGCAGGGTCTCGAGGTCCCTGTGTGGAGACACAGAAAGACTCTGATGCCTCTTCAACCATAACGTAACTCCCCCCTTGAGGGGTTTGCTGGTGTGCACTTATTTCAGCATGGCATTGGATGGCTGTCGGTGTGCAAAATATGAATGTGACTCTCCTCAACTTCATGCCTTTTTAAATTTGATTGTCTACATGGAGATCAGGGTGATGAGTTTCAATAAGCATATAGTCCCTCACCCCATACCCTTGAGCTAGTAAAGGTCAGAACTGGGTTGCTTTGGATGAACCAAACAGCCAACAGACGAGGCAGCCACTTGTTCGCTCAAATCTATTCAAGGTAACTTGCACTTGCGCCTTGAGATCCTTCAAGTGTCTGTGAACCACAGTAGCTACAATCTGTGCCCAGCTCATGCTGCATTCTAAGAACCCTTGTTTTATTTGCATATAACATTCATTACAGGAAGCAATTAGCTGAAGGAACAGCATCATCAAAGACTCAAGGAAGAGGAAAGTAAGTGCAACTTGCCTACCGCCATTCAGTTCAGATTGTGGTTTCTGGTTCGTTTGGTTTTGTCTAAAGGAAGTCTTAATCTGTCTGAAACGTTTAGACTCAAAGGGTAGATCCAAAATCTAAAAGCTAGCCTTGCAAGGCCCATCACACAAAGGCCAAGCTTTGTTATGGCCCATCACAGAAAAAAAAAAGGCTATTTTTGCTACTTAGGTTCAGCTGTTTGACCAACTTTTAATTAACCATGCTGGGGAAGATTGTAAGAACTGGGGTTAATGGGATGCTGACAGAGCCCCGCAATGACCATTTCGAACCCCCTATCCCTGCTTTAGGCACTATTCTTGTCAATTCAGTTTTCTAAGAAGAGCAAGATTAATTCATTTGATTTTCATATCCCTGGTTTCTGAGGGGTTGGGAGGTAAAATGAGACAAGGCATTGAACGAAGAAAACTGACTGACCAATAATGGAGGGGTAATAGTCACCATTCCTCAGAGGGAAACAAAAAAAGTCAAATGAAATTGTAGCCTGCTTCACCAAAAGGGTTCTCCTAGCCCTTTCTCCTTCACCCCTGCTGCTCCCCCTTTCCATTGGTCAACCTCCCGGAAGATGTAGATACTGCCCCAGAGACAGACAGATCTTGATCTTGATAGATCACATTGCTCACTGGTGAGAAACAAAGCTCTCAGCATAGTTGCCCACCGTGCACCAGACGGAGCAGTTGAAAAACTGCATTGGGTGCTGAGAAGACTTGGGCCTCTCTCGGAGAAGCCCTAGGCCTAGGCTCTTGACTGGTACAGTTCTGAATTCTGGGCTTCTAAGTGCAGGCCAGACCCACCAACTACCTGGCAATCATTCCTTCTCCCTAATTTAGAAAGAAGCCACTTAAACAGCTAGAGAAAGCCCAGTAGCTTTTGAAAGTATTCAAATGATTTGGTTCAAAGGTCCTGACCAAATTTCAGGGGGGTGGCCTGAAATAAAATAGATTCATTCCTGGTCTTCATTTATATGTGAATGCCACATTTGTCTGCCAAGACTCAGCACTCCAAAAGACAGAAACATTTTTCTCTATGGGTAAATGAAGGAATTTTGTGCTCTTGCCTGACAACAGTGAAAGACCACCAGGGACTTCTTAAGAATCATTATGAATAGCTGAACTCTAGAGCTGAGGAGGAGACTCACGTAGTATAGGACTTCTCACTTCTGTTGGTTTTTCTGGAAACTTCTCCTTTGCTACTTCTAGTGGGTTTTGCCTCTCCTGTCACCTTGCTGCCTCTGGTGGTTTTCCCAAGAGTCCAAAGCTGAATGTCCAGACACTTATATTGTTTAATGACCTTGAGTCTTGCTTTTCTCTGCAGTGCTCCATATGCCTATAATTTTTACAATACCTTCTACATCGTCGCTATGCCCAGTGATGTTCCCATTAGCACAAGAGGATTGGGGGACACAGATTTTATGATCAAGGTAACATTGAGGCCTGAAAACATTCTTTCAATATCTTGCAACCTAATCCCAAACGATCAATCGCTACCAATCACGGAGGAACATAACACCAACTATCATCTTTAGTACTCTAACTCTCAACCTCTCTCCTACCTTAGACTGAGACTGGAGAAGAGAGATTGAAAGTCCCTCTCTGGAAAGTTTTCAGAGAACTTATTATTGGCACTATTACCAATCTGAATAATAATGATGATAATTTTTGAAGATCAAATACAGAAGGGGTTCAACAGTTCAGCTTCCAATGTCAGATGTTTCACACCTTTTCCCCCTTGATTTGAACCCTTAGCAGCAGGTGGCTCTGCTAAACTGACTTCAGTCTAGTCAGGAATAGAGGGAGTCATCCCCAGGAGAGGAGGTTAATTGGTAGCTAAGAATGCCTTGCTGGGAAGTCATTACATATTTGTGGTTCAGATGTTGAGGGTAGAGAGCAGGACTTTCTCAGTATAACAGGAAGCTTTGTTGGTGTCTCTTCTCCTTTGTCTGCCTTGGTCTCTCGCCTGGGCCTTGCACCTCGCCCCAACTCATCCCATGACCCGCACCCTTATGCCCACAATTCACTGTTTAAAGAGACAAGACCACAGGCAGCTATTGCTCACATTAGCTTCATGGTCACACATGAACTGGTTGATCTGGAGACATTACCTTGAACGTGCAAAGACAGAGGAGATTCTCCAAGGTTCTTACAATAAACTTTTCACCTGACATCCATTTCCACTCCCTGAGCAACCCAGATCTGATCGTGATTCCACTGTACCTGTCAGTGTGGCAGATCTGTCCATTCACCTGCCCGCCTCCTCCTGAATGAACTATTCCCTACAAAGCAAGTTCGTGATCAGTACTCTGTTCTACCAGTACTCTGTTCTAGCCTCCATTACTGCCAAGCCTATACCACAATGGTAAGCTTTCACTTGAATATGATTTGCCAGGGCCAGGACTAGAGTGAGGTGAGTGAGTCACCTGGGGCGCCACATTTAAGAAGGCACCTACTCTCAGGGCTGTGCAAGTGCCTTACCCTCGTCCCAGCCCTGCAATTTGCACTCTATAAAATAATATCAGTTTATCCTCTTCCTAAGAACAAGTATGGTTCTGACATGGGGGTGGTTAGGGGAGGGCTATTCTGTTGTTGCACCAAATGTTTTTATCACCACCCATTTTTTCCATTGCTATAAATCTTTCTTATGCCTAAGAATCCTCAATATTATCAGAAAATATAGTTGATTTCTAAATAACCTGTTCCAAATGGCAGGGTACCACCCATTTCAGTAGGGATGACCACAGGGACAGCCCTTCAGCAAAACAGTGGCTGAGTCGGAGGTCTGTCACTGGTGTTCTCCTCCCCTCTGTCTGTTCTGTTCTCCCTAGATCTGGCTTTGCAGCACCAACTCCTGCGTGCCTCCCACTTTATTTTCCTCCTCTTTAAGAAGAGCACACTCTCAGGAAAGGGATCCATTCCTTTGGTAGGCTTAATGCTTGCGTCTGAACAGGGGAAAGTCTTACTCCAAAAGAATGAAGTTCTACTTAAAGAATTTTAGGCATCATCTTGTAGCAGAAGTGTATTTTTCACCATGAAAAGGCCAAATTCTCTGACAGCTGACTCCAGAATATAGAAAATCCCCTAAACCTCCTGGAATCATTGTAGTAAATTGCTGATGTGGATTAGATTGTCTCGATACCAGTAATACTCAATATGGTTACTATCAAGGGAGCTTCAGAAGTGGCTACTCAAAGCCACTGAGAAAGCCTAGATAATTCATATTGTACATTAACATTTTTACACGAATTAAATTAATGCTACTTATCATTTTAGTAAACAAACACATGGATTTAATGAGTTTGTGAAAATGTGTCCTGTTTGTGAAAGGTGAAACTGTCCAATCAATGCAGTCTCCCTGTATTGATGATGCTTATTATTATAGAAAGTACAACTTCACTGAACACAGCCCTCTGTCCCCAGCTCCCACTGTCTACATTATGTGCTGTCCCTCCTGCTTGGTGTGAAAATGAGACAGGTCTACACTAGCACACCCGGCTCCTCCAAAACCTTGGCCAGTCTTTTAGCTGTAAGAGACCAATATTTTAGGGATTTAAAAGGACAAGAGAGTGAGAAAGAGGTACAAAGAGCTAACTGTGTCACAGGGCAGCAAAAAATCACAATGATTTAAACAATGGCAGGAAATAAACTAAGATTTAGAGCAGAATGCAGTAGTAAGTGGTTATAGACACACACTTGAGGAGCTTTAGATAAGTTTAACAAAAATAAATTTGCATCAGTGATGGGGTTGTGTGAAATGGGTGTATACTTGTGTTCAGTAAAACCCTAAATGTAGACCAGTGGTTCTCAGGACAACTAACGGCATCCCTGGGGGCGGGGGGGAGAGTTTTCCAGGGATGGTGCTCCTTTAAGTCTCTGAATGGCCACAACTCTCCAACTGATTCCAACCTTTCCTATAGTTTCTGCTGTGATTACAGTGATCAGTCTCTGGCCAAGTGATATACATTCTCCTGTTGGTCAGACATACATTTGTTTAGGTGTTACAGAATTAGCCAATTGAATCAAAACAGTGCTTTGTTCAACCTGTAAAACCTTTTATTTGACTTAGCTAGCACATCTGGTCTGTTTTAGTTAAAAAAAATTTTTAACTCACAAATAGGAAAAAGGAAAAGGTGTTATATTTATTTGTATGGCATTGCCAACCATTAATCACCTGTCTTCACCACAGTGGCTGTTTCTGTAAGAGGGCTCTGGCAGAAGTATATTTGATTTTATGATTTTGCCTAAATAGTGGGATTTGATATCAGCAAATTCACAAACAAAATCTCAACTGGAATAACCAGTTAATCCCTCTCCACCTTTCTGTAATGCCAAACTTCATAGAAATGTATTCCTTATGTGGTCTTGAGCTTTTTTAATATTCAATTTTATAAACTTCCATGCATGTAAAAGCAGAATCACACTCAATGTATAAGTCACCTCAAACTCATCCCCTTCTCCGTCTGGTGAAAAAATATTAATATGTATGTTCTTACCTCTCCTGATCAATTGTAAATTACAAATCTTTTCATTAATTTTTAAATGAGATATATTTACTCTGGCTAGTAGTTAAAATTTTATTCTTTTTATTATATTTCATTGCTACTTTTTTCTACTGACTCCAAAGCTACCTTTGGGGAATATTTCTTATTTCTAGATTGGTGTACTTATTTCTATATTTATCTGTAGTCATGGAATGTTAGAGCTGAAAGGGACCAACCTCATTTCAGAGATGAGGAAACTGAGGCCCAGAAAAGTCATGTAACTGATGCAAGGTCATGAAGCATTAAGGCCTGGCCTTCATCCCAGGGTCTCCTGCCTCTCAGCCCAGTGTTTTGTCTTTTCAAGCACTACGTTTATGGAAGACCCACAGTTGGCTTTTATTTTTATGACATGAATTTCCCAGGTATTTCAGCGAACTACTACTATATATGCTTTGAGGAAGAATGCTCGAGTACTTTACTTCATGAATCCAAAGACAGATCTGAATTTCTCTAAACATCCATTCCCCTCCAAATTCAATTCATGTGCCCTGCTATGGTACAATGGATATTCTCCCTGGAATCTGTGTGGGGAAAAATGGATTTTTATTTATCAAATTCCATTTGTTAGCAGAGGAGCTTCTTATGTAAGAGAATCTTCTAGTGACTTCTTTTGAAAAACTAAGAATGCTCCTGTAGTGTCTATACTTTTTCTTAGTGTGAACTTTTGTAATTGGTGTTTATTTAAAGTGGGACTAACCAATATTTGCTCTCCTAGAATCTACTTTATCCTTACCTTTGTAAACTTTATGAGATATTTCAGACTGTTAGATGCTCATGAGATACTCAGTTGTATTCTAGAAACTTCACTTAGCTTTATATTTTGTCAATCCCTGGGCTCAAACTCCATCTTATTAAACAATAACCTAATTCTCTAATCAGTACTGAACATTGCATGCAGTCTTTTCCAGAACATTCTTTGCCTAATGCTCCTAGTGTGACTCTCTCTTTAGCTACTCTTGGGCTTCCTTCCATAGTTCATGCATACCTCACTCTTCTGTGGAGTTCCAGGCAGTACCCTGTTAAGGCTGTGCAGATCATATGGGTGGTATTTCCAGTTGTTTCCACTGTTCCCTGGTCTTCTCCTGGACCTCCTCTGGTTTACCTTTTCAGAGACACTCCAAAGTTAATGGGATTTTCCTCCTCATCTAGACCAGGGGTTGATAAATTTTTTCTGTAAAGGACCAGAGAGTAACTATTTTAGGCTTCGTGAGCCACTTATGGTCTCTATAGCATATTCTTCTTTGTTGTTGATTGTTTTTCAACCCTTTGAAAGTGTAAAAACCATTCTTAGCTCTTGGGCCATACAAAACCACAGGCTGAACTTCTACTTGTCATGGTTTGTTGACCTGTAATCCAAACTATCTTCCAGGACAGGTATTTCTGTGACCTACTCCTTGTGATAACCAGGCTGCGCACCGGAAAGTGTGGCTTGCTGTCTTCCACTGCCAAGCTGTCAGACTGGCCTCACAGAGCTGGGTGGAAGGGGGCCGCACCCACCAGTCACTACCCTTCAACTGGGTGCTCTCCATGGACTCTCTCATTCACTCTTCCTCCTTCCCTCTTCCCCACCCTCTCAACCAACAACCTAGATGTAGAAGCCCTCATTCTTTTTTCCAGATCTGTCCTGCTTATCCAGTGTGCCTCTGCTTCCTCAAGCTTGGGATGAACTGGCAGGGAAGAGTGGATTTCTGAACTTTCTTATTTCTTTTGTCCCATCATTACTCCTCAAACTGTGGTTGGGGCCCCCTGCCCTGGGTTATCTGTCCCATCATGCCCCATCCTGCCATCACAAGTCTAGGGCTATCTCCAGAAAGTCAGGTGGCCCAGGTCATGACATTCCAGTCCAATCTACAACTTCCTAGGGAAAAACACCATCTCTTTTGGTTCTAACGAATGCTATGGAAACCTAGAGTGCCCATTTTCTAAAGCAGTTTGGAACTGTTTTAGAGGCAGCCCTAGCCAGAAAACAAATGAGGCACAAAAAGATGTCCACACCCACAATTTTTCCATGCATAACCCCCCTGCTTCCTGGGCCCCCAGTCCCCAGGATGGACTCAATGGGATGTCCCCATGAGTTAGCAGCAGACCAGTAGGTATTCAGCACACCACTGAGCCTCTAACAGGGTTCCCTAAAGCTTCTTCACATCTTTCTCCATCTGTGCCTCTCGTGCTACTTGAAGCACAGATTTACACATTCACATTTGCTCACATAAACACTGTGGGATCTGAGTAGACGAGAAGGTCTGTGCCTGTGTATGTGTATGTGAGTGAGCATGGTTTCTCCACCTAGACTTTGGGGCACCGATCACTTACATACCATGCATGCACCCCATCCAGTGCTCTCATGAGTCCTCTGATCCAAGGCCAAGTCTCATGGGACTGGTCAAAAAGAAGGGGGGTGGGCACTTCTCAGTCATTTCTTTTCAGGACTTTTGTAACCTTCTTTCTGTTGGTGTGTGCTCGCCTCTTCCAGGAAGCCACCTGAAGGAACTCTTCTGTGGCAACTGTGGTCCGGCCAACATACGGAGAGCTAGGACTTTAGTTCAACATGGACTTGTCACTTGGATGTGCCTCTCAAATTGCAGTTCTTTCTATCCAAGTAAATTGCTTCTTAGGACCTATAGCTTGCTTTCTGTCTTTCGAGCCCAGGGATCTACCCACTTACGGAAATCAAATTTTTAGAAGTCAGAGACACAAATGACTTTCAGGATTCCCCTATTAGAAAGCATCCTTGAAGCAGTTCTTTCTGCCTCGTCCTTAGGATTAGGAAGGTAACCAAGCTTGTGCCTTGGACTCGAAGGTAACACTTTCTGAAAATGAAATGAGGATTGGCTAGTACTACCATGCAGAGGCAGGAGAGTTTAGCACTTAACCGTTTGATGCTTTCTGAGCACTAACAGTGAGTGCACTCAAGAAAAATGAGGGCGGTGGGAATTTACAGACCAAGCACCTAAACCGGAATGTAGAGATAAGACGATTCCCCCAGTGGTGACAATGTGTCCTCAGATAAAAATTTCCAGAAGAAGCAAAAACTAGGAGAGATTCTAAGCCCAGTCTTTTAAGAAATTTCAATGCAAAATGGATGGGAGCCCTCTGTGGGATGGTATTACAAAGGGTTTTAAGAAAAATCTTTTATCGTTTTTTTTTTTAAAGCATTCCTTACTGGCTTGTTACCAGCAATTGAACTGTATCCTTTCTATAGCTCGAGCTGTTTGTGTCTTCTCAAAATAAACTTTTTCTGTTAAAAGCCTTTTCTGTTTCACCCTCTGGTTTTCATTGTAGCCACAGGCCTTTATTCAGACACTGAAGCCAACAGGTAAGTGTTTTTCATCCACCACACAAGTTGGGGGCCCACACACACTGGATTTCATCCTCACACATCCCTGGACACAAATGTGTGCAGAATCCAATGTCCTATAGAAACCTGGCCCTCCCAGCCATGAACCAGAGTTATCTGGTTATACTGCTGGAGACTGTCTCAGAGATACAAGCTCAGGTGCTCTGGAGGCAAAGCTCAGAGAAGCTTTGGTGACGTAGGCCCCATCACTGCCCTCCTGAGAAGAGACTGTAGCAACTAGGCCAGGGTACATATGCCTTCTCTGTTCTCTGGCTGACTAGAGCCAGCCAGCATGGCAAACCAGAGTGAGTCTGGGCGGGAGTAAAGGAACCCAGACTAGATGTAGCCCAGCTTACTTCCATCCCTCAAAAAGTGCATGGGCACCACTGTGCAGGTGGTGACAGGTATATTCAAGTGTCAACTTTCAACTAAAAGGAGCTTTGTTCTTGGGCCTCCCTGGTGGCACAGTGGGTTAAGCAACTATGAAGCAAACCGCAGCCACTGCCACACGAGTTCGATCCCTGCTGCTGGCCAGGGAGGGGACCTGCATGGCGCAGCAGACCTCTCCTGCCTGGCCTGCTGCTCCCCTCAGCAGTGTGTTTCAGTCCGTCTGCCTGTTCTGCTCCCCACTCTGTCTCTGGTGAATCCTCTCACCCCCCATACCTCTGGCCTGTACTCCAGTGCTTGTATGCATAAATAAATAAATCTTAAAAAAAAAAGGGAGCTTTGTTCTTTGTTCCTAACTTCACCAGGTCACTAAGGCTGGGACCCTCACAGCCTATGTCCTGGTCTCCCCAGGGCCAGGGCTAGCTCGCGTCCCCTGATACCACAACAGAGCTGGAAACAACTTGGAAAGCTATGAAGGAGGGACCAGGCCCCTCAGACAATAGAAGGTGCTCAGATATAAGGGTCCTAAGAGGAGGCTGTTTGGTATGTGGCTCCCGGTAGGGTCAAATCTGCACTGTGCCATCTTGCTATGAGTTGGCAAAGCTTTTAGGGACTGACCCACACTGACCACAGTCACAAGATATATGACAGGTTCCTGTACATCAATTCATAGGAAAGAGAGTACACCTTTAAAGTGTGGAGAATTTCTTTAGTAGGGAATGTCCTAGGAAATTGATATCAGTGGGAGAGAAGGAATGGAAACAGGTACTGCAGCAGGAGAAGACAGCAGCAAGGTTTTGAGGTGCCTCAAAACCTCGACTGATTGTGGTTCTGGTGCTAAAATAATCTGACAGAGTTGCCATGTTGGGTCCAAGAGACTTACCCTTATTTCAGTCAGTCCCTGACTGTGGGCTGCCCCGCCCAGAGCCTGGCCTTGGGTGTGGTGACTCCATAGCTGATGCTGTCCTTGAGAAGCTGACAGCTGAAGAAGGTTCTTTACTGACAGCACTCACAGCTGGGTCACCAAGTCTGCCCTTGAAAGGGGATCTGGGGGCCTCCGTGGTGGCGCAGTAGGTTAAGCAACGCACTATGAAGCAAACCACAGCCACTGCAGCACGAGTTAGATCCCTGCCGCCGGCCAGGGAGGGGACCCACATGGCGCAGCAGACCTCTCCTGCCTTGCCCGCTGCTGCCCTCGGCAGTGTGTTTCAGTCAGTCTGCCTGTCCTGCTCCCCACTCTGTCTGGTGAATCCTCTCACCTCCTGTGACTCTGGCCTGTACCCCAGCTCTTGTATGCATAAATAAATAAAACTTTAAAAAAAAAGAAAGGGAATCTGGGTAACAGTTCTGTGTCCATCACCAGCTGCTTTCTCCCAAGAATAACAAACCTCCCTTTTTATAGACCTCACTCATTCTTTGCCTCAGAGAGATTACAGTTCATTTGGTTAGGTCTGTAGCTTTCACCATCTTGGGATACAAGCTAAGTTTCACAAGCCTCACATACCACAAACAAATCCTCTCCAGGTACAGGTCACACATGCAAGTGGATACCTCAACCCATCACAAAACAACAGGAACAAAATGGCGCTTATATCTCTCAGGCACACAGAGAACCACTGTGTGTCCTGTCCGCTTCTTTGATTTGTCCACGCAGCAAAAATGTCCTGAGTTCCTTCTACATGCCGGGCAGGGTGTGAGGTGCCGACGGGAGAGACTTGACAGACCTGATGGCTCTTATAATCCAGTAGTGCGGCTGCTGAGTCTAGTTTTCTTGGCAGCCCAGGGACCAATGGGCCCCGTATTCTTGTTATCTAGGAGTCACCACCTTGGATGCAAACACCTCTGTTCCTTGCTTTTGTCCTAATATTTAATTCATACTGCTCTAAGTTTCTGCTCTGCTACCCAACTTTCCATCATTCCCCTCCCTCCTATCTTTTTCAACAACGCCTTCTAGAACCCCAATTCCAGGGATTAATAAATAACCCTACAACTCAAACAGAAAGCCCCTCAACTGAGACCTGGCTCTCCACTTGTCCTGCAGGCCTCTCTGCCGAGGTTCTTTCCCTCCGCACTTCTGCACCTGGAAGTAGGATGCATCCCTTTGTTCCTCCCAACTACACTTTCCAGTGACTGCCACACCTCTCATCCACACCCCTTCATCCAGTCTTTCTTTCTACCGCTAGACTTGCCCCAGTCCTGGGTCACTTCAACATTCATGTGGAAGACCCACAGCAAATTCCTGGCTTCTCATTTCTTTGGCCTGCTGGTGGAAATGCAAACTGGTCCAGCCACTATGGAAGTGCTGACTCTAAAACAGTAAAAATAGATTTACCATGTGATCCAGTGACTCCACATGTAAGAATCTGCCCAAAGGACACAAAAACACTAATTCAAAAGGAAACCTGCACTCCTATGTTTACTGCAGCACAATTTACAATAGCCAAGATATGGAAACAGCCCAAATGCCTAAAAACAGATGACTGGATCAAGATGATGTGGCATAAAGTTAATCCAACCACTATGGAAGGCCGTATGGAGGCTCCTCAGTCTACTAGAAATGGAACTACCATATGATCCGGCAATCCCACTCCTAGGTGTAGGGGACAGGGTCGTGAACCACGCCTAAAAGATGGCGCCGACTTCCGCTTCTGACCGGGGTGATGGCTAGAACAAACATCTCCTTATTAGGTTGGCGGTTTAGTCTGGGGTGTGTTCTGCCTTTGTAGGCAAATTGGCATTCACCACATGGCTTCCTCGGGTTGGTGACACAGAAACCTGAAAAACTGGGGACGGGGCTCCGGGGAGGGGGGATGGAGCAGAAACGCATGAAAGACAATAGAGAATTCCTGAATAAACTGCCTAAGGAAGAGTCGCAGAGTTGTGATCCTTTCTCGCTGGACGAGACAGTCGCAACACCTAGGGATCTACCCAAAGGACAGAAAAACACTGATCCAAAAGAGCACCTGTACCCCTATGTTTATTGCAGCACTATGTGTAATTGGTAAGACCTGGAAACAACCCAAAAGCCCGAAAGTAGATGACTGGATCCAGAAGATGTGGTACATATATACAACGGAATATTATTCAGCAAACAAAAATGAGAAACTAGGGCCATTTATAGAAACATGGATGGAACTAGAAGGAATTATACTCAGTGAAACAAGTCAGAAGGCAAGAGAAAAATATCGGAT
>JAGFMF010012114.1:93016-103719 GCA_019455555.1 Galemys pyrenaicus
ATCTGCCTGTTCTGCTCCCTGCTCTCTGTGGTGAATCCTCTCACCACCCCCACACCTCTGGCCTGTACCCCAGTGCTTGTATGCATAAATAAATAAAAATCTTTAAAAAAAAACAAAAACTGAAAGAAGATGAAAAAGAAAAGAATTATATAAGAAAAATAACTAATGATCAGAGGAATGAAATTGAGTCCCTAAAGAGGGAAGTAAAAGAAACACAGGGGATTAAAAGATTAATGGAGGAGCTAAAGAACTCTGGGAAAAGCAACAAAAACAGAACTGATGAAATGGAAGAACAAAACAGTATTCTCAAAGATACAGAAATAAAAAGAACCAATAAAGAAAAGGAAAGAGACGTATGAAAGAAAAAGAATGAATAAATACTTAGAGAACTGATATCATGAGGAAAGGAAATATAAAGGTTATATGAATCAGAGAAGGTGAGGAGAGAGACCAAGGAACCAGAGAAACAGCTCAAGTACATACATAATAGAAGAGAAGTTTCCAAGTATGAAGAAAGAGATGAAAATAGACATACAAGAAACACAAAGAACACCAAATTGCCATGATGGAAGGAAAACTACAGCACCATACATAACAGTAAAGCTTCCAAGAGTCTAAGACAAGGAAAAACTAAGGAAGCTCTCAAGGGGGAAGAAACAGATAACTTAAAAAGGAAAACAAATCAGACTTCTCTGAAGAAACTTTACAGGCAAGAAGAGAATAGAGTGACATATTCAACAAACTTCAAGTCAACTAATGCCAATCAAGAATACTCTACCCCACAAAGTTCTCCTTCCTCTATGAAGAAAAAACAAGGACCTTCCCAGACAAACAGAAACTTCAGAAATTTATAACTACTAAACCCCCACTCCAAAAAAATACTACAAGAAGTCCTAAAGCCAAAACCAACAGAGGAATGAGTAAGAACAGAATAAGGAGTAAAATCACAAAAAGACAAACAAAATGGCAAAAACAGATGCCAGTGTACCAATATTAACTCTAAACGTAAATGGATTAAACTCATCAATGAAAAGATGCAGAGTAGCAGATTGGATTGAAAAACAAAATCCAACCTTCCACTGTCTCCAGGAAACACATTTACTACAAAAGGTAAACATAGACTGAAAGTAAAAGGTTGGAAGACAATCCTATAAGCAAATGGACCAAAAAAGAAGGCAGGAACAGCTATACTTATATCAGATGAAATAGACCTCAAACTAAAAAAGGTAAAAAGAGACATAAATGGACACTATATTATGGATTAAGGGGACAATATATCATGTATCTCATCAACATATACTCACCAAATGAAGGAGCACCAAAATATATTGGACAATTATTATCAGCTCCGAAAACAGACATTAAACACATACATAGTAGGAGACTTCAACAGTCCACTCTCACCAATGGAGAGATCAACAAGAAAAAAAAAATAACAAAGACACTAGAGCCTTAAAGACCTAGACCTCATGGGATTAACAGACACCTATAGGACCTTGCACCCAAAAAAAATCTGAATACACATTCTTCTCAAATGTGCACGGATCATTCTACAGAATCATTCACATATTGGGCCACAAGAGAAACACCAACAGATACATTAAGGACAAAATCATTCCAACTATCTTCTCTGATCATAAAGGCATCAAACCAGAAATAAATCATGAAAAGAAAGCAGGGAATCCTCCCACCACATGGAGATTAAAACCCACACTACTGGAAGACTACTGCATTAAATAGAGGATCAAAGAAGTAATTAAAAAATGTTTTGGGCTGAACAACAATGAAGACACCACTTTCCAGAATGTATGGAACACAGCAAAAATAGTAATAACAGGAAAGTTTATAGCAATACAGGCACAGTTTAGTAAAGTATCAGGATACAAAATCAACACACAAAAATCAGTAGTCTTCCTATATACAAAAACCAATCTGAAGAAGAGATTAAAAAAACCCATCCCATTTATAATTGAAACAAAAAAATAATTAAATACTTGGGAATAAACCTAACAAAAGACGTGAAGGACCTATACAAAGAAAATTATAAAACATTGTTAAAAGAAATAGAAGACACAAAGAAATGGAAAGACATCTCCTGCTCATGGATAGGAAGAATAAATATCATCAAAATGGCCACCCTACTGAAAGCAACTTATGGATTCAAAGCTATTCCAATAAAAATCTCAATGACATTCTCCAAAGAAATAGAACAAATACTGACGAAATTCATGTGAAACCAGAAAAAAAAACCTTGAATAATCAAAGCTCTCCTGACTAAAAAGAAAGAAAATGGAGGTATCACACTCCCTGATTTCAAACTATATTACAAAGCCATAATAATTAAAACATATAGTACTGGAACAAAAACAGACACACAGACCAATGAAACTGAATAGAAAGCCCTGAAAAAATGCCACACATATATGGACAACTAATCTTTGACAAAGGAGCAAAGAATATGCAATGGAACAAGGACAGCTTGTTCAATAAATGGTGCTGGGAAAACTGGACCAACATAAGCAAAAGAATGAAACTAGACCACTACCTCACACCATACACAAAAATCAACTCAAAATGTATAAAAGAACTGAAGATAAGATCTGAAACCATAAAATATATAGAAGAAAATAAAGGTAAAATACTACATGACCTACATCTCAGCAACATCTAAAGCAAAGAAAGTGAAGGAAAAAATAAACAGCTGGGACTACATCAAACTAAAAAACTTCTGTACAGCAAAAGATACTAACCAAAAAAAAGAGGTATCCTACTGACTGGAAGAAAAAATTTTCACTCCATACAACTGATATGGGACTGAGCACAAAGATACACAAAGAACCACAGGACTCAACAACAACAGAAAGGAAACAATCCAGTCAAAAAATGGGCAGAAGAGCTAAAAAGACACTTCTCCAAAAAGGAAATGAAAATGAACAGGCATATGGAAAAATGCTCAGCATCCCTCATAATCAGGGAAATGCAAATCAAAACCACAAGGAGGTACCACCTTACACTAGTAAGAATGGTGCCTATTTTTTTTAAAGATTTTTTTATTCATACAAGAGCTGGGGTACAGGCCAGAAGTGTGGGAGGTAAGAGGATCCACCGGAGACAGAGTGGGGAACAGAACAGGCAGATCTGACTGAAACACAATGCTGAGGGGAGCAGCGGGCAAGGCAGGAGAGGCTTGCTGTGCCATGTGGGTCACTTTCCTGGCCAGTGGCAGGGATCAAACTCATGCTGCAGTGGTTGTGGTTTGCTTCATAGTGCGTTGCTTAACCCACTGCGCCACCAGGGAGGGCCCAAGAATGATGCTTATTTAAAAAACTAGCAACAACAAATGGTGAGGATGTAGAGAAAAAGGAACTCTCCTATATTGCTGGTGGGAATGCAAGCTGGTCCAACTCTATGGAAAGCTGTGTGGAGATTCCTCAGTCTACTAAAAATGGAACTGCCACATAACCCAGCAATTTCACTCCTAGGTATCTACCCAAAGGACACTAAAACATTAATTCAAAAGGATACCTGCACCCCTATGTTTATTGCAGCATTAATCATAATAGGTAAGACATGGAAACCACCCAAATGCCAAAAACAGATGACTGGATTAAGAAGATGTGGTATATATGTATACATACACACACACACACACACCCATACATGCATACAATGGAACATTATTCAGCAATCAAAAAAGATAAACTCATGCCATTTGCAGTAACACGGATGGCGCTAGAAGGGATCATGCTCAGTGAAATAAGTCAGAAGGAAAAAGAAAATTATTGGATGGTTTCACTTATAGGAGGAATATAAGGGAAGCAAATGAGGGACCAAGGGGGGGGGAATAACAATAAAAAACACAACAGAACCAAACAACAATAAAGAGACAACTATAAATCAGAGACATTCTGCAGGGTGTGGGGAGGAACGAGATCAAAGTGGGGGTGGGAAGAGCACAAGGGACTATGGTGATGGTACATGGGTGAATTGGTGGTGGAAATTCTATGAGGACTACACCTGAGAAAAAAACCAAACTTTAAAAAAAAGAAACAATGATGTAAATATATATATATAAAATTTAAAAAAAAAACACTCTTCTGGCCTTTCTGTAGGGAACAGATTGGAACAAAAGAAGAATGAAGGCAGGAAACCCATGAGGAAGCTCCTGTAGCGAGTCAGGTTAGAGAGGACGCTGGCTTTGGTTAAGGCATCATCAGTGGAGGTGGGGAAGATTTGGGTTATATTTTGCATACTGAGCCAACTGGACTGGGTGTTGAGTTGGAAGTGGGTGCCGAATAAAAGGGAGGAATCAAGAATCAAGAATGACTCCTAGATTTTGAGCTTCAGCTGTGGCATAAAGGTCGTACCATTTATTAGAATGGTGAAGATTTGAAAGACTTCATTTTGGGAGGGACAGAGAAATTAGTGTATATATTTAATATATGTTAAATTTGAGTGCCTATCAGACACCCAAGTGATGATTGCCAACCTGCTGAGGATACAGACTGGCAGCTCAGGGCAGTGGTCAAGGCTGGAGAGGAACGTGGGAACCCTTAGAACCTTGACAGTTTAGAGTTTTGAGACTAGAAGAATTCATCTAGGGAAGAAAAAAGCAAATAGAGAGATGGGTGCATGATAAGCCCTGGGGCTGCTCAATGTTTAGACACCAGTGAACAAAAAAAATACTTCTGTTAGCATTTCTTAAAGGTTTTTTCCCCCAAAACACATAGGACATTACTAAAAGGTTTTTAAATACCAGATTTAAGACTTCTTTATGACTGGACATCTCATAATCTCATTCACATTCACTCATTCAAAAACTATTCATTTATAGGACCAAGGACCTATACACCAAGGACACTGATTTCTGAACTACCAAGAGAGGAACTCTAAACTGCGGTGTCCCCAAACCTTCTTCATCATGGAAACTTTTTGTGATGAGGCAGCTTGTGCTCAGCAAAACACATTGAGGAAAATGCTAACTTATGTTACAGTATGTAGAAAGGCAGGCTACAAAATGATATGCAAACAATGGTCACAGCAATGTACAACCATGTGTTGAGCTTGCCTGGCTTCTGTGCTTAGTAAACATTGGTTGAATGAATTAATGAATGAAAATCAATATACATATGGATAACCGCCACAACACAACCACTACAAGGAATCAACAAAAATGAGAGTTGTTCATAGTGAGATGATTAGAGATTGCTTTTCCAAATTTTCTGCAATGCTTTGTTGTCTATTGTTTTCTAATGTTGTTTTGCCAGCTCTGCGCGTCCATCTGTCATAGTCACAATCAGGAATACTGTTCCCAGACTCCCCGTAAGAATCCACTCTGCCTGTTCTGTCCTGCTTATTTTGAAAACCTTGACACTGTTCCTAGCCTGTTGAATTTTAATTCCACTCAGTTCACCAACAAATATTTACTGAGTCATCTCCAGCCTAAAGCTCTTTTTGCTCCGTTTAAAGAGAGATGTGTAACCCTTGCTAAAAATACACTTCTCCTCTAGTCAGTCTTAGTCAATCTATCCCTGAACTTTGACCCTTCTTTGCTTACACTGTCATTCTTCTGGTTCCTTCCAGCTTCCAGCTGTGGGTCTAGTCTTGCCCCTGGAACCAGCCCATTTCCATATCTAATTAGAATAAAAGATTACAGTAGAATTTCCATGGGGCAGTGATTTCTCTGAGTCCCTGCATAAGTTGTATTTATGGACATTTGCTTAGTGTTGTTAAAGATGTCTTTCTGTGAGAACATGTTGCTTCTCTTTTTTTGGGATAGCCCCTAAGGGGTTACATTGGGTTTTGCTAGAAGTCCCCTTATACCATTAAGCACCCTGTTATGTTCCACCAGCACATCATCTCACAGAACTTTATGTTAAGTGATATATTTTGCCAAAAGTAAAAAATTACTCGCTCATACAAACATAATAATTGTTTATGCCTGTTGTGCGCATACCAAATCTATGGGGACAATACTAGTATTACCCTCTTTCACAGATGGGGCCCAGAAATGTTAAGTAACTTACCTGTGATGTTACAGCTAGTAGGTGATGAAACTGGGATCCATGGCCAGACAGTCAGACTCCATTGTCACGCTCTCTGTACTCGCCATGATCAGAAGACAACGCAGTAAAGACGTCAATTCTCCCCAAAATGTCTTCTTATAGGTTTAACACCAATCCTATCAGAATCTCAACAACATTTTTTTGTACATATAGACAAAATTATTCTAAAATGTATTTGGAAAGGTAAAAAAAATTACTAAATTAGGCTTTAAAATCTTGAAAAAGAAGAAGGGCATGGGAGAAATCACTATTCAGATTTTCTAACTTTAAAATCCCATAAATGGGCCTCCCTGGTGGCGCAAGGGGTTAAACGCTGCACTGTGGGGCATCTGCAGCCATCGCAGCATGAGTTTGAACCCCAGCCATGGAGGGGACCCACATGCTGTGGCAGACCTCTCCTGCCTCATGGCTGCTCCCCTCAGCAGTGTGCTTCAGTCCACCTGCCTGTTCTGTTCCCTGCTCTGTCTCTGGTGATTCTTCTCGGCCCCCTGCCTCTGGCCTGTGCCCCAGTTCTTGTATGCGTAAGTGGATAAATCTTTAAAAATAAAACCCATAAACATTGTTTATTATAAAGGCGAACTCCAACCTTTATGATAGCTAGGGTTTCTAGCTGCAAGCGGAGACTCCAGGGGCTCCAAACTGCCGATTTGCATCAAGGGGGTCCAGCTACAAGCATGGTCTGATCCTACCACATGAGGATGTCCTTCTTCTTCTTTGAAGCCTCATCCTTATATTTCTGGTAATAGTCCACTAGGGCTTTAGAGATGGACTGGTGGATTGCAAAAATCTGGGCCATGTGACATTCACTCTTCACATGGACATGAACATCCACACTAGTGAATCACTTTTTGCCCAGAAGCAGAACAGGTTATAGTAGCTCGTATTGCAGCGTGAACACCTGGATCAATGACAGGGGTGACCCATTCACCTTGCCCTGCTTGCTGTGCCCCAAGATTGTGGTCACCAGCTTGCATAAGAAACCCTCAGAGACTGTGGATAACATGGTCCTTGGATAACATGTGTTACATATGTATTTATATTTTAATGACCTTGACTGATCAGAGAATGGGTGCCATTGAAATGGAGTGAACAATTCTAACAATTTAAAATGAAAGCATCCACTGTTTGCAAGGACACTGATAAAGAGACACTTGAGGCAACAACAGCTTAACTGTGCTGAGGCCAAGTTTCAAAAACTAACACATGGCTCTGATAACACACCTGGGAAGCTGTATGAGTTAAAATAAGTCAATGTGAGATGCTTTGAACTCCATGCTTGTGGGTCTCTGAATCCTTCTCCAGATTTGGCATCTGCCACCAGAGGCTCTGCCCAGAGAAGCAGCACTCCCTCCCCTCCCCACAATGAACATCCCCAGTGGTAGATGCTGCAGGGAAGTGCCACACCCTAATGCCATCACTATCATGCTGGTCTCCTGAACCTCATCTTAGCAGTTCATAATCTCCCCTTTTACTACCCAATGAATTGTATGCTTCTGTTATTGTCACGTGGTTTCTCCCAATAAATCATATTGTGATCAAAGGTGACTGACTTGAGTCCTAAGTGAAATTTCTCCACCCAGGTGGGAGTTAGCACATTGAGATCCAAACTGCACACTACAGCATGGCTACCAGTATAGACCAGAGCTCTTCACTGCAAGGTGCCACAACCAGAGAAGTCAATTTTAAGACATAGTATGTAGCTACCATGATAAACACTATATGAAACGTTTAGAGGAAAATGTAAGGGAAAACCTTCAGGATCTAGGACTTGATGAAGATTTATTAGACCTGACATCCCAGGTTTGGGAATGAGGGTGGTGGCTGCTCTCATCAATGTGGCAACTATTCTGATGGTCCAGACACTGCAAAAGGCTGTGGCAGCAGGGAAGAAAGCAGAGGACCAGTGCAAGGACGGGTAGTGAATCCCAGCAAAGCATTCTTTGTTCACTGTAAAATAATGATGAACAGGGGACAAGCGCTATTTAGGAAGCAGAATAATCTGGACATAGAGACGTGCTCCCGAGGGCGAGCACACAGAAGACATCTTCACCACCACTCCCTTCTGCCTGGGTTACAGCAATCCACCCACTGTTCCCCTCCCATGCCATGTTCCTTCTCCTCACCTCTGTGCTTGCAGGCTCAGGAGGTCCAGATGATCTTCCAGATTACTCAGAACCAATGTACTGATGCAGAGGCCAGAGAGAGTTTACTTCTGTCTCACAGTGGGACATAACAACCTAGGTACCTCTTGGGCAGAGAGCTCCTTTGTAAGACCTCAAGGTCCCTGGAAAGCTGGCTTGGAGAATATGCATGGAACTAACTGGGTGGTTCCTAGGCCTCAGTTAGGGAGTGACAAAGCCTGGGGAAGCATCACTTGTAGAGGAGACCTGACTGCAAAGTCAGATAGAGACCTGAGTTCAGAGCTCTTCCCTGCCACAGTCCCTAAGTGGCGAAGCCTTAAACAGATTTCTTAACTTCTGTGAGCCTGTTTCTTCAGGTCTAAAATGGTGACAGTGATTCTTTGCAAATAAAACTGGTGTGCAATCTAGAGACCACGAAGGGAAAGTGCCTGGTTTGTGTCATGTACGTCACTGGTATTGGTTGTTTTCCACTGTCTCAAATGAACACTGCCTCGGAAAAAACTCACCTCACTAAAATCTGGAATATTAATGTCCTCCAGGAACTATAGTTCTTTTGTTTAGACAATGTTTGATATTATATTCTTCTCTGAAGCCCCTTTTTAAATTCAGTGAATTCAAAGCTTCATTGCCTCATGCTAGACGTGTTACAACAGCAAAAGCTGAGAATGTTTTTGGTTCACTGACTGTACTCAGGAGACACATCTGCCCCCGGCAACATACCTGAATCCATTTGCCATGATAGTGACTACTTTTGCAGGAGGCTAATCTCATTTACCAGGTGCTGATTTTTCCTGGTTTCAATTTCCAAAGGTGACCTTTTTCTACCCTTGTATTCTCAATGTGGGTTGCAGAGTACCCTGTGCATTAACCACCTCTGAAAGAAATCAACCAGATTTCTGTGTTTTGTTCTTTCAAGCCCCCCTTTCAGAATAAGCTCCACCACAATCACAAGTAAAAAAGAAACTGCAGCCCCTTAGTTGTGGAGCAGGTGGGGTGGGACAGTGGGTCTGAATCAGATTTGTGAGCCTCTGTCCTGGGAAGCGGGATGCTGGCTCCCCTTTCTAATTTTCTTTGTTTAAATAATGCATGGAAGGATTGGTCTGAGGACATAATTAATAGAAAACACAAGCGGCAGTCACTCCTGGCTCTGACTAGCCATGCACACTCCTATAATTGTTACCATGGTTGCAAGGCTGAAGTTTTGCCCCCTGCCCGCTCTTCAGTTCATTTGTCACTCTGCTCCACAGCTTCCACCAGAATCAGTCTAGTGCCAAGTTAACCCTGTAGAGAAGTTAGCTTTTCTGGTTGCTTTTACAAATAACACTATTTCCTTTCTTTCTTTGAATAAAAAAAAATACATGGTAATTGATACACACACAATATAATATAAACAGAAAAACTAGAAATTTAGCTATAAACTCATTCCAGAACACTCAAGATTTTTATATTGCCCTCATCTTTTTGTGATGCATAGTTGAGATTGTACATGATTTCGCATTTGACTATATGGCCATCCTTTTCTCTCTTGGCGTTTAGGCGCTGCTTTGCAAGTTGTCACTTACATAGGCTTGTTTGCTTATTGATGATGTTGCTCTCATTACCTCCTGGAACACTCAGAGCTCTCACAATCTTCCACGCATTCAGTATTTGTTGGGCACATTAGCCATTTACACAGGGTTTTCAATGGGATCTGAAATTTACCTCATTGCCACTCCAAGATTGCCAGTTAGTAGTCACTGGAAAGGTTCTTGCCTGTGAAAAACAAGAAGTAAAGGTGCTTCCTGGGCCTCCTGGCTGTGGGTGACCTAATGAACATGCAACGCCACTGTCTTTGTCAATCACCAACCCCAACACCCAGCTGGTGGGATCCCCCTCAGAAGTGGGGAAGCAGTGAGTCCCTCAGTGCTGGATGGGTTCCCAACAGTTGATCACTTGGGCAAGGAATGCCCAAGATGCACCATTACCAGAAGTCACAACAGCAAGACCTGAGGGGGCTGCTTGCTATGTACGAGTGGGGGGTGGGTGTAGTCTCAGAAATACCTGATCCTCTGGTTTGGGCTTGAAGGAGCCCCAAGTCCAGCAAGGTTGTATCCAAAAAGCAAACTGAACTTTTTGTGGGGAGAGGATGTCCTGAAGGAAATCCACAAACACAGGTTTTATGGACTCCACCCCAGACCAAAGAGATCTAAGACACCAAGGACTACAAATCCCACCACCAAAGGGAGGATTGCTGGGAACTGAGGGTGAAGTTAAGCAGCCAGGCTTGGTATATAACCAGATATGTGGGCCTTGGGGTTGTTGGTTTTTCCAAGGCCTTCAGCATGCTTTTGGGGTCCCAGCTCAGCAGAACTGGTAGGATGCATTCACCAATTTATAGCTCTCTCTCTTTCTCCCTGGGTTATTCCTCTCTTCATTCTCCTTTTTGTAAATAAACCCTTTATTAACCTTTTTGTGTGTACCTGCTTTTGAGTTTCATTATAAGTCCCTTTTAAGTACA
>JAGFMF010012114.1:104189-115024 GCA_019455555.1 Galemys pyrenaicus
TGGCCAGCGGCGGCCCCTAGGGACTGCACTGGTCTGCAGCTTGCAGTACTCACACGCCGAGACTCGCGCTGGGGAGCGAGGGGAGGGGGAATGGGGGCAAAAAAAAAAAAGAAAAGAAAAACTGCGGAGGCGGGGGGCACAACGAAAAAGGAAATAAAGAGCGCGGAGGCGCGGTTTCCGGCCTTGGCTCCGCCCCCATCTGTTCACGTTTCTCATTGGTCAGACATCCTCCGCCCCATTGGTCCGAGAGCCAAATGATTGGGTCTGCCCTCATATATGCCTGCTCCCGGCACTGAGGTGACAATGGCCAATTGCGCCGCCGCTTTCAGGCATTTGCTTAGGTCATGCCTGTGGGACCTAAAGGGGCTTTGTAAGGCAACCAAGGCACTTGAGACTTCAGCCGCGAGTTCGGAGATGCCGCCGAAAGGAAAAAGCGGTTCTGGAAAAGGGGGGAAAGGTAGAGCGGTCGGAGCAATCGGGGCGAATGGGGTCGGGTGAAGAGCGACAGGCGGGGAAACACTGGCGACCCCTAGGGTCCGGGACCAAGGCCGCGGGTGTACTAGAGAATTCACCCGGAAGTGTTAAGTTGCAGACAGTCAATTTTCTCTGGAAATCTTTAATTGAAAAAGCGTGGAAATTGGATGGTAGATAGACGACACCATAGATTTAGAGAAAGTTTTGTTTCTTCAAAGTGGGGAGTGAGGCTGAAGTGAAGGATTCAGTAGAATTAGGGAGGTAAAGGGACAGAAGAGTGAGATTTAAGAGAAAATGGGGTCCGGGACCGAGGTGAAACTTTTGAATGTGGAAGAAAGAGACGAGGATGGGTGTGCTTGTAAAAAATGGGGCCAGAGGAGGAAGAAGTGGGGTATGTGGGAGATCAGGCTTGATTGCCTCAATTTCTTACGGTGGAAAGCAAGTGTAATTCTTAAGACTAAAGAGCGCAGAGTTATGTTCTTGGGGAGGAGGCAGGCCTGGTAAAGGTTTAGGAATAGTTATTGAGGGTGACAGGAAAAGGAGTGACACACTAATAAAAGGATTGCCCTCGGAACTGAAAGACTAAGATTATTGAAGGCCATGAATTTGTAGAGGATATGGTCTATGCAGTCATGGTTTACCTAGCACCGTGCAACTGGTAGAATGTAGGATTGAAAAGAACTAGGCATAGTCCCTGGTTTGTTCATCTTTGTATCTGTGGTGCCTAGAACTTAGTAATTACTCAGGGAAATATTTACTAAACCGAACACTTAAACTGGCAATAGTTTTTAGAAACATCAGGCTCCATCAGTAAGTATGCTGCTGTTGACGCAGAACTTAACTGTGGTAAAGTGACATGGTAATAAAATGTAAAATGCTGCCACTGGTGGTTAATCTGAATATTCATAACTTTTCTTAGACATCAGTAGGCAGTGTAATATACTCGAGGAATTTGGACATTAGTGTATTCTTTAGCTAAATGTGTGTTTGGGAAATTTGACCTTTATTTAAAATACATCCTTTGAAGAAGGAACAAAATGGGTGGGAAGAGCACAAGGGACTATGGTGATGGTGCACGGGTGAATTGTGATGGGAACTTCACAGGGATGAGAAATATACAATGTACAAAAATGAAAATAATATAAAATACATATAATTTTTAAGAAGCAAAAAATAATATCGCCTTTGAGATTTTACTTACTAGACTTGTGAATATTCAAATATCCAATGGCAGTGCTTATTGGAAACCTTGCAAGAGCTCAGGGGGTTGCCCTTAGAAGGCAGGATTTCAAATTGTGTCCAGAGAATCTAGACTGGACTTCTGGAACTCATTCACCCATTAACACACCTACTTGTGTGTCCATTTTCTGTGAAGAGTTTACATAGGGCTCAGATCTCCTGTTTTAAGAGAGGTGCGCCACAGATCAATTTAGCTTGATGTATCTGGCAACATCAGATGAACCTTGGCACTATGATAGAAGTATCAACTCCCATTTTGTTGGACCTTTCTATAAATATCTATGTGTGGTTTAAGGACTCCCTAGTGGCCCAAGGGTTAAGTCTCAGCACTATGAAGCTATCTGCAGCATGAGTTTGATCCCTGGCCAGGAAGCTGACCCACAAGGCACAGCAGATCTCTCCTGTCTTGCCTGCTGCTCCCCTCAATAGGGTATTTCAGTAGATCTGCCTATTCTGCGCCCCACTCTGTCTCTTTCTCACACACTCTCCCCACTCTCCACCTCTGTATGCCTGGCCTGTACCCCAGCTCTTGTATGCATAAATAAATAAATATTTTTAAAAAATGAATACCTGTCCTCTTCTCTAAAGGAGGAGCAGCCTCTGGGAGTGACAATGCTGATAAGAAAGCCCAAGGTCCCAAGGGAGGTGGCAATGCAGTAAAGGTGAGTTACTAGTTCTTTTCTTTTCCATGTTAAATATAGATAACATATGCATGCATTATTTTGATACACATAAAAGGAGACAGTATACTTACTTATTCCAAGAGGCTAGCCTAACTGATGTATAGTTAATATAACACAAAAACAGAACATACAGATCAGTCTCACTTAATGGAAAGTAATTCTTTGTAAATATTTTCTCAAATGTTTACTCAACCATCTAGAATTTCTTCATACTTTATTATTGTTGTTTAAAATGTATTAAGTCATATCCTCCCAATAAATGAGTTTCTTCTTAGGACCAAATAATATTTTAAAATCAAGAGCTTGGATAAACAGGCAGAGGTGCATTAGATTCATGTGCAGTTATAATAAAAATAATAACTTTTACCCAGTTTCCCCAAATAGTAATGACACCGAGCGATAAACTCATTGCCTAATAAGCATAAACCAACTGACACCAGGTTTTCAGAAAAGAAAGTTTATTGCAAATCCACAAGCAAGGAAGCAGGAGAAAACTCAAATCTGCTCCCTTTTTTCCCCCAGTCTGGGTAGGGGAAAAGGTTTATGTTGGTTTGGGGGAGTGGGTTGAGAAGGAGTTTAATTTTATTGGATATGGAGCAGATTAGGGGCAAAGAACGTGAACCTGGCTGAAGTTCCTTGAGTAGTGATAGGACAGTCCATAATAGAGATGTATGAAGAGGCCTTTCCCCCCAGATACTTGGAGTTTTAAATTTCTGTTGGTGGGCCCCATACCTCTGGATACCCCCCTTCTGTATTGGCTGGCTTGGGGCTCAGCTCAAGGTTAGTCACATCTGCACATGCTCAGGCTATGTCATTTGCTGATAGGCTGTTTGTGAAAACAAGCTTCAAAGAAAATGTTTTTATTCCATGCTCTGGGGTCTGAGAGCAATTTAACCTCACTTTCAGTAACATCCTACATAAATCTGGTATAATAGCACAACCAGATGGTTGACATTGATGTAGTCAAAATACAGAAATTTTCCATTACCCCAAGGATTTGCCTTGCTGCTCTTTTATAGTTACACCTACATCCCTTCCACCCCTACCTCTGCCCCCTCCTTAGCTCCAGGGAACAACTAATTTCTGTAATTTTATAATTTCAAGAATCTTATATGAATGGAATGATAGTGTGTCACCTTTGGCACTGGCTTTTTTCACTCAGCATAACTCTGGAGATTTCATTCAGGATGTTGCATACATCAGTAGTTTGCTTCTTAGTGTTACTGAGTCGTATTTCATGAAATGGAAGTGTCATAGTATGTGTAACAGTTCACTTCTTCAAGGACAGCTGAGTTTCCAGTGTTTGCAAAACAGTAGGAGAGGGACCCCAGAATCCTGTAGCCTTTTATGGTCTAAGCTACTTCCACATCCTGCCATTCTGCTTTAGACCCCGTTCCTGGGCACACACCCATACCCTGTCCTTGTCACCAGAGCCGTCCAAACTCTGAAGCCCACCTGCTGACCACAGTTCTCTCTTCCCCTTCACTTTCTGGCTTCCCCAGTTCTGCCTGTTTTTCTCCAAACACAGGCCTCCAAACCTTTTCTGTTCCCACTACCTTCTCCCAGGCTCTGTGTCTGTTCTGCAAGCCCCGTATGTCCTATAAGCTAAATAGGAGTTAGATTGTGGGGCTTGATCATGAATTGAGAAGCTCTGCCTCCTTTTCCTTTTAGTCCAATTCTTTCAGTCCATCTGCTGCCTCCACCTGTCAGATTACAACTCAGGATCAATCCAGGTCTATTTTCTTTACACTTAAACCAGGAACTGCTGAGCCTTATTGGAGAGTCACACAGCCACTCATTCCTTTGTGGGGTCACGAATTCCTAGTCTCTATCCTAACTAGCCCCTCAGTACTGCTCAACAGTCCTTTGCCTCTGACCTCAAACCTTCCACCACCCTGCTGTCCTCATTCAGCAGGTAACTTCATGTGGTGGGCCTCAACCTTGGTGTACATCACAGCCACTTAGAGAACTTCTAAAACTCTCAAAAACTAGGGTCACACAGACATGAAGTGAGTGTATGCTGTTGGAAAATTGTTGCCAGTAGACTTGCTCAAGGTAGGTTAGCCACAGCCTTCAATTTGTAAAAAGCACAGTCTCTGTGAAGTACAATAGAAATGAGGTATGCCTGTACACATTAATTTTTAAATTTACAAATTTAAAATATTATTTCCCCTCACCCTAAGGATTTCTGTAAATTTATTAACTTTTAAATTCATCCACACCTCCCTCTTTTCTTTCTTTTCTTCCTTTGAGAATAACTTCTCAGTGTTCTGAATGCCAGATCATATGCCTTCATTTCTCTCCACTTTCATTACTGTCTTAAACCATTCCCTCTTTACTGCATCTCCCTGAAATATGCCTGAAAGAATGATCTTAAAACAATTTATATATATGTCTGTGATCCTTTTCCTGTTACCAGTGCCCTTTGTCCTTTTCTAACCAGTTGAGGGAGTGCCCAACATAGCACCTCACCACTTTCCAATACCTTTTTTGTTATATTATAAATTCAAGTTAATATAAGAAAACAAAAATGTTATCTTAGATAGGCTTTTAGAACTGTTTTGTGAGAAAAGAAACAACCAATATAGTTCGTCTATATATGTATGTCTTTGTGTTATTAAATTAATATTTACTCAATTTCCAAAATTTAGATTAAAATTTTAGTAACATATTTCACCTATAATTTCATCAATTTGTTGAAAACAACCTCCAATTTTTTATTAGTAATAAGCTTATTAAATTTGTAGATTTTTCTTAATTCCCTCCACCACACTGTTGGTTCCCATATCCCATCTGCCTACCTCCCGTCTCCAGCCTTTCCCGTTTTCTCTGGTAACCATTATCTTCTTTATGCCAAGTCCAAATTTTTATTTCTTCCATTGTTTGTGTGTAGTTGCTTTTTGGTTATATTCTGCAGATGAGTCTGAAATCTGTCTTTCACTTTTTGACTGATTTCACTCAACATAATCACCTAAAGGTCCCTCTACTTTGTCCCAGATGCCCAGCCTGGTTACCTTCCCTGCTGGTCTGTACAGTATGGCATATGCACTTAACACTTTGCTGAAACTCTGTCAGTGCTAAATTGTACTTCTTACCTGATCACTCTGCAGTATTGAACTTTGTTGACCATTTCTTCCTTACAACTTTCCCCTACCTTGGTTTCTATTAACACACCTTAACTTCTACCTATCTGTTCCTTTTTATTGTGCTGTTGAGCTTCTTTGCTTGTGTGCTACCCTCCACGGGTATCTTTAGTCCTCTTAGCTCCTTTCTCCTTATGTGTAATCTTACCACCTCCCATATTGATCACTCCCCGATCCTCCAGTAAGTAGCTTGGCTCTCTTAGGACACAGATGAGCAGTTGGTCAAACTTGCAACCTCCCCCCCCAACCCCTAGTTCTACGCTCATTATGTCAAACCTGTCCAAACCAAAATACTTGTTTATTCATTTATAAAATGGTGGATGGCATCCCCTTTCTATGATCATGAACCCTGTGTGAGCTTTCTCAGTACACAAGGTTGCTTTGTGAATGTGGAAGCAGGAGCAGGGAGGCAGTCTAGAAGCTAAGTTTTTCCAGGCCAAGTTGAAATCTAATGAACCATCCTTGTTCCCCAACATGTATCTCTCGTGTCCAGACTTTGTCCTTCTGTCCTTTGGACAGAGGTGGACAGATTCTATGTAACTTTGCTTCTCTTATCCCAACTTTTTAACATATTCTTTCCTTTAAGGTGTTCCTATCTCCTGTGTAGCTCCTCCAGTCAGGAAGTACTCCAGTAGGCCTAACAGCCGCCTTGCCCACTTCAGTAGTTGAAACCTGAAAATAGCCTTGGTTTGTCTCCAAATTTATGAGGCATCTTTAGTTCCCACCCCAATATATCACTTACAGTATGAAGCAAATAATGTATTCTATTTGAGAAACGGAAAATCCTGCAAAAGATACTTTGACAAATCTTTTTTAAAGATATAATTTTTTAAACCTATGTAAACAGATCAAATTTAAATACTTCTATGCAGTTAATATTCTTAATATTCAAAGTATTGCATTGTGAGGTGGCTTCTTTGACCTCTTTTTGGTAAGAGATATTCCCTAGTAGTTTTCCCATATCATCCCACTTTGATGAAATAATAGCTAGCTTTAATAGCTGCATTATCTCATTCTTCACAACCCTATGAGAACACATAGGTACTATCACTATCTCAGGTAAAAATGGGAAAGCATTTAAGAGGTTTAAAAATATGTCTACTGTGGTACTAAAATGATAGCTTTATGGTTAGTAATTCACTGCAGAATCAGATTTTAAGACACTAGTGAGGAAAAAAGCATGTAAAATGGCAACAGAAAAATTAACCTTTATAAAATAATCATACAGCCTAGCAATGTTGATGGTGAGAGGACGGAGAAAGAGATTTGACCCTAAATGATAAAAAATGTACCTTAAAGCTTATCTGGACACTGGCACACATTGAGCAGGGACTTGGTTGCTTAGGATGATTGCTTATTTCCAGAGATTTACATCATGTTGAACACACTTTTTCTATCACAATGTGATAATATTAGATGTGAATAAAAAAAGGTAGCAGGAAGAAATGGGGATTATGTAATATTTAAGAGTTGAGAACTACATATAAAATGTATGGATGTGGTACAAGTTGCATTAGTGATAATCTTTATTTTAGAAAGAAGAAAAATTGAAAGCTACTGAGCAAAGTTTTTCCTCAAAAAAAAAAAACCCATAAACTAAATATAAATAGCAGGATTTTATTTTTTTTAATTTTTTTTATTGTGTCTACCTTAGAATTAAAACATTTTCAAATTTCATTTACAAGGCTTAATTATGCTGAAGTATTCATTTGTAAAAACATAATGGTAAACAAAAGAACTTAGAAGTCTGCGGGTATGTAAAATTAAAGAGAGTGTATTTCTCTGTTATTGTTTTTATTCTGGAGCTTTGAAAACTGAGCTTCCTCATAATTAGTCAGTGTAAATCTGTGATAATATTGAAATTCCACTGAGGAAAAAAATGCTAAATGCCTGTGTATTTATGTTCTTCAATAGCAGGATAATTTTAAGTAATAATTTTAAATAAGAGTTGATGATTAAAACTGTAAAAAAAACTTAAAGCCTGTAATATTTAAAAGAATTTATAAAAAGAAAACTTGGTATGATTTTTCTAGAAAAAATAAACCTTAATGAGTGGAAGCAAGTACAGATACACTAGAAATGAGAATACTATAAAATAGAGGTCAGTAAATTCGAAAAGTAGTCCTCCCTGGTAGCACAGGGGTTAAAGTCTCAGCACTGTCAAGCTATCACCAGCCATTGCAGTCTGAGTTCAATCCCTGGCCAGGGAGCTGACCAACATTGTGCAGCACACCTCTTCTGTCTTGCCCACTGCTCCCCTCAGCAGTGTATTTCATTAGATCTGCCTGTTCTGCTCCCCACTGTCTCTGTAAATCCTCTCACCCCACACGTCTGGCCTATACCCCAGTTCTTGTATGCATCAATAAATGAAAATAAATCTTAAAAAAAATCGAAGTTACATATAAAGGATAAATTTCTAGAAAATACAAATATAAAAATAGGAAGTCTAAATATCTGTGTGTGTGTAAGTGTACGGTAACATAGCTTTGAGATTTGACTCTAGGACTCATGCTCTCAACCATTATGTTTCCTCTTCCTTTTACCATTGAGTAGAAGATAAAAGGTGCACGCTTCCCAGGTACCCATTTTCCATCTAAATCAGGGTTCTGAGATACTGTCTTAATATGAAAAATGGATTTGTGGCCATTATCCAACTGAGCAGACTTCCATAATTTTTCATTGCCATGAGCTAACATTTTTTCACTAGTGGGGGTAATCTAGACATGACTATTAATGCTGTGAGGAAAGGAATCATTTGAGTCTCCAAATATGTGAACATATTTTTTCCTTCTAGGTCAGACACATTCTATGTGAAAAACATGGGAAAATCATGGAAGCCATGGAAAAGCTAAAGTCTGGAATGCGATTCAATGAAGTGGCCACACAATATAGTGAAGATAAAGCCAGGCAAGGGGTATGGTGCACTTTCATTTTAAATGAAGCAGTAGAGAGAATTTCTGTTCTGCCATTAATTTTAGCTGTATCTTACTTTAAATATTTTAAAAACAGAAATGTCTAACTTGTAAATAGGTGAATATGGGTCACCTATGTCTAAACCTAGGCATAACCAAACTTACATGGCTAATAAACACCCAGCAGTATTATGAGTCCTTACCATTTGTTGGACCTTACCATTTGTCCTTGTCAAGTCTATTCTTTCATAGCCTAGATAAATAAACCTAGGCCTTAGCATTTGTGTTGGAAATTCAAGCTATAGTAAAACTATAGAACTCTTTGGGGTCACTTGACATCTATCTTTTGGGTTTTCCAGGGCGACTTGGGTTGGATGACCAGAGGGTCCATGGTGGGACCATTTCAAGAAGCAGCATTTGCCTTGCCTGTAAGTGGGCTAGATAAGCCTGTGTTTACAGACCCTCCAGTTAAGACAAAATTTGGATATCACATTATTATGGTTGAAGGAAAAAAATAAAATTGTATGAAAGATTGAATATGTTCTGATTTTTACGTTAAAAGATGAATAGCCCTTGTAACTTGTGAGTTGTCTTACAGGTTTATAGGTGCAAAATGCAGTGGATAAAGGTTGGTGTGAGTTGCAATAGGTATTCAGTCAGTAGTTCCCAAAAATATCAAGGACATTCCCTTTTTATTACTTTTTCCACACATTGTTGTAGTCCCCATACTTCTCCTGCCACTGTATCACCTGTGAACCATCACCATATTCCCTTGTGTTCATCCCTCCTCCGTTTTGCCCCACCCTGCCCCCTCCTTTGCTACATGCCTCAGATCTATGGTCAGCTTGCGAGTCTTGAATTTTTTTTGACCTTTTGTTTGCTTTCTGTATTCCACATACAAATGAGGCCATCCTATCTTTATCTTTTTCCTTCTGACTTAATTCAACTCACCTCCAGCTCCATCCATGTTGCAGCAAATGGCATGTTTGTCTTTTTGGTGGCAAGTAATATTCCATTTTGTAAATATACCACATCTTTTTGGTACGTTTGTCTATTTTGGGGGATTTGGGTTGTTTCCATAACTTGGCTATTGTAAATAGTTTAAGCACACTCCTCTTAACCTGTACTTCCTTTCCTCCCAGAACTACTTTATTTGATTCTCAGTATATCCCATCATTTAGAAACCATCTCTTGGGCCCTCCCTGGTGGCGCAAGGGGTTAAGGTGCAGCACTATGAGGCTATCTGCAGCCACTACAGCACAAGTTCAGTCCCCGTCCAGGGAGGTGACCACATGGCGCAGCTTCGCCCACTGCACCCCTCAGCAATATATTTCTGTCTGACTGCGTGTTCTGCTCCCCACTCTGTCTCTGGTGACTCCTCTCACCCCCTGCATCTCTGGCCTGTACCCCAGTTCTTGTATGCATAAATAAATCTTTTAAAAAAAGTAGAAATCATCTCTTGGGGAACCAAATAACAGCTCACACTACTCACACATTGAATTGAACATCAAATAGATGTTCCTGGACACTTGTTTTATAGGTTATCTAACTTAAATTGCCAGTACAGGCATTATTAGCTCCATCATCTTAACATAGTACATGGCACACCATAGCCATTCAACATTCCTTTCTTTTTAAATAAATGTTTATTGGAAGGAAAAAAAAAAGACACTCAGTTTTTCCACCAGCTTTTTTGTAAGGGGGCCATTTACCAAGTGCTGGTTAAAGGGAGAGATATGAACAGAACAACATTCCCTTACATTGAAGTGTACAGGTTACATTGTGACCATCCATCTCAGGGCCAACATTCTATGTGTCTACATTTTCTTAATTTATGATGTTCAAAAAGTATATAAAGATTACAATAAATACAACTTCAAAAATAAAATTCAACACAACTATGATTCATAACAGTAATTCTTTGAACATACTGTGTTCCTTCTCAGCTCATTTAATATGCCCACATTATGCCATATATTGGCAAATTCACTTAAAGACTTAAGTTTCCCATTTCAGAAGAGTTTCTGAACATCTCTAGAAGTTATGCCTCCATGAGATTTTCCCCACTGGACAGATGAAAGTCCTCCCCATTACCTGGGATACACAGATTTGACAGTATGATGGAAAGGTCCTCAAAATAGTAGGTATAACATGGAACTGCTTTACAAACTACATTCAAAAGTGTTCCTAGACAAGGACTGTGAATTCTGACAATTTTGGAGAAAATTCTGAAAAGCTTTATGTGTATAAGATACTACATAGGGTCTCCCTGATGGCGCAGTGGATTAAGCAACGCACTGTGAAGCAAACCGCAGCCACTGCAGCACGAGTTCGATCCCTGCTGCCGGCCAGGGAGGGGACCCACATGGCGCGGCAGACCTCTC
>JAGFMF010012114.1:115074-126123 GCA_019455555.1 Galemys pyrenaicus
TCTGCCTGTTCTGCTCCCCACTCTCTGTGGTGAATCTTCTCACCCCCCCGCACCTCTGGCCTGTACCCCAGTGCTTGTATGCATAAATAAATAAATCTTAAAAAAAAAAGATACTACATAGCCAGGCAGTGGCATACCCAGGATACTAAGTAAATGTCTGTTTCATAGCTGTCACCCACAAAGAAAGGAAGTTGGAATTCTTGAAAGGAGAACTAGAAAAAGCAAGTAAGTTGTGCGGCATGGAGAGAAAGCAGGTATACTGTGAGACAGTATTGCAGGAATGGGCCTCTACCACCCAGTAAGCTTTTGGGAAGTTAGCTTTTGACAGGGAACTCAAATTCTGAAGAAGCTGGTAAATGAGAAAACTAAGGATTTTTACAAATTTATATACGTTATAGTGGATGCACTTAAACTTTGAAAGTGCATCTTTTCATTAATACTTAAAGAACAAACCTCATTCTTAGTAAAATAATTGCAAGTTAAAACCAAAATGACATCCCACTTTTAACCTATCGTTTTGGTTAAGTTAAAAATGTTAAACGTATGGTTGATGACTGGGGAAACAGGTATTCATTAATGATGGAAATGTAAATTATTATAACTGCTATGGAGGACAATTTGGCAATACCTTCAAAATTATAAATATACCCAACTCAGCAGCTCCACTTCTAGAAAATTACCCTATAATCACACAGGCAAAGGTATAAGAATATTCATTACAATTTTATTTGGAAAAAAATCTGAATGTCCATCAGTAGAAGGTGATCAATTGGGGTATATCCATTAGGCAGCTGTGTTCAAATTTAAAACTAAGGTACAGAACAATATGCTACCATTTGTGTAAAAAACAAATATATATACCTATACTTGCGCTTATATGTTCATAGACTGTCTCTGGGAATGGCAATCCAGATATAGGGGAGGTTGGGTAAGACGTTGCACCTCATATCCTTAGATCAGTGCCTTAGAGTGCTTTGGCAGTTTGCCCAAGTCTATGGCTCCCATTACAAAATTTTGATTTTAAAAGTACAAATACATAGCATTACAAAGGACACCAATTACACTGCAATTTCAATGTTTTAGAAATTTATAGAGAAGTTTTTATATATGTGATATATATGCTTCTGTTACTATATTAAGTCATGAGGTCTAGTGGTAGGTCTAAAAACCACTGTAGTGATGAATATCAATGTTATTTTAGATAGCTGCAAGAACTATGAAATCTGATTTCTATTGCTGACAAGTCATAGTTACTGCTAGTATTTCTGCAGTGTGTTGCCTACATTTGTAATGGAAAACATCAAACTCCAGATATAGGTAGTGGGGAAGATGTAAACATTTTTCCCCATCCAAGTCATAAATACCTGAATTCTATCCATTAACTTGTTTAAAAATCCCTGCCCTAAGATACTTTCGAATATTTTACCATGTTCATATATTTTTCTTCCCAAATTGTCATACATTAAGAGTTTTATATTCAACATAACTTACCAACAGGGAAATGCAAATCAAAACCACAATGCGATACCATTTTGCTCCCATGAGAATAACCCATAAAAATGAAAAGCACTAACAAATGCTGAGGATGGATGTGGAGAAAAAGGTAACTCTCAAACACTACTGGTGGGATTGTAGACTGGTCTAGCCCCTGTGGAAAACAATATGGAGTTTCCTCAAATACTAAAAATAGATCTACCATATGACCCAGCAATTCTACTTATCTTCTACCCAAAGAATGCAAAAGTACTAATTTGAAGGATAGGTGCACACCTGTGTTCACTGCAGCACTACATACAGTAGCCAAGTTATGGAAACAGCCTTAGTACCTGGCACAGATGAGTGAATTAAGACTATGTGGTTTGGATACACTGTGGAATACTACTCAGCTATAAAATAAAGATGAGCTCTTGCCATTTGTGACAACATGGAACTGGAGGGGGTTATGCTAAGTGAAATAAATCAGAAGGATAAATACCGGATGATTTCATTCATATGTGGAATATAGAGAAACAAAGGAATTGACAAAACGAAACCAAAACCAACCCTAGAAATAGGACCCAGAAATGAGACTACTAGAGGGGGAGGGAAAGAGGGAGTGGGAACAAAAGGGAGTGGGGGCCCAATGTTGACTGGATGCTTTAATGGTGGAAATGGTGTAGTAACATGTATCTGAGGAGGTGTGACCCTATTCCCCTAAATCACAGTGTTGTAAACCAGTATTACTTTGATAAAAACTAATAGAAATAAATACTCCTCTACAAGACCTAAAACAAAAGAACTCTGAAAGTGAGTTTACTGGTCATAAGGCTATGAAAAAAATGCATGTTCTAGACACTACTGTAGAACCTTAACGACGGCACTATTCAATTTTTTTAAAAAGCATTGTTTTTCCTCAGTGAGAAAACTACCTAAAACTAAAAGCCTCACTATTCAAATCAAATGGATACAGGCCCCTAAAACCTCCTAGCAAGCAAATAAATTGGGGCTTTTCTGTTATATTGGGAGAGAGAGGAATACTTACCTGAATGTCCACAATATTGATAGCTTGCTGGTAGGGACCGAAAACAGATGCAGGGAGCAGTCAATGGCCTGCTGCCCTCTACCTGCGCCACTGTGGCCATTCAGTGCACCTAGGGTATTGATGAGCTGGACTGAGATACAGACTGGCTTACTGAATCAGAAAATGTTACCACCAAGATTTTTCGAAATGATATATATTCAATCATATAATCCTCCCTAAAATACCAGTAAAAATTTCTTTTGGTAAGCAAAATTTGGTATTACCAATAAATAATTTATTTAAACTCAGCTCATCTCCTTCAAACCCTAAGCTGAATATTTTATAAGATCCAATGACCAGTGATTTAAGCAATCGCTTATGCAATGAAACCTCCATAAAAACCCCTACACACAGGGTCTGGGTTACTTCTGAGTTGGTGAAAACATCAAGGTGCTGGAAGGGTGACAGTACCTAGAAAGGGCATGGAAATGCCACATGCACCCCCCCCCTTCCCTACCATACCTTGCCTCATGCATCTCTTCCATTTTGCTGTTCCTGGGTCATATCCTTCACAAAAAAAACAAACAAAACACTGGTAATAGTAAGTAATCCTCCCCGCCCACCAAGTTCTAGGAGCCATTCTAGTCAATTATCGAACCTGAAGGGTGGGGGAGTGTCAAGGGAACCCTAGATTTGTAGCCAAGCTGAACAGAAATGTGGGTAACCTGGAAAGTCAATACTAGCAACTGGCTTCTGAAGTAAGGGCAGTTTAGGAATGGGCCCTTAGATCTGTGGACTTTGGCCCTAAGTAAGGTAGTGTCAGAACGGAACTGGAGAGTAGGACACCCAGTTGGTGTCTGCAGACTTGGAAAATTACTTGGTGTGAAAAACCCATACACATTTGATGTCAGAAGTCTTCTGAGTAAAAACAGTATTTAGTGCATTAAAATGGCATTTTGCTAAGGTTAAAAATCCACTTCATCCCTTACTAAATGATCATGGGCAGGTCAGTCTCACTGGGCCCTTTTTCCTTAACTAAAAAAAGGGAAATGCCACACTACCTCAAAGGATTATGGTAAAGATTAAACAAAAACTCTAGTGTCTGGTACATGGTGGGTTATTTAATAAATGCTAACTCCCATTCTCTAGTGACAGAGTGCTATACTGTACTTTGTTTCTGAGAAAGAACGAAACTCCTTTTTAGCCCATAACCAAAGATCAGTGTGCTGGTGTCAGAATGCAGCTTGTGGTGAGTGTACGTACAGTGGCTCAATGGTCAACAAGGTAACTGCAGAGCAGGGAGACAGGGATAAAGGAGCCTAGTATCAGGTACTTCATTCCAGCCTTCCCCTCTAGTAAGCTGAGAGCATCAAGTGGCATGTTGACAAGCTCCTAAGGCGCATATATGCATATGCCAGTGTTACCTCAGTGAAAGAAAATGAGTAGAAAAGAAAAACTCGAAAAAAGTAACTTTAATATTCTTATCTGAACTATGATATACAGAAAAGATCACTTTCAGAATAAAATAATGACCAGAATCTAAAAATAGCATAGTTCTGTTAAGTATGCACAGTATGCCTGAAAGAAAAATGTAAGAATATTCACATAGAGACACTAATCTAGTGCTTAGAATACCAGAATATATGGGGGGTGGGGGAAGAGAGGGATATAAAGGCAGAATTTACAAAAAAGTTGAAAACAAAAACTTGCTGAGAATTCATCTTAAACCTAAATGCTCCATACTCTCAAAAAATCCAGTTATGGGAACAAATCACCTCACAGTCACTTTTAACATACAATAAACAGGTTATAGTCTTAAGTTTTATTAAGTTGCTTATATAAACTTAAAGTCATGAGCATGACTTCAGGATCTGCACTTTTTATGTCAAGTGCTTTAACTAAGCAGTCTAAGGCCTCCTGTATCTTTCCACATTCTTTCAGTTCTTTTCCACGAGTTACAAGAGTCTCATAGTCATCTGCAGTCTCCACTGCCTTATCCTGGGGAGCATCAACCAACTGTCCATAAGGCAAAGACTCAGGATCACCAAGCGAGGTCTCTTGAACTAGAGCAGCAGGCTTAGGTGTCGTTAACCAGCTGGACTCATTTTCTGCAGACAGCATTCCTCTGGAACATTCTTCTGTTCCTCTAGAACATTCCTCTTCTGTGCAATCTGAGGCTTTGCCACTACTTTCCTCTGCCCCTTCTCCCAAATAATCTTCAGCTTTACTGTTGTCATCAAATCTTTCCTCCATATCCTCCACATGGTCTAAAACCACATTAATAAGAGACCTCCTTGAAGCCAGGGATCTTCTAGAGTTTACAGACTTATTTATATTATCAGGTATTTTAGGTGAAAAGAACCTTCCAGGTGAACTGATGTCATTCTTGGGAGTTGAAGCATCAAATCGTCTTTCAGATGAGAATTCAAAGGGAGATGTGCTGAATGCTGAAGTTCCTTTAAAAGTACAGTCCTCCTCTTCACTATCTGAAGTGATCCTTCTGACTTTACTTCTGACTTTCACATTCAACACTACTTCTTCTGGCTCATCATCATTCCTAGAAAGATCCATAACGAGACACGCTTTGCTCTGCACAAACTCTGCTCTAGAATTAGTTGTGGAGTCACACAAACTATTTTCTTTCTCAACATATTCCAAAGACTGACTGGAAAGATTTTGTCTATTGTCTGCAGAGTCTTCCAAGAAAAGATTGAAATCACATGCATACTGTGAAGATGCTAAAGGTTCCTCTTCCAACTTGGCCTCGTTTACTTGACCATCCTGCAGTGCACTGTGGGATGCTGACAAGTCATTGTCAGTTATTTTAGTAACAGCTGCATTCTGGTCTATATTTTGATTTTCATTTATGGGATCAATGGGCCAGGGATTGGACTGATATAAAATCTCATCATCCTTTAGTTGATACAGATTTGGCCCAAGATCAGCTCTGACTGATTTGCTAAGTAAATAATTAAAACTTTCCAGAAAGTTCTCTTGCAGTGCCTCCTGGATAGGTCCTTCTCTCAATTCCTCTTTTTGTAGTGCTTCACTTTCAGTTGCAAAACCTTTTGCCATTCCCGATAAAGAATCAATATAAATTTCTTCCACACTTCCATACTCCTTGGGTAAAGTAGCTACAGAGTCAGCATCGAGTGTACTTTTGCATAGGTGCTGGATGGTATCATCCATCTTTTTACTGGAGAGATCTTGATTCTCACTCTCTTCCAGCTGATCATCAATGATTACACTTGCCATTTGGAGACTGATTTCTTCTTCTGGAGTATTATGAGTAGTCATAAGAGGTGAAAGCTGAGGCTGTGGTTTATTCAACTGAGGGCATTTCTTCTTTATTTGAGAAGGAAATACAGGTTCTCCCAGCCAGATTCTTTCATTTACAGTTCTTTGCCTTTCCATTAGGAGCTCTGTATTTTGAGACTCTGATTCAACAAGGAATTGAGCTTTCTGAACCCTTTGTTGAATATAGTGTGAGTCTTCCACCACATCAAGCTCTTCTTTAACAGAGAGATCACGTGTGTACATCAAATCATGGTCTGAGATTCCAGCTATCCCTAAAGAATGCAAAAAGGTGATATGTTCATCCAGTTTCTTATCAGAGCTCCTTTGAGCAGCATGTAAAGACTGAAGCTGCAGCTGAGTTGCAGAGTTTTGAAAGTCCTCAATGGTAAAGAGCTCTCTTAATTCCTGTTTACTAAAATATCGGAAAGGGTTCTTCTTATCACCAGTACTTTGTCTTATTAACGAGTCCTTGAAAACCTGCCGTCTGTATATTTTTTCCTCTACAGTCCCACAAGTGATCAGTCTATAAACCACAACATTTTCTTTTTGCCCAATCCGGTAAACTCGATCCACAGCTTGAGCATCAGTTGCAGGATTCCAGCTAGGGTCAAAAATGACCACTCTAGTTGCTGCAGTTAATGTTAAGCCAACACCACCTACTTGAGTGGTAAGGAGAAAAACAGAGTAATCTTTATTTTTCTGGAACAAGTTAATCCTTTTTTCTCGCTCCACAAGATGAGTAACTGTTCCATCGATTCTCAGTATCTTAAAGCACCTATTCTTTAAGAGGCGTTCTATGATGTTTAGAATTTGTCTTGATTGGGAAAATACCAGTGTTTGATGCCCTTCATCTCTCAGTCTCTTAAGCAGGTCCATCAGAAATATCATTTTTCCAGATTCTTTCATCAATGTATCATCAGTTAATTGATCAATATGGCCCCCACTGGAGGGATCTTCTTCATTTTCATCTTGAACAGAAAAAGTGACAGTACCTAGATTCAGCAAATGACAAGCCCGTGCAGAGAGCAGCCTAGGGTGATCACACAGCTTCTTTAGGACACCTAGTTCTGCCAAAGGTGAGCGTGTCTCCATTAATAATGCTTTGATATGATCTAGAGACACAAATTTCCTGTATATTTCTTCTTGTAAAGGTACAAGACGTATCCAAATAATTAAATCATTTTTCCTGGAAAGGGAAGGCATTTCATAAATGGCACCACCATCTGGATTGTTTTCACTAAGTCTGACCTCTGAGTTGCTTGACTTTTTCTTCTGTACCTCTTCTTTAGTCCTCCTGAGAAAATAGGGTTTTATGATTGTCATTAAGTTTTCAGATATCTTAAATCCCAAGGCTTTTTCCCCTGGAGTAGCGTCCTTCTCTCTTGCTCTAGTAATAGGATTTTCATACTCCATCTTAAAAGTTTTTAATGTACCTAGCAGGGACCCTTGACAGACAAAATCAAACAGGGACCATAGTTCCTGTAAATTATTCTGGACTGGGGTTCCTGTGAGGAGAATTCGATTACTGGCAGGGATAGCACGAGCACATATTGCTGACTTAGTGGATGAGGTTTTTATTTTATGTGCTTCATCAAGGATGACATAGTCCCACACAAACTCTTGGCCATTCAAGCTTGAAAGTTGCTGCCAATTATTGATTAACATTTGGTAGGTAGTGATAATGACCCCATTCCTTTGTTGTATCCGATTGAGGTTTCTGGTTCGTTCATCCTTGCTAGGACCATGAAAAGTTTTGACTCTCATCCCTGGAGTCCACTTGACAAATTCTTTTACCCATGTGCTAATAAGATTGGTTGGCATGATCAGCAACACATGATTCACAAGTGAAGCATCAAACATACCAGAAAGGAAAGCGATGATTTGAACAGTCTTCCCTAATCCCATGTCATCTGCCAAGATACCACCTTTTCTTCCATCCCTATATAGGCTATAGAGAAAAGCTATACCTTCCTTCTGGTGCTCAAATAACTGGTTGTGCAATTCTCGATAAAGCAGCAGGCCAGAGTTGCACACATCTGTGAATTCATCATCCCCATTTTCTGCCAACTCCTCCAAGGCTTCCTGTATTTTTTGGATTCTGCTCATCACCTTTTCATTGGGAAAAATGTCCTTTGCCAAATTGAAAAGTTTAAGTGCTTCTTCCAGGTCTCCATTCTTAGTTGCTGCTTTGGCCTCTTTCACATATCTGTAAAAAAAAAAGGGTTAAAAAAAGGGTATATCTCTCTATATATAATATATACATATATATGTATTATATGTAGACACACACAGATTAGAAAGGAAAAAAAACAGACTGAACATTCAGTCTAAGAACACTTTAGACTCCACTTTGGAATACAAATGCAGTTGGGCTTTTAATATCCTCAATTCAGGATGGGAAAGATTAGTACAGATGATGCCAATGAAAGCTGGCATCGCTTAAGATATAAATACCCACCAGACACGGCAGCAACACCTTCAGTCACTAGTTGTGGGAAATGTATGTGTAAACGTTAACTGGTTCCACAATGTTTTAAAAAACTGCTACCCATAAGAAGTATGGAGAGAGGCTTTTTTGTAAACTCAACCAACCAACTATACTGTGGGAACATGAAAACAGGGAAGATACATGGGCACTTTTCAGACCTTATTTTTCTGAACTCTGTGAGGCATTTGATACTATTGATTACTCCTTCTTTATAATTCCCTCCTTCCACTAAGTTCCTATAGAGTCCTCCCGATTCCCTCCCCCATCACTGGTAATTTCTTTTCTATGACTTTTTTGGGCTGCTATTCTTCCTCCCAGAGGTCTCAGCCTTGGGGTCCTCTTCTAGCTCCTTTTACTCTCTCCTTAGGATCTCCCAGAGCTTCTATTCCTGCATATGTGGAGTATAACTCCCAAATCGCTCTCTCTGACACAAGGCTTGTCTCCAAGTTCTAGTCTAGACACATATTCCATCTGCCTTTGAACATTTCCACTTGCAAGTCTCATAGGTACCTCAAATTCAACTAAGTGAAACTCATTATTTCACCTCTAATAATGATTCTTCATTTGAGTGCCATCCACTTAGCTATCCAAACTAGATCTCTAAGATCATCCTTGACCCCAACCCAAATAAGTTAGTCTTGACCTCCCCCCCTTTTTTACCCCTGCCCTCACCCTTAATCAGATAGTCCCAAGTCCTACTACCTTGTACACAAGTACAACCTGTGTCTTTCTCTCCATTTCCACTACCACTACTAGAGTTCAAGTTACCATCATCTCTGTCCTGGATAACTTATTTTATAAATTCCTACTCACTGGTCTTTGTACATATACTCTTGATCCCTCCAAATATATTCTGTAGCCAGCAATATCTTAAAACATAAGAAAAATCATGTCATTCCTCTGCTTAAAGTTTATGATCAACTGATTTTGACAAGGATGACAAAACAATTCCCCAAGGAAAAAAGTCTTCTCAACTAGATAGCTACATGCCAAAAGATAAAATTGGACCTTTACCTCACGCCATATAAAAAATTCTGAATGGGTCAAAGAAAAGAGCTAAAACTACAAAACTCTTAGGAAAAAACTGATGTAAATCTTTGTGATTTTGGTTTTGGTGATGGTTTCTAAAGTATGACATCAAACATAAGCAACCAAAGGAAAAAATAAATTGAACTTTATCAAAATTAAAAAATTTTGTGCTACAAAGGATACCATCAAGAAAGTGAAAAACCTATCCAAAGAACTTGAGAAAATATTTGCAAATCATGTATCTGATAAAGGATTTGTAACTAGACTATATAAAGAACTCTTACAACCCAATAGTAATTAAAACAATATGGTACTGGAACAAAGACAGACAGAACAATGGAACCGTAGAGAAAGCACAGAAGTAAAACCACACAACTGTGGACAACTGGTCTTTGACAAAAGAGCAAAGAGTATGCAATGGAACAAAGACAGCTTATTCAATAAGTAATGCTGGCAAAACTGGTCCACCACATGCAAAAAAAAAAAAAAATGAAACTAGACCACTATCTCACACCATGTACACAAATCAACTCAAAATGGATAAAAGAACTAAATGTAAGACCCGAAACCATAATACAGAAGAAAACATAGGTAAAACGTTACAAGACATACATCTCAGTTACGCCTTTAAAGATGCATTTCCCAAAGGAATAAAAATGAAAGAGAAGATAAACAGCTAGGACTACATCAAATTAAAAAGCTTCTGTACAGCTAAGGAATCATTAACCAAAACAAAGAGACACCCCACTAACTGGAAAAAAATTTTTGCACTCCACACAATAAACAAGGGTCTGATCACAAAGATATACAAAGAACTCACAAAACTCAAGAAAAAGTAAAAAGCCCTATCAAAAAATGGGCAGAAGAACTTAAAAGACACTTCTCCAAAGAGGACATGCACATGGCCAACAGGCACATGAGAAAATGCTCAGCATCCTTCATAATCAGGGAAATGCAAATTAAAACCACAATGAGATACCACTTTACACCGGTAAGAATAGCACATATCAAAAAACCAACAACAACAAATGTTGGCGAGGATGTGGAGAAAAAGAACCCTACTACACTGCTGGTGGGAATGCAAGTTAATCCAACCACTACGGAGAGCCCTATGGCGGCTCCTCAGTCTACTAAAAATAGAGCTACCATATGACCCAGCAATTCCACTCCTAGGGATCTACCCAAAGGACACAAAAACACTAATCCAAAAGAGCACCTGTACTCCTATGTTTATTGCAGCACTATTTGTAATTGGTAAGACCTGGAAACAACCCAAATGCTCAAAAATAGATGACTGGATCAAGAAGATGTGGTTCATATACACAGTATTCAGCAATCAAAACAGATAGTCATTTGTAGAAACATGGATGGAGCTAGAAGGAATTATGCTCAGTGAAATAAGTCAGAAGGCAAGAGAAAAATATCGGATGGTTTTACTTTTAGAAGGAATGTAAAGGAAAAAAAAAGAGCTCAGGGAAATGAACAATTACAACCAAAAGCAAACAAACAAGCAAGCAAGCAAACAAATAAAAACACAACAAGAACAAAAGGTCAAAGACAAACCAAAGGGATCTTCTGGAAGGGAGGGTGGGGTAGAGACTGGGATGAAGGCAGAAAGAGCACAAGGGACTGAGGTGAAGGTGCACGAGTGAAATGGTGGTGGGAATTCCCTGGGGACTACAAATGATATCAAATATAATTAAATAAATCTAATTATCAAAATAAAGAACTCTTA
>JAGFMF010012114.1:134594-167766 GCA_019455555.1 Galemys pyrenaicus
CAGAGGGTGCACAAGGGACTGAGGTGATGGTGCACGGGTGAAATGGTGGTGGGTACTCCCTGGGGACTACAAATGATGTCAAATATAATAAAAAAAAAAGATTTGTGCTTTTCTGTGGATGTAAATTTTATCGCAAAAGAAAACCTGTACTATTTAAACCTAATTAATTGTATATATGCTGAAAGAGAAGCATCCTGATATCCACAATTTGAAATGCATCCAAAAAACAACATGAACTACTGAATAAATATGTGGTTGAACATGTACAGTAAAATGTTAATAGAATCTGGATGGTCAGCCAAGAAAAGACTGCTTTACCCATAGACTAACTGCTGCCTCTCAGTTCAAAGGCCACATAACTGGGGTCCATAACTCAACACAATGCAATTTGGCTTCTTACCTGTGGTGCCAGCAAGGCCAGAGCAAGTTCTCGATGATTCCAAGAAGACGGGTCAAGGAAGAGTCCTGGAGCCCTCGGTGGCTTTTTATGATTTTATTGATATTTACATCAGAGGTGACCAGATACACGGCAGGCAGTGGGCCGGGGTGGCAGGCCTCCTAGCCCCCAGCGCATCTTCACTCTCTGGGCAATCTAGCCTCTCATCTTTGTTTCTACTGCTGCTGCTGCTGCTTCTCTTGTTCTCCTACTCTTCTGCTCTGCTGTTCTCCCTCTGGCATTCTCATGACGCCACCCTTATACACCCGTGTCTAAGCCCAGGTGCACCCATTTGCACATGTCCACTTAGGCATGTGTGCAGGACTTCAGGTGATCATCATCGCACCAATGGCGGGAGGGCGGAAAAGCCTGATACTTTTCCATTTACCCTACATTACCCAAGCACTCTAATGCAACTGTTCTCACCAAGGGCACCATGGACCTCTGTACTGTCAAATCCAATCAATGACCACTTACTGGTTTTTATCTTTCTTGACTTTTCTACTGTGTTTGAAACTACTTCCATCTTGAAATGTTCCCTCTTCTTTGGGTACAGCGGCAAACACCACTCTCCTGGATTTCCTTCCACCTCTCTAAATCATTCCTTCTCATCCTGCATCTTGAATTCCTCTCCCTCCCTATTCCTATATTGGTATTTCCAAGGATATTTTTGTTGTCATTGCTCTTCTGAATTTTTGCACTTCCTCCCAAAAGATTTTATCTCTAGCAGTGGCTTTGTACTGACTTAAATAGTATCCCCCCAAATTTTATGTCAACCTGGAACTTGTGATTGTGAACTTATTTGGAAATAGGGTCTTTGCAGATGTGATCAAGTTAAAATGAGATCATACTTGTGGAGGCAGGAAGACACAGAGCAGGTTCTCTATGATCTGGGCAGACAGGTCAACTAGGATTCCTGGAGCCCTTGGTGGCTTTTTCAGGCTTTTATTCATCTTTCCGCATCAGAGATGATCAGGTACCGGTGGGAAGGCTGGGGGCCAGGAGGCTTCACTCTCTCTGGTCTCTGCCTCTCTGCCACTCCCCTTCTCTACTTCTGCACCTGCTTCTAATTCTGCTCATGGCGTTCCCATGATGCCACCCTAATAGGGCCTGTGTCTCAGCCCAGGTGCGCCCACCTACGCATGCCCACACCCTACTTCAGTTGCCGCCGTCAGGCCTGCGCTCAGGACCGCAGGTGTCTATCATTGACACTAATGGCAGGAGGGTGGAAAAACCTGTAACTTTCATTTACCCTACAATACTGAATTAAGATAGACCCTAATCCAGTATGACTTGTGTCCTTATAAGAGGTATCTTTAGACAGAGAGACAGAAACAGAGTAGACAATGCCATGTGAAAACAGAGGCAGACACTGGGGTGATGCATCTACAAGCCTAGGGTCCCCCAAGGATTGTCAGCGCCACCAGAAGCTAGGAAAGGCTTCTTGGAACAGAAGCCTTGGAACAGATTTTCCTCACAGCCTCCAAAAAAACCTATTCCTGCTCATACCTTGATTTCAGTCTTTGGGCCTCCAGAACACTAAGAATACATTCTCGGGTTTTTTTAATAGTAAAATCTACATAAGATAAAACTGACCATTTAAATTATTTTTAATTGTACTTCAATGGCACTAATTGCATTCATATTGTTGTACAATCACCACCCTTATCCTTTCCTGAAACATTTAATCGCCGTAAACATAAACTCTACCTGTTGAATAACTCCCTGTTCCTCCGTATCCCCCACCCCCAGTAACCTCTACTCTACTTTCTGTCTCAGTGAATTTGCCTATTCTAGGTACCTTATACAAGTGCAATCATACAATATTTGTTCTTTCTGTCTGTCTGGTTTATTTCACTTACCATGTTTACAAGGTTCATCCATACTGTAGCATGTATCAGAACCTCATTCCTTTTTATAACTGAATAGCATTTCATTGTATGACCACGGTTTCTTTATCTATTCATCTGACAGTTGGATTGTTTCCACCTTTTGGCTCTTATAAATAATAATGCAAAGACTACTGCATTATTATTTGTTGGGTATCTGGTTGGGTTCCTGTTTTCTCTTTTTTTTGGTAGGGATATACCTAGAAGTGGAATAGCTGGATCATTTTTTGCTGAACTGCCATTTGTTTGAGGAGACTGAAGGGATGGATATGGCTAAGTAGGTAACAGAGCAATCTGGAAAAGGTACGACAACTTAATTAAGAACAAAATCACTTACCTAGGCCCAGTTACCCCATTTTACATATGAAGAAACAGATTCAGTGTGTTCAGATGAACTGTCTGAAGTCACATGCTTATTAGCAAAGTAAGCAGCAGAACTAGAATCTTAACTGATGCCTGAAAAATCCAAAGCTATGTCTCTCTCCATCATTCTACCTTTGCCTCCTTATCATATTTTTCCCAGGCTACCATCAAGGTCCAAAGATCTACTTTCACCCCTCCCACTTCCACCATGTTCTAGCAATACTAAATTCCTACACTGCTCTGAAGAGGCCAGGCTTCCTCTTGCTTTTGAACCTTTATACATAAAACTCTGTCTAGTATGCCAAGTGCAATAATTTCTTACTCACTCATTAGCTGACTCCCACTCAGACTTTGAAAATCAGCACAGGTACTGTACCTCCCCCATACCCCCTTACCCAGGAGATACATTCCAAGATCCCCAGTGGGTGACTGAAACTGCAGAAAGCACTGAACCCCTGGCTACTGTTTTTTTCCTAAACATACACACATGCCACCTATGATAGTTTAATTTATAAATAAGGCACAGTAAGAGATTAACAATAATAGCATAATAGAGCAATCATAACAGACTATAATAAAAATTATGTGTATGTGATCTTTCTCTCAAAATACCTTATTATACATAATATTTTTCTACTGTGATTGACTAACTGAAACTGTAGAAAGAAAACCAAATAATGGAAAACCACTGTCCCATATTTTCCAAGAAGTCACTGACAATTGTGAATGCATTCTCTCTCTCTCTCTCTCTTTCTCTCTCTCTCTCTCCCCCTCTCTCTCTCTCTCTCTCGATTAGGGATTTGGTCTCTGTATTTATATCTATCATATGAAATTTTTCATGTCTTTCTTCCCTACTAGTCTGTAAGGCTGTATGTCTCTTTCACCACCTCATCCTCACTGTCAAGCTGAGTGCACTTGTCCACAGGAGGCATTTGGTAAATATCTGAAGGCAAGGAATGATGAGATCAGGATACTCAGAAAGAGAAAAAAAACACCTTTCAGATATGATAGACTCTCTTTTGTCTTTCCAAGTATTTGCAACGCTCCACCAAAGCTTGCCTTCAGAAGCTCTTCCACTAACCATATACTAGCAGACTATAAGAATACCCAATCACATCAGACCTGCCTAGTAGTTTGAAAAACAGGGTCTTCAAGAGAGCACATTAAGCAGAAATGTGCTTAGGGAAAGTAACTTCAACATTAATACAACCTAAGTGCTTTCATAAGCAGTCTTGTTTAAAATAAATGCTAACATCAGGCTACTAGAAATCTCCATGGAAGAACTTGAGCTTATTTAAAAGTTCCAGCAGAAGCTTAGATTCTGAGAGATAATTGCTCCTGAATCAGTTCTAATGAGAAGTGGCATGGAGGCACGGCTCTTCAGTGGTGCTCCAGTTAGTTCTCTCTCTGAACAGTGCCCTGTGTTAATCACCCAAAGTTTATAGGTCCCCCCTTGGTGTAACTGGTAACCACTGCAGTTGGAGGACAGTTGAGTAATCAAAATAAGTTGTTCACCAGCTATTATTAAGTATTTACCATGTGTCAAGCACTATGCTAAACACTGGAGATGTAGCTGAGAACAAAACAGGTCTATGCGTTTGTGCAAGTATACAGTACAAGAAACGGACACTAATGAAAGAATCACAGAAATAACTGAGTAGAAACTATAACCAGTTATAAGCTGTGAAGGTGCAATATAGAAGGCTACTAGAGGAACCCAGGGACAAAGAGCAGTAGGCCTCAAGCCTCAGAAAATTCTATTTTAACTCCAGCTTTGGGCCTTGCTGAATACAGTGAAAGTATAGAGGTCACAAAGGGACAAGGCATGTAACAGAAAGAAGTAAAACAACACTGGGGCGCAATGTCCCATCTAAAGGGGACAAGCTGCTAGCCATCTATATATAGATGGTAAAACCACAACACAGGAATAAGAGCTCAGCATTGCCAAGGTCTTCTGACAGTTAAAAAAAAGTTGGAAATTCTAATTTATATGTGAATTTCCCTGATTTTAAAATGGCAACAATGCATGCATTAAAAAAAAACACAACAACAACACTGGGCAGGGCAAACAATACTTATCTGTGAATAAGATATTGCTCGTGGACTGGTTGTGAACAGACCTCTGTTTTATCTCAGCTACAAAAGTATCATCAACTATGACTGGGTTTCCCCTCCAAATGCTTACTCCTAAGAGCCTGCGGGGCTCTCACTATATTAGCCTATATAAGGTTTGTTTTGGGGCTTAACACTGCCTAACCACATACTGTGTTTCACCTAAAAGACTGATCACTTAAACCAGTGTAAGGGTATCTGTAGTATTATGTGTGTCACTAGCTTTGGATTCCAGACATGAACTATCTGGACCGAACTATATGGCTCAAAAGGTAGCCAAGGTTCTTACTATTCTTTTGGGTGCTTTCTACCCTGTCACAAAGAGAATACAGCAGACAGAAAGAACAAGGTCAATTTCAAAGTGGGTAAAGGCAGGCAGGGACCTAGTCCCCCACTTCTGTAACCTCAGGCCTGAAAAATTTGATTCAACTGGGCAAATTCCCTTCTGTCAAAATAAACAGGAAGTTGGCATCCTCTTACATGCTAACAATATGCCTCCAGAAAGCAGCTGACCCTGCTGGCTAATTACTCCAGAAAAAAACAGTTAATTAATAACTATGTCAAAGCCAAAATTATCTTTTTTCTGGCATAACAGATGTGTTTTGGCATCCAGATGGATCATACCACCCAATGCTCTTCAGCAGTAAAAATAGTTTCATTATTTGGGGGAACATTTGGTGGTTAATATTCTGAATGGGCCTTTGGGATAATGTTTAACTAAAAATAAAAATTCTCCAAGAACAATATTAAGTTCTTTTACAGTACCTGGTAAAGACCTTTAGTTACCTCCAGCTACCTAATCTTTCAGCCCAAAGTTATCTGGTTAACCACTGCATTAGAGTGCAAAACCCTGGGATTTCAAGCAACCACTTATTCCAGAATTCAAACAAACCTGGAGGTTGTTTGGAAAGACTTCCTGAACCCTCAAGTGTGCCTTCAGTTCACCTTTATGCCACCTCAGTGGGTGGGATGTGTACAAGATCTTCCATTAAGAGAAGAATATAGATCTAATTATAAACAGTGACCAAGGTGATGGTTACAATCATTCATTAAATCACAGTTATGTTTCATACATTTTCCTGTATATGCCTTACACTTACAACAAAGTTCTCAAGAGTATTACTTGTCCACCCCAGTAACCAAAGGATAAGATCTACCAGAACGCAGAAGTAAAAACTTGTTTACCAGACAAGAGCAAAACCCACAATAGCAACCATAACCCCCTACCCCTAAAAATGCCTAAAATATGGGTATTTTATGTTGTCCTATGAAAGAAGCCTAGACTCCGAATTCTATTGCATTCATCTCTATGTCTGTATTTATACAGGTACCACACTGTCTTGATCACCATAGCTTTATATGAAATTTTGAAATCAGAAACCAATTCCTGCAACTTTGTTTTTTTTTTTTTTTTTCAAGATTGTTTTGGCTATTCTAGGTCCTCTGCATTTCCATAAGACTTTTATAACAGCTTGTCAATTCCTGCCCAAAAAAGCAGATTGGGATCCTGTTAGATATTGCAATGGAATCCATAGATCACTCTGGGGAGTACTGCCATTAACAATATTAAGGCTTCTAATCCATGAATGGAATCTTTTCATTTATTTACACCTTCTTAAACCTCCTTCAATGTTTTGTAGTTTTCAATAAATAAATCTGGCATTTCCTTGAATAAAGTTATATTTAAGCATTTTATTCTTTTCTGCTATTATAAAATGGAATTGCTGTGTATAGAAATACAACTGAATTTTGAATATTGATCTTGTAACCTACAAATTTGTGAACATGTTTATTAGCTCTAGTATTTTTTGTGGATTCATAAGGATTCTCTATATAAGATTCTGAGTCAATAGTTTTACTTCTCCTTCCAATCTATATGCCCTTTCCAATCTATATTCTCTCTTTCTTTCATTTTTGCCAAATTGCCCTGGCTAGAACCTCTAATATAATGTTGAATTATAATGAATTTCAATCTTTAACAGAGGTAAAGAGAGCAAACCTCCCTGCCTTGTTCCTGATATAATGGAAGAAGCTTTCAGTCTTTCACCATTAAGTATGATATTAGCTGTGGTTATTTTTGTAGATACGTTTCATGACATTGAGAAAGTTACCTTGTACTTCTAGTTTGTTGAGTGTTTTTATGATGAAAGGGTGCTAGATTTTGACAAATGCTTTTTCTGCATCTATTGAGTCTTTTGTCCTCTGATTCTGAACATGCCAAGTAGAGATGTCAAATAAGCAGTAGGATATAGGAGTCTGGCATTCAGAAGAGGTTAAGATGAAAGACAAAAATGTGAAAATTCTCAGCATAAAGATGGAATTTAATATCAAGAATTTAATAAGATCACCAAAGGAAGGAGTATAATTTTTTTAAAGACACAGTGTTCCAACATTTACAGAAGAATTTCAGCTAATGAATAAGAAAGAATGATGAAATTAGAGAACAGCCACTTTGTAATCCCTAATGAAATACCTGATTTGGACAATTATTATCAATTGATGTGAGGTTGATAGGGAATGGGTATTTACAGGATGCTAAACTATCTCCAGTATACTCTTTATTCATCACAAAGGGGCAAATGCAACTTTACAAATGAGTAATCAGTCTGTGAACACCTGAACTCATAGATCACTAATTACTAAATCACTAGATTTACAAAATTAGTAAAATCAGATATTATATGCTTTCTGATATGATATAATATCAAATACACGGTCTCACCTATAAAGTATTCACACCCAAAATATTGAACATTTATGAATTGAACTTATGAAACCATCAGACTAATCCAAATCATTGGCATAGACATAAAAATGGCTGAGGGATTGTTCCAGATGAAAAGCTTAAGATATTTAACAACCAAAGGGGTAAATGGTAGTGGGGAACAAAGGAGGGAGGAGGAAGGGGTTCCCTGTGTGATCTGGTGTGAAGAGGTGTGAACCTATACCTCTAAATGTTGTAAAACAAAGTTATCATATCAATTTTAAAAAACACAATTAAAATATACATGTGTATATAGATGTGTGTATATGTATATGTGAGAGTGTGTATACGTGTATATGTATATGACCAAATGTATATGGTTCTTCTCTGGATTTGGATTCAAGTAAGCCAAATAAAAAAAATTAAGACCATTTGAAAAATTTGAGTATCAATTATGTATTAGACAATATCAATGAATTAAGTTTATTTAGGTGTTATATGGCATGATGGTTTCATAAGACTATGTCCCTTGTTAAAGATGCCTACTAAAATATTTAAGAATGAAATGCTATGTCTGAGGATCTACTTTAAAACATATTAGAAGAAAAAAAGATTAAGGCTATGAGGAAGACTCAGCAAAATCTGAAAAGCATCAACCAAAAAGGTTAAGAAAATCAGGAGAGTGCGGGATCCCCAACGTCAAATGAATCAAGTGTGTCATGCAGAAGAAATCAACTCTACCAGATATTGCTGGTAGGTCAAGGAAGACGAGGATTACAAATTGACCATTAGATTTTGTTACATGAAAGTCACTGGTGACCTTGGCAAAAGCAGTTTTAGAGTGACAGGAGAAAATGGATGACATAAAGAACAGAAAAAGATCTGGCCAGAGCATCATTCAGTATTGAAGGAAGGATAAAAGCTTAATAGAAAAACAAAAATTAAAAGAATATATCACCACTAAGGTGGCCTTGAAATACTAACTGGACTTTTAAAATAACAAATTTCATCTAGAAATAATAGACACCAAAATTATACAATGTGGAGGAAAATGTGGACCATTAGAATGAGTTTGAGATCAAATTGTTCAGCAACAGGTCACAAGCACAGATCATCACATGTAAAACTCAGTATAACCTCAAAAATCTACAGAACATATATAAGTCAATGGAAAAGAAACCAACATAAAAGGTGTCAGAAGAAAAAAAGAAAAACACAAACTATAAAAACACACACAAATAACAAATTGTCAATAAATACATATATTTCAATCACCTTAAATACAAGTATCTTGAATTCACCAATTAAAACATATAGAGCGGCTAAATCACAAAACAAAATCAAACATTTTATATTACAAGAAACTCACCTTACTACTAAAGACATGCACAGGCTTAAAGTAAAAGGTTGGAAGAGAATCCTGTAAACAAATAGTAATCAAAAAAGGCAGGAACAATCCAGCAATTCCACTCCTAGGAATCTATTCAAAGGCCACAAATCCACTAATTTGAAAGGAAACCTGCACTCCTATGTTTATTGCAGCACTACTTACAATAGCCAAGATTCAACAACCTGAATGCCCCAAAATAGGTGAATGGATCAAAACGTTGTGGTATATTTATACAATGCAATATCCCTCAGCAATCAAATAAGACAAACTCGTGCCATTTGCAGTAACATGAATGGAGCTAGAAGGGATTATGCCCGCTGAAATTAGTCAAAAGGAAAAAGAGAAATACCAGATGGTCTTGTTACCAGACTGCAGCAGGCAGGAGCAGTGGGGCGCTGCTCCACTACAAGTTAGTTGTGGCAGTCGCCCCTCAGACACCTTTTATGTAGCGCTGTGCTGCCTGGATCGTGGAATGGACCAATCAGGGGTGAGCTGTGGCAGAGCACTTTTATGTAAAGTGCACTTCCTGGATTATGGAATAGACCAATCAGGTGCAGGATTGAAAAATGGTCCAATCAGACTGTGGGGAGGGCATCCTGAAAGTGGATATAAGCCAGGGTCAGAAGGAGCCTTCGAACACACAGATCATTGGACATGCAGAGAAACACACAGAGAGAGCACTGGAGGAGCAGACGGAGAAGAGCACCAAGAAGCAGCAGCTCAAAGGAAGAAGAGGTCCAGAGAAGCAGCAGGTCCCGAAGAAGAGCCCCTGCAGAGGAAGAAGAGAGCCCTGAAAAGCAGAAGACGGTTCCAGCCTCCAAGGAAAGGAGGGAAGCATCCAGCAGCCGCCCTCTGAGGAGGGAAGAGAGGCTGAAGGACTCTGCAAAGACTGGGCCTTGGTCCTGTCTGAAACTGACTGAAAGGAGCACCAAAGGCCCTGGGCGTGGTGTCTCAAAGAATTCTTCGTTGTTGGTATAACCCAACAACTCACAAAAGCCTTTAACACGGGGTGTCTCTGACACTACCTCTGCAGGACACATAGTGGTCATCGCTACTGGCCAGTGCTGCCCAGCACTCCTGGTGACCAGTGACTACCATCACTGATGCTGTCTGGATGAAGCAGCCAGCCTCTTGTGGATAATTAAGTGTTTTTGTTTCCCCGTTTGTAAATAAACCCCGTGGTTGTTGTTCCTTAGCCTGAGGTCTCTTGCAATTGTGCGCGCAGGTGAGAACCCATAGGCAGTGACCTGTATTGGGCACTGTCCTCTATTAGGCTATAGCCCCTATTGCTATAGCCCTTGATTTTGGTTTGTGGCTTTTGGAAGCTTTTGGGGGGTTCTCTGGCCTTAGAGCCCTCCACTGCCCCTGTTTCAGCCTCATTTATATGTGGAATATAGAGAAACCTTTAAGCAAAAGATCAAGAAAAAGTCAAAACTAGCAAGCTGACCATAGAACTGAGGCATACAGCAAAGGAGCAGGCAGGAGGGGGAGCAAACCAGGGAAGGATGAACATAAGGCAATAATGGTGATGAATCATGGGTGATATGGTGGTGGGAGAACTATGGGGACTACAATGATCTAAGAAAAAAAATTCAATTAATTTTTAAAAGGAAGGAACAACTATATAACCAGATGAAAAAGATTTCCAGTTAAAAAAGATAATAAGGGGCCTCCCTGGTGGTGTAAGGGATTAAGCACTGCACTATGAAGCATCGTCAGCCACAGCAGCACGAGTTCGATCATCAGCCAGGGAGTTGACCCGCATGGCACAGCAGATCTCTCATGTCTCGTTCATCGCTCCCCTGCAGTGTATTTCAGTCACTTTGTCTGTTCTGTTCCCTTCCCCACTCTGTGTCTGGTGAATCTTCTCACTCCCCACAATTCTGGCCTGTACCCCAGTTCTTGTATGCATAAATAAATAAATCTTTGAAAAAAGATAATAAGAGACAGAAATGGATATTATATAATGATTAAGGGCCTAATACAAGAGGATATAACATAAATATATATGCATCAAATAATGGAGCATCAAGATACATGGGTATCTTACTACTTATTACTAATTAAAGAGCAATATTGACACCACCACAACAGTGAGGGATTTTAATATTCCACTTACAACTATGGACAGGTCAACAAGGCAAAAGAAGAAAATAAATGATGAATTAGGTCAAACAGGTTTGGCAGACATCTACAGAACAATCCAAATAAAAACAGCAGTGTAAACATATCTTTTTTCAAGTGCACATGGAACATTCTCAAGAATAGGCCATATGTCAGGACTCACTGTCATCAGAATGGCTAATAACCGTGAAACCGAAAATAACAAGCATTGTAAAGATATGGAAATAAATTGGAACCCTCTTGATAACGCAAAAATGTCACAAGAGTAACATCTACTGTAAAATGAGGTTAGGAGATCCCCTGGGTCTTGTCATCCTGATCAAATAAAGAATACAAAAATGACAAAGTTAAAAAAAAAGAAATTGGAACCTTCGTGCAGTTTGTGGGAATGTAAAACTCCCTGTTAAAAAATACAGAATTGTGGCGATTTAAGAAACTAAAAATAAAGTACTATATGATCTAGCTATCTCACTCTGGACATGTATCCAAAAGAATTGAAAGCAGGATCTCAAAGATATTTGCACGCCCATGTTCATAGCAGCACTATTCACAACAGCCAAGAGAGGGACATAACCCAAGTGTCCATCATGGATGAAAGAGAAAACAAGATGTGGTATACACATACCTTAAATAGAATATTATTCAGTCGTAAAGGGGAAGGAAACCCTGTCACATGACACAACATGGAAGAACCAAGATATTATGTCAAGAGAAATAAAACAATCACAAAAAGAGGAATATTATGTGGCTTTACTTTTATGACATATCTACTATAAAACAGATTCAGAGACAGACAGTAGAGTAACGATCGCCATGGGCTGGGAAGGGACCGAAGGGTTGTTTAATGAGCACAAAGTTTTAGCGTGCAAGAAGAGTTCTGGAGATGGGTCATGGTGGTGGCTGAACGACAGTGGTAATTTATGTAATGCTACTGAGTTGTATTCTTAAAAAGGGTTAAGATAGCAAATTTTGTATGTCCTTTATCACAATGATAAAAAATGTTTTTAATGCTGTTTGTCCCATCACCATTGCCCAACCCCACCCTCCACCCATCCGGATTCTCATTTTTCAACACATAATTCAAATGTCTTCTCTTAGGACTTCCCTTGGCTTACTTTCCTTTGGCTTTGCCCTCCTTTATACCAATACTATGCGTTACACACTACAACTCTAATCAAACATTATAGCGATTACTGGTTTACCCGAGCCTTTCCACTACTAGATTAACGAGTAACTTGAGGGCAAGGACAATGTTTTCCTCAGTGTATCCCTAGGCCTGGGGCGTGGTATATAGGAAACACTCAGAAAGGGCTGGGCGATTGAAGTACAGAGTTTTAAGAAGCTCATAATAGAGCGTACTATGACCAAAAAAAAGGGGGGGGGGAGGGTGAGGAATGGGAATCGGGGGTACCCCGGCTTTAGAACAGAAACCCACTGAAAACGCAGTAGCGCACCTCATAGAGCTCCACCTCGGCAGTCTGGGCCCCGGGGAGGGTCCGAGGGCTCCCCCACCACTTCCAATCAGGGTCTGTGAGCCTAACCAGCCCCGCGGTCCAGACATACCTCAGGTAACTGGCAGCCTGCTCTGGGCTTAAGAACTCAGCTTCTGCAAACCCTCGGGACGCCTCCATGAGCCTCAGTTTAGGGTCCATGGACGTAAGCCAAGACTTGAATTTCGCTCTTCCCGCTCTCGCAAGCGCTACGCGCTAGGAGGTGGGTTAGGACCAACCGTTGGCTGCGCTGCTAACCAATCCACGATCCCACGCTCCGGCACCACCTTCTGAGTCCCGCCCACAAGGGTCGCGCGCCTGCGCCTTTGAGAACGGAAGGGAGGAGGCGGTAGCAAGCCTGGGCCTTGCGGGCTGTTTACGCACTGGTGACGTCGCTGACATTCTCAATTCAATCCAAACCGTGCTGCGGCAGATTCGCTAGTGTGCGTGTGCTCTCCTCGTGAATGGAGTAGACTGCTTGATTTGATCTCGGTCATTTTAGTGGCCCCTCCACAGCCTCTGCCTCCAAATATCTTCCCCTTCCAGACTCTAAATATGCTTTGTATTCAAAGACCCTGGGAGGCACACTCCCACTGACTTAATAATCCAGCGTTGAGGAAGGGTCACCCTGAAGAAAATCAGTGCACTCATTTAAAGAAATAAGTAATGCTGTGGTGTACGCTCACTATTTCTTCGGAAGCTACAATTAAGATCACTGATATTTTCAAAGGCAAAGCTTCTGGAAATACGACTGCGTTTACGTGGCTTCTGTAAGCAACACTAATTTGGGGGTTTAGCCCAAGAAAATTTTTACTTGTATATGGGTAAGCACATGGATTTTATGATTCTACAAGGCACTAATTAACATTCAGTATCTGAAAGCTCACCGAAATATCCAGAGGATTTTAAGGTATTTTTGTAAATCTCAGACCATTAGGAGTTAAGCAAAACCTTAGAGAACATGAGCTTTCTTCTTGGTTTATACGACTTGAAGTCATGTTTGTACGACTTTAAGCTCTCTCTCCCTGCCTCTGGCTTTTATCAATAGTATACTATTATCCCCATTTTTCATACATGAAAACCAAGGCCCAGAAAAATAAAGTCCTTTACCCTAAAGTTCGAGACCTGGAAAATAGCAGAGCTAGAATTCAATACCAGGTTGATATTGGTTACAAATCTGTGCTCCCTCACTGTCAAGCTGCCTCTTGCTGGAAAGAAGAGGGGAGCTTTGGAAACCAGGATTGATGGGACAGTTGGAGGCCAATTGGTGAAGGAACTTGTTTGCCCTGCTAAAGTGCTTGAAGCACTTCTTTTCCTGGAGGCAAGTTTAGATTGGGATGCATCAAGTGTCAGGGTGCCCTGGGTATCCAAAAGATGAGTCTGGTGAGGCAGGCTCATGGGAATAATGCCATAGAAAGGAAAAAGGAGACAGGACAAAAAATCTTTATCTCAAGTCTGGGGAAGACCATTTCTAGTTGTGCTTTGGTTCAGTGTCCACCATCATTACTTGTATCCTTGGAACTGCTGGGAAGTCAAGATGAAGCAAAGCAGAACCCTGCTTGTGTCTTAGATTTCTGCCCCTCTGTGGCTGTGGAGAAAAACTAAAAGAGCCACTGCCTCTCTGTTTCCCAGGTGGCAGTGACCCCCCTCCCCTCTAAAGACCCCAGTTACTGGGCAAAAGGAACTAGCCCTCCTACTCACCAGCCCTTAAGTTCCTAGAATTTTCTCAGTGCCATTTTCACAAAGCTGCAGTGGTCCCCCTTCTTTAACGGCACCAAGCCTTCCATCTTTTTTTCCCAAAAGATTTATTTATGCATACAAGAACTGGAGTACAGGCCAGAGGCATGGGGTGGTGGTGAGAAGATTCACCAGAGACAGAGTGGTGAACAGAACAGAGGGGAGCAGCGGGCGAGACAGGAGAGGTCTGCTGTGCCATGAGGGTCACTCCATGGTCAGGGATCTCCATAGTGCATGGTTTAACCCCATGAGCCACCAGGGAGACCCGCAAGGTCTTCCATTTTTGGATCCTCATCCCCTCCCCTTCATCCTGCAGTCAATGCTTCCTTTTCTTAGTGCATTCTGGAGTCACAGCACCCACCCCAGGGAGCCAATCACATAGGAAACCTATCACCCCAGGTTTCTAGCACTCCTTTCATTTATTTTTAATTAATTAATTAATTAATATTTTACATCATTGTTCATTTTTGTGCAATGTATGCTTTCTCCTCTCAGATGTAGTATCCATAAAATTCCCACCACCAATTCATCTGTGAGCCATCACCGTAGTCCTTTGTGCTCTTCTTCCCCTGTCTTCATCCCTCTCCTTTCCCTGCAAAATGTCTCTGATTTATAGTTGCCTGCTAGTTTTGTTTATTTATTTATTAGTATTTTTTTCCTGATCCCTTATTTGATTCTCCTATACTCCTCCTATAAGTGAAACCATCCAATATTTTTCTTTTTCCTTATGACTTATTTTACTAAGTATAATCACTTCTAGTTCCATCATATTGCTGTGAATGGCATGAGCTTATCTTTTTTGTTTGCTGAATAGTATTCTATTGTGTGTATGTGTGTGTGTGTATGTTTCCAGGTCTTACCTATTGTAAAGAGTGCTGCAGTAAACATAGGGGTACAGGTATCCTTTTGAATTCATGTTTTTATGTCCTTGGGTAGATACCTAGGAGTGGAATTTCTGGGTCATATGGTAGCTCCCCTTTTAGTAGCCTGCAGAACTTCTACAAAGCTTTCCATAGTGGTTGGAGCAGCTTGCATTCCCACCAGCAGTGTAGGAAAGTTCCCTTTTCTCCACATCCTCACCAACATTTGTTGTTGCTACTGTTTTGGATGTGTGCCATTCTCACTGGTGTAAGGTGGTATCTCATTGTAATTTTGATTTGCATTTCCCTGACTATAAGTGATGCTGAACATTTTTTCATATGTCTATTGGCCATTTGCATGTCCTCTTTGGAGAAGTGTCTTTTTAGCTCTTCTGCCCATTTTTTTTACTGGATTATTTACTTTGTTTTTGTTGAGTCGCGTGAGCTCTTTGTATACCTTTGCGATCAGTCCCTTATCAGTTGTATGAGTGCAAAAATTTTCTCCCAGTCAGTAGGGTGTCCTTTGTTTTTGGTTAATATCTCTTTTGTTGTACATAAGCTTTTTAGTTTGATGTAATCGCAGCAGTTTATCTTTTCCTTCACTTTCTTTGCTTTGGGGGATGAGTCTTTAAACATGTTACTGATATGTACGTCATGTCATGTTTTACCTATATTTTCTTCTATATATTTTATGGTTTCAGGTTTTATGTTCAATTCTTTTATCCATTTTGAGTTAGTTTTTGTGTATTCTAGCCCTCCTTTTAAATAGTCACCCACATTTACAGATTAGGGGGGAAAAAAAGAGATGGGGAGGAATTAGAGTAGTTAAGTGGAGAGAACAAAAGCGAATCCAAATAATGCTACTCTTTCCCCTTTATGTATCAGGCCCTGTTCAAAGCACTTTACCTATATTAACTCTCTTGATTATTCCTCATTTCACACTTAGCCTGAAGCGAGGACTCCCATTTCCCCAGCTTTTCTCAAGGGCTTAAAAAATCTTTCCTAATTATTGTTCATTTTTGAAGTGTTATAATGGTACTGTATTTTTTTAAAACCCTTATCTGTTAGCGATCCATAATGGAATGTTTTTCAATAAAATGATATGACACCTGTGATTTACATTAAAATACTCCAGTAGGAAGTAAAATGAGGGGGGGGAATTGATGAACATAGATTGGCAAAATGTTGATAATTATTGAATCTTGTCAGAGGCTCATTATCCTCTTCTATTTCTCTGTATGTTTGAAATTTTCCATAATAAAATTAAAAAAAAAAAACCTTTGCGATCTAATCTGCAAATTACTCTGAGTCACCAGCACTCACAGACCGGAAATAAGATAATGAGGCCTTGTGGGAATGTTCCGGATGGGTAAATAGAGAGACAGATGAGGCAGAATGGGAACAATAGCTATTACTAATACAGAACCTGAGTGCCAGGCTTTGTTCTACAAGCTTTACATACATTTGGTTTTTCAAATCCTCACAACAACCTTGTTAGGTAGTATATATTATTATTATTATCCCCCCTTAATGGATAAGGAAACTGAGGGACAGAAAGATTTAATAACTTGCACAAGTTTACACAGCTTGTGAGTGGTAAAGCTAGGTGCCAAACCCAGGCAGTGTGGCTTTTGACTTTTTTCTCTTAAACATCATGCTAGTTAGATATAAAAAGTAGCTGAAAGTTGAAAAGGATTCATATACCCATTTACTTAGTTATATATTAAATATATACTGAGCTTTTACAAGATTGCCAAGCAAGGATTGGGGTACCAGTGGTGAGCAGAACAATTAGGTCTTTGCTCTCAAGGAGTTTAAAATTTGATGGGACCTGGGTGGACTTGAAATGATAATCATGCAAACGTGGAAAACTCCAAACCATAGTGAAGGAAAACTTCAGGGAGTTCTGAGGGCCTAGGGAAAAGCACCTGACGCAGTCCAGTGTGGCTAGGAAGGGTTTCTCTGAAGAAGCAGCATTTGAGTTGGGAGTTAGAGGATAAAGAAGAATAATTTGCTAAACAAAAAAAAGGGTGGTGAAGAGCATTTCAGGTTGAGGGAAGACCATGACGAAAGACCCTAGGCAGGCGAGAGCTTGGAGGGAAGCCTAGAATGTTAGCGTTGGACCGGCTTTTAGGAGGACAGTCCAATGTCACACGAGAGGGAACTGCCACTGGGAAAGCAGAAAGTGACTGGTCCAAGGTTACACCCTGAATCATTGGCAGGATTCAAACCAAGGTTGCTTGACTCCAAGCCCAGAATTCTTTCCAACACAGGCTCTGGCCTCCCTGCATATGAGAAGGAAGGAGGCCAACTAGGTGTCAGCAAAATGCTGTTCCTGGGGACTGAGAATGGGAGAGGATGTTTATGGATATAGGTATAAATAACCAAATGAAATCATCATGGGCAAGGAGATCAAGAGTGGGTTTGGGACAGAAAAATGCAATTTGGAAACATGAAGAATTTGTGATTCCCAGATATCTAATTGGGCTTTTCTCCCATTATGTCTAGGGTTCGAAAGTGGGTGGATATTTTGAAGGGGCAAGGGGCACTGGAACTGAGGTCTTAATCCCCTCTTGGGGTGATAGGGGCCTGTCCCAGAGGAAGCAGGAAGGAAAAGAGGTGGGTGGGACAGTGCACCCTGGTTCTGCCTCTCAACTGTGAATTGCCTCCAGTTCTGCCAGCAGAGGGAGCCAGAAACCCAATTTCTTAAGAATGGCAGCAGTCCTGACCCCCAAGCTGGATAAATGTTATGGGAAACAAGTCAAGTCATTCTAAGACGTGGAAATGACCAAAAATGAGAGGACTGATGGATCCAAAAGCTAGGATTATCTGCAAGGTCTTTATAATAAATTTCAGTGTCTCTGATGAGAGTCTTCTAAACCTGTCTTCCAGTATTTGGACTAAAGCCTGCACCAAAGGGTAAGTAAGGAATCCTTTGACAGGACAGTGCTGCTGCATAAAACATACCCTCCTCCTGTCCTTTCTTTCCTGAGTTTCAGATCTAGAGGGTCAAGTGGCTATAGAACATGTCTTCCTGGAAGCTCAAACCTCCTGTAATCCCCTACAAATCTTTTCCTTTCATATTCCCCATCTCCATGAACAGCACAGCCAATCTCCCAATGCTTCATCTCAGAAACTGAGAAGCATCTTTCTAATGTGCCAGTAAATCCTGTTGGTTCTGCCACTGAAGCCCAAACAATCTTTCCATCTCCACTGCCACCATTCTGGTCTACGCTACCACTATCTCTTGTCTGGGTTACTGCAGTAGCCTCTTGACTTGTCTTCCTACTTTTATTTATGCCAGTTCCCTACTGTCTTCAACCCAGAAACCAGTGACCTTTCTAAAACATCAAACTGATCATGCTATGATGCTGTCTACACCCTTCAAAAAACTCTTCGTTATCCTCACAGTCAATTCTTGCCGCCTCACCGTGACTTGAGAGGCCTCGACTGCCACTCCTGCCTTACGTCGCACTCTGTCACAATCCCTACACACATGCACACACACTCTCACACAGAACCACATACAGTTACTCAAGTGTTGCCTGATTATGTGCATAAAAAGTAGTTATAATTTTTCACTTGTTCAATAAAAGTTTACAAATCTTAAATATCAAGAACTAATATAGACTATGTGCATACAATAGTCTAGAATAATACACTCTAGTGCTTGGCTTCATGAAATTGAGGTATAAAGGAGGAAACAAATAATTTCCCCTCTATGCTTCTAAGTTCTCTGCTAGGAACCCTGTAACAAAGGACAGAGTAACAAGAGAACAAAAAGAGGTTTATTAACATCTCTACTTCATCTAAACATGGAGGGCATACGGGGACTATTTAGTGACTCTCCAGTGATGAGCATCAGGGCCATCATGGACCTGGCGGTAGGGGCCGCTCCAGGCATTGCTTAGCAATGCAGAGTGGGGAACCCCCTCACCCTAAGAAGATAGTCTGATGGGCAGGGGTAGCAACTGTTTACACTAGCCTAGAGACTTTGGTTCCTTAGTGTTGGGGGATTATTTAATAGGGTTAAAACTTAGTTTCTGCACTTTGCTCACCTGAACAATGGGAGACATAAAGTAGACAAGGAAATAAAACTGATAAAGTATCCATGGAAATCAGGCCAGGGGTCCACATGATCAGGAGGGGCTCTCACAAATTCCAAGGAATGAGGAAATGGGGCAAACAGAAACAGGCCACCTCCTATGTGGAAGGCTGACCGAAACCTGATGTCCCAGCACATAACAGCCGGCAAAGACTTACTCCCTGAGTCATGACAAAGCCCAAGAGAACAGGTGATAAAGGAGAACCCCCAAGCCCACTTTTATGCACATACTACCTCTTCTGTCTTGCCCCTGCTTCCCTTTGCAAGATATTCAATAAATCTGTCTTTTCTGTCCCTCATGCTGTCTCTGGTGTCTTCTTCCACCCCCATGCCTCTGATCAACACTCCAATTTTCCCTGCAACCCTTAGGGCAGGTGTGTGGTAGCTAACTACATGTCTGAGCTGCAGAACCAAGCATCTAGGCTTGCTGGGATCAGTCCCATCATCTGGGCCCTCTAGCAAATGGCAAGGCCATAGTCCCTGCCTAAGGAACATTTGAGAGACACACCACACTATCAGTGTCAGTCCCCTCCAAGACACAGAGGCCAATTCCCCTGAAGCCAATCTCACAAGACCTAGCATGAGATGCTGGGCAGAGAAGCAGAGTCAGCAGATGAGAGATGTCTGGGAGGCCTGACTACAACAGTGGCCCAGAGTTGAAGACAGGCATCAGGGTCATAAGAACTCTGCCTGTAAGGAACTGGCAAGTCTCTGCCTTGTGTGTGTGGTGGGACAACCGCTAGCAGGAGGAAGGTGACCTGTAAGGGAGGTAGAGCATGGGGAGGGTCCTGTTCACTCAGGCTTAGACAGCCAGAATCCTGAAGGCAGGTGGGAGTGAATCGTGCATGTGCATGCCATCCAGCTAGGTGCCCAGGTTCCCCGGCACACGTCCACATGTCTGGGATAAGTCGAAATAGGTCCCATGACAGGCACTGTCTTCCAGGGGACACAAGCTCCCAAACAGAGATGTCAATGTTGCTATTTCTTCTGCCTTGATTTTTTCTTCCCTTCCTTTTTGTTTCACTATCTCTTATTTGTTCCTCAGCTCTCAGCTCAGGCCTGCCTTTTCCGGGGACCTTCTGTGATACTTCCCAGCCATCATCCTCACTGATACAGTGTGACATAACCTGCCTTTATATGATTGGATTTAGTCCCTGGAATGTGGATGCCTGGCTGCCTCTTTGGCTCCGCCAAGATCATTTGAGCTCTGTAAGGGACAGACCTGTCTTTTTTCACAGTTAAAGCCTCACAGCACTTAGTACAGTACCTACCCAGTAGCTGGTGAGTAAATATTTGTTGGATGGATGGACAGATGGACAGATACATTTGTTCATTTACTAATCTTAAAGGGGAACAATGGCTCCATGTTGTAGAGTTATAACGAGACCATGAGTGGGATTGATCATTTAAAGCAATAATAGGGCCAGGAACCAAGGAAAGGAGAAGGTCTAAGTATACCCATTTCCACCACTCCTCTTGCCAGCTTTGCCCCATCTTCCTCTTGAACCTATGTCAAGACAGACCCGCCGATAGCCCAGAGGGATTCAGTTACGCCCACGATTGGGATACTCCTTCTCCATTGCCTTCCTAAACGTTGTGCTGAGACAAAGTGAGCCGTGCTTGAATGTGAGGTAGAGGGACAACAGCCTGCACCTAGTGCCGATGCACTCTCCAGATGCCCTGTCCCCACCTATTTCAAGGCCAACGATATTTCTAGGAGCCCCCCCATATGTTTGCCCTTTGTTTTCCCACCTTCCTCCCATAGCACCAGAGAAACCCTTCTTCCATGGCTTGGACACCTCTCCCAAAAGCTGGAATCAAGACACTTCTTTCATGCCAGCCAAGGAGGGACTCTCAGGGGACAACATTTGTGGGCCTTTTCCCTTACTCTTCAGCACCAAAAGACACAGACAGTAAAAACTACAAGCTCTTGGTATATGTGTGTGTGTGGGGGGGAGCAATGGGAATGAGAGTTGCCTGTTTCTATAGCCCTTCGAAGAAATTAAACCCCTGCCCAGATCTGAGCAGGAACTATATGTCCTAGAGAATTGGCTTCCCAGCCATCTGCTTGGAGCTTAAAGAGCTTAAGAGTCCTCATGGGAAGTTCAGTTCAAATAAACCCAGAACGGCAGAGTAAGGATGACACAGCAGAGGAACCTTCGCCAATCTAGGTCTCAGAAGGTGTGGAGGGAAGGTTCAGATTCATGACACATGGCACACTGAAGACATGGCAGTCCCTAAGCAGCGAGCTGCTCTCACAGTCCAGTTGTACTGCTCTCAGAGCCATACCTTCCTAGCACCCCTTTTGGGGAAAATATGGTTTTATGAACATACATTATATGCCAGGCACTTTCCCTCCAACAACAAGTTACTGTTCCCCCTTACAAGTCGGAGGAACCAAGGTTCAGAAAGGTTAATTGCAAGGTCATGCGGCAAGTGCACAGCATATTCATAGACCAGGAAGGCTCTTTAGTGAATAGTTGCGAAGGTTACTAAAAAAGTGTTCACCCTCTTAGTGAGCAGGTAGGCAGCCTGAGGACAATGGCTGGGAGGAGATACAGGAAGAAATGCTCCTTCAATGCCTAGGACATAGCTTGCTTCATCTGGGAGAAAACATGGCTTTGTCCCTTTGGCATACACCATTACTAGGTGGTAGAAATGGGTAGAGCTATAATATTGGGCTTCACACATAGGAAATTTTAGCATTGAGACAAGAGAAGACTCACCTAAGGGCTCATGTTAACAGGTAAAGAACAGTTCAGGTGAAGGGACTTATTGAAGAGGATAGATCCACAAGAGAAAAACTGACAAGGCACCCCTTACTACTAAATCCCCTGCAGTCATACACATTCATGTGGATTGAAAAACCAGTCCTCAGACATAGTTGCCAGGGAGTAGTTTTGGGGAACATAAAAGTAGGGAGCCTCTGGGACTGTTTTTTAGTGTACCTGAGGTTTTCAACACTGGATTCATGTTAGAAACACTGGGTATATGCAATACATGTATCTAACGAGAACAAGTATCCATAATATACAAAGAACCCCCTAAAATCAATAAAACGACAACCAAAAAAATAGGGCTAAATGCCTGCAAAAAACACCTCGTGAGAGGACATTGGAATGGCTGACAAGCATATTAAAAGAGGATCGATGTAATTAGCCATCAGAGAAATGCAACTTAAAACCATGAGTACCATGAGAATGGCCATAATTTAGAAAACAAAGTGTTGGCAAGGATGTAAAGCAACTGTGACTCATATTTTGCAGGTGGGAGTGTAAATTAGTGCAAAACTGGAAGTTTCAAATAAATTCAACAAAATCCAGTAATTCCACTGCAAGAGAAGTAAGATCCTGTGCCCACAGAAAGACTTGTATAAGAATGTTTATAGCAGTTTTATTACTAATAGCCAGAAACTGGGAACAACTCTACTGTCTCTGAACGTTGGTGGATCCATTTAAGGAATGCCACTCAGCACTGAAAAGGAATGGACAATTTGGATAAGAATCTCAAAAGCAACATACTGAAAGAAATCACTCAAAAATGTTACATATGGCTGGATTCCATTTACATCTAGTTCAAAAACAATCAAAATGAAACTAAAATGGCAGCTGCCTCTGGCAAGCGTGGGGCCTTCACTGGAGTGAAGGAAATATTCTGTTATTAGAGTAGTGTCTTACACTGTTACCCACATTGATGACAATTCATTGAATTACATGCTTAAGATCTATGCTTCCTACTGTAGGTAATTTAGATCGCATTTAAAAAAAATCAAGCCCAGGTCCTACCCCTAACTAATGATAATCAAAATCTCTAGCGGTAAGAGGCCTCGGTAGCTCATGCAGCTCTAGCCAAGATGAAGGATGGAACTCATGCCAAGAAAAATGAGGAGGTTGGAGCCTCCCTGGTGGCATGAGGGGTTAAGTTGCAGTACTATGACGCTATGGGTAGCCACTGCAGCACCAAGTTCGATCCCTGGCCAGGGAGCTGACACACAGGGCTCAGCAGACCTCTCTTGTTTTAGCTTCTGCTCCCCTCAGCAGTGAATTGCAGTAGATCTGCCTGTTCTGTTCCCCACTCTGTCTCTGGTGAATCCTCTCACCCCCCTGTACCTCTGGCCTACACCCCAGTTCTTGTATGCATAAATAAATAAATCTTTTTAAAAAAAGAAAAAGGAGGAGCTGAAACAGCTGGAAGACCTGAAGGTAGACCCGTCCCAGCTGTGCGTCTCCCAAGTGACACTCGTCAGAGTCTGAACTCTCCAAGATCTGAGCTGTGAGCAAATCCGTGGCCCCTTTTCTAGCCATCATTAGCCGGACTCAGAAAGAAAACCTCAGATAATTCGAAAAGGGAGAGAAGTACAAGCACCTGGATCTGCACTAGCACGAGTCTTGTGCTGCCAGCTCAGTGAACACGAGGAGAACCAGAAGCCCAAAAGCAGTGGCAGAAGGAATCATTGTATCTACGGCAGAAATACACATTCAAGGCCTGAGCATCAGCATTGCGTATCAATCAGACATACTGGCTGACGTTAGAAAAAATAAATCTCTAGAGGTGAGGCCTGGTAAGGCCTGGGTAATGAACAGCATTAAAAAATATCTCCCAGGTGATATTTATATGCAGGCTGGGTGAGAACTACAATTAATATTATATTATTACCACTTTGCCGTAACAACAGACCTTCTCAGCCTCCTGTGTCATGGGGACCTTTCAAAGGCACCATTGGAAAAAGTCCCTCCCGCCATCATCAGCAGAAGCAGACAGGTGGGGACAAAGGTGAACAAGGACAGACACTTATCTTGGAGGTTACTTCACATCAAAACCTAAAGACACAGAATTTTACACGTTAAAATGGTTTAAATGGTTAATTTAACGTGATGTAAATTTTCAATTTATTTTTAAAATTAAAAAAGAGAAACATCATGAACTCCCTTAGTTTTGATGGCTGCATCTTTCTCACTGCTAAGAGAGTACTCTACTTGACCAATCCCCTGTTGATGGCTACTTTTCCTCTTTTGCAATCAATATCCTGGTACAAACATTTTTTGTGAATATGTATATCTGTAGAATAATTTCCTAAAAGTGGAATTGTTAGGTCAAAGTGTAAATGTCTTTCTCATTTTTCTAGAAATTGCTACATTGCCCTCCCCAAGGGATGAGCAAATTTACATCCCATCAACACATCAATGAGGGTGCTTATTTCACCCCACAGCTTTGCTAATAGTTTTTTTCAACCTTTTGATCCTCACCCCTCTGATGATTAAAATGTGGTACCTCTGAGGAAGGGAAGGAATAGAAAGAGACCACTGGTTGGTGGTGGATGGTGGTGGACATTTGGTAGTGGAAATAGTGAGAAAATGTTAATTTGGAGCCTAAAAGCATTATAAACTGTTACCTCAATTTCAAAAATTTGTAAAAAAAAGAAAAAAAGTGGTACCTCACCTTTTCTTTTGCATTTACCAAGAGTAAATCTTCACTGAGACAAGTCAAGGGCGTTCAAGTCGAGGGCAAGGGTATTATTTTGAAGGCAGGGAGAGAGGTAGTTATCTCTCTGAGTTTCTGTTCTACTTAAGGATTAGTTTTGAACAAGTCACTATGAATGGCTAGAACTCTTAATTAAGTAGTAATGACTCCCAAATTTCTTTGGTCCAAACCTTTCACTTTGAGCCCTGGGGCTCCTGCATTAAGCCCACCTCCAACATCTCATGCTAAAAACACCCAAAAGAGAAGCACTGATTCCCAATACACCTCACTGTAACAGTGTGCTATCCTTACAAAGGGGAGGTTCGGGTCCCTGTCCCACCCAAGGAAGGGTGGAGCTGAGCAGAAAGGGAAAACTTTTCAAAAGGGCTTGGGAGAGAAGGTGTGAAGAAGACTTGGAGTAGACTCATGGAGCAGAGAGACATGAAGAAACCGCACTTGCTTCCCAGTCTTGGATTTCTACAGGGGACTTGAGGGACGTGGAAGGAGACACTTGAAAGAGAAGTGGGTGAGAGACCTATGGGGAGGCTGACAATGGCAGCCTTTATCTTGACTTGTATTTTGGTCTTACTCCTTCCTTCCAGACTTGCCTGGCCCCATTTGCACTTTCCCTGTGGGTCCCCACCAAAAGATGCCTTAGATTTGTGGCAGGCTTTCAGGCCTTTGTGGCCCTGCTTTGGGCCAACCCTGCATGGCTGGGCATTAACCCATGGGGGTGTTTCTTGGGGAAGCTATTTTAACTATATACTCTTTCTCTTCTCTCTATTGCACACTAATTCTCTATTGCACATTGATCAAAGTTTTTTTTACTATTCAAGGTCTTACACATTAGCATATGTTTGTCTTTTTTAAATTAATTTTTTTTTGCATATAAGAACTAGGGTACAGGCCAGAGGTGTGTGGGGGGGGGGTGAGAGGATTCACCAGAGACAGAGTGGGGGGCAGAATAAGCAGATCCATTGAAATCCACTGCTGAGGGGAGCAGTGGTGAGACAGGGGAGGTCTGCTGGGCCATGTGGGTCCGCTCCCTGGCCGGGGACTGAAGTCAGGCCATCACGGTGATAGTGCTGACACTTAACCCTTAGGCCACTAGGGAGGGCCTAGAGTATATTTTGTCTCGATGCTATGGATGACAGATCCCATTTAGAGCAAGCAAGTTTGGGGGTCCCAGGGTGCTCCTCCTTCTGCCCACGAACATAACCTGATCTGCACCAGTTTTCCCCATCTCTGTAAATGGCATCACCATCCAGTTGCTCAAACCAGAAACCTAGAAACAGGAAGTCCTCTCTTCTCTGTCATTCCTTCAGTCTATCACCAAGCCCTATGTCTCTGCCCAAAATACACCTGGTGGCCTAGGGGTTAAGTCTCAGCACAACCACAGTAGCCTGAGTCTGATCCCTGGCCAGGGAGCCGACTCACATGATGCATCGGACTTCTCCCGTCTCACTTCCTGCTCCCCTCAGCAGTGTATTTTGGTAGATCTGCCTGTTCTGCTCCCCATTCTGTCTCTGGTGAGCCCTTTCAACCTCCCCCCACACCTCTGGCCTGCACCCCACTTCTTCTATGCAAAAAATAAAATCTTTAAAAATATAGATGTACCCCAAGTCTCTTCACTTCTACCCACCCGACTGCAAGCACCCAAGCCTAGCCACCTGGTGTTACCAGTGGTTTCCTAACTGACCTCCCTACTTCCATTCTTGTGTTCCAGGTCATTTTTCTTATTAGGAAAATCCAAGTCATTCTTCAAACAGTAGCCAGTAGTCTTTTAAAAATATATAAATCAGGACCCTCCCTGGTGGCGCAGTGGGTTAAGCAACACACTATGAAGCAAACCGCAGCCACTGCAGCATGAGTTCGATCCCTACCGCCAGCCAGGGAGGGGACCCACGTGGCGTAGCAGACCTCTCCTGCCTTGCCCGCTGCTGCCCTCAGCAGTGTGTTTTGGTCCATCTGCCTGTTCTGCCCCCTGCTCTGTCTGATGGATTCTCACACACACACCCCCCCACACCTCTGGTCTGTACCCCAGTGCTTGTATGCATAAATAAATAAATCTTTAAAAAATATATATATATAAGCCAGATAATGTCACTCCTTTGCTTAAGACCTTTCAATGAGTTTGTAGTGCACTGAAAATACTATCCAAACTGCCTACCAGGGCTTGCAAATCCCTAGTGACCTGGCCTCTTCAAGTCTCATCCTCTGTTTAGGATCCTTTCTTTCCCTTCTTCAAACAGCTGAGTTCATTTCCACCACAAGTTCTTTGTATTTGCTAGTCCCTCTGCCCGGAGTACTTTCCCCTAAAATCTTAACACAGCTGCCTCCTTCTTACCAGATGTTTCAGTGATGTCTACTGCCAGACCTTTCCTGGCCCATCTTCTCTAAAGTAGCTCCATTATCCCATGTACATCTTGGAGTACCCTTATTACTAAAACTGTCTCCTTTCTCTCTTTACTTCTATATTGTCTGTTCCTCCTCTGGAACACTGGCTCCATGTCTGTATTCCCAGTATCTACTGGAGTTCTGGCACATGGTATGTACTTTAAAAATATTTAGAAGAAATGAATAGTTCAATAGTGCTTTCTTGTTTCCAAAGCCTTCTGGTCAGACTCTAAGATTTAGAGATGGAGGAAGTGATTCAAGAATAAAGGACTGTTTTTCAGCTCTTTGAGGGGAACAAAACTGATTTTAAGGACCACAGTGTATCTAAACAATTAGGAAAAAAGTCTTATCTATTCAGTAACTAAAGCTCTCCTTGGAAACACTTGGGGGAGCCTCCTTTGAATTATCTTGTGTCATTGCAGGCAATAAAACAGCTTTTCTTTGTCAATATTCTCCGCTTCAAAATTGTCACTAATTCCAGCTGGCCTCGACCCAGACAATGTGAATGACCAAGAGGCAGAGTGAATACAATTTAATCAGAGGCGCGGCCCCCGCAGGATGAGCTGGCAGTGTCTCTATGGGCCTCATCACTAAAAGGTGTTCCAGGGGCCATAATTTTTGCACTGAACAAAGAAGGGCCAGCAGGAACCCACTCCTGGGCGGGGGGAATCTGGCAGGCACTAGCTCAGGGTGGAGGCGAGGTGGGCAGTGGGGAGCTGCAGAAAAGCGGGGAGGGGGGGGAGAGTGGGAAAGAAGACAATGCCACAAGAAAGAATAGTCATTGTACTAATAGCCAGCCCTCGGTTTACAAACTGTTCAAGCCATTATCTCATTTCTTCCCCCACAGCATCCTGAGTGTGGGTTATTATTCCCATGTTACCAACTGGGAAACCAAGGCTCAGAGAGGCGGCAGCTCCCTACGGCGCGGTGCCCTCGCCCTTGCCGGCAGTTCTTGTTAGGGAATGTGCCCGCGTTCTCCGCCTCAGCCCCTGCGGTCGGTCGGTGAGCCCAGCGGCCTGGCTGTTGCTATGGCATTTCTGGAGTGTCACAAGTGCCCAGGAAGCTTACAAATTGACCTGGCTGAGACATAGTCCTGTGCAAGACAACTTCCAATTTACTCGCAGTCATCACCGCCCCCAGATAATAGCCTGTATCCAGGCCCCTGAGGAGAAGGAAGGGGGGAAACCTGGCACATGGAACACATGCCAAAGCTGGGTTTCAGGGGAAGGGAGGAGCAAAGCAGGGTCTTCCTAGTACCAGGAACTAGTATGGGGAGGGGCTCTGTCCTGTTTGGTTCTGTAAAGTGGAATGTTCTGGATGGATCATAAAAAGGTATTTTGTTCAAAATGTACTGGGCACTTTTGGTGGTGGGCACTTTGCCTGGCACTGGGGATTCAAAGGCCAGTTTGTGTAGTGAAGTGGTTCATAGACCCCTGGGAGACAACAAAACAAAACACATAAACAAGGAACCAAATAAGGGCCGTCATTCATTCAAACATATTTATTAAAGGCCTGCTACAGACTGGGCATTGTGTTGCGGATACAGCAGTAAATAAAACAGACAAAAATCCCTGCCCTCATGCAGTTTATGCTGGAGTAGAGGCAAAGAACAATAAAACATTTAAAAATAACTGAAGTGTGCTGTTAGCTGGTGGATTCATCTGGGTTCTCCAGAGAAACAGAACCAATAGCATGTGCTAATATACATAAAGGTGTTATGGGCCTTGTAATGTAAGCTGTACCTCAAGAAGGGTGTTTTATGGCTGCCTGCCTGGGGAGCATGAGCCTTGGACAAATGTGGCATTTCCTCACTCCCCACATCCTGAGACGTGATCCCCTACCTAGAGTTGTGTCCCTGCTTAAAAAAAAGAGAGAAAGAAGTGCCTAGTAGCTGACTTCCAAAGAGAGACAGAAGACATGGTTGAAGAGGAGAGGAGAGAGGTGGAGTTCAAGAAAACCTGGAGTAGGCACATGGAGCAGAGAGACCTGTGAAGAAGCTTCATTTGTTTCTCGGCCTTGGACTTCTACCAGGGACTTGGGGGACATGGAAGGAGACACTTGAAACAGACACAGGTGGGAGACCCATGGAGAGGCTGACAGTGCCAGCCTTTATCTTGATGTTGACTTTGCTCTTTTCCTCCTAAGATTTGCCTGGCCCCTTTTGCCCCTTCCCTGTGGGTCTCCACCAGAAGGTGCCTTAGACGTGTGGCAGACTTTCGGGCCTCAGTGGCCCTGCTTTGGGTCAACCCCGTTTGGCTGGGCATTTACCCATGAGGGGATGAGTAACTTTGGGGATTTTATTTGGAAACTGTACTCTTTCTTTTCTCATCTCTCTATCGCACATTAATTGTATTAGATTTCCTTTTTCACTGAAGGTCTTGTGCACTAGAGTATGAGGTCTCAGAGTACTCCTCAGCCCGCCTCATAACAAAGGGATTCACTATCAAGAATTGGTTCATTAGGGCCTCCCTGGTGGCGCAGTGGGTTAAGCAACGCACTATGAAGCAAACCACAGCCACTGCAGCACGAGTTCGATTCCTGCTGCCAGCCAGGGAGGGGACCTACATGGCGCAGCAGACCTCTCCTGTTGTGCCCGCTGCTCCCCTCAGCAGTGTACTTCAGTTGATCTGCCTGTTCTGCTCCCCGCTCTCTGTGGTGAATCCTCTCACCCCCCCCCCACACCTCTGGCCTGTGCCCCAGTGCTTGTATGCATAAATAAATAAATCCTTAAAAAAAAAAAGAATTGGTTCATGAAAGTTTTCAGACTGAAGAGTGTATGAAGTGCATTTTTCAGGCTGGAAACCCAGGAGAGTGGATGGTATCTTCCCAGGTCAAGTGTAAAGGCAGGAGGAGAATGATGTCCTAGCTCCAAGACCATCAAGCAGAAATGATTTTTACTTAGCCTCTTACTGTATTCAGCCCTTCAGTGGATCAGATAAGATCCATCCACATTAAAGGAGGACAATCTGCTTTTCTCAGTGTACCAATTCAGAAGTTAATATCATCTACAAACACCCTTACAAACACACACCAGAAGTAGTTTAACCAATATCTGGACACCTGGTGGCCCAGTCAAGTTGGCACATAAATTGAACCATCACAGCGGCAAAAAATGAGAACAAGAGAGAAAAACAAACTGGGACAGTAGCAATAGAAGTGTTGGTGGGATAGGTAGGGGGTTGCAAATTTATGCAGGGTGATGGGGAAATCTTGAGAAGGTATCATTTGAATGAAGACTTGAAAGAAATGAGGCAGTATGTCATGCAGGTATCCAAGGAATTCCAGGCCAAAAGAACAATAGGTAGGAAGAAGGCCCTAAGGCGAGGGCATGTCTGGTGTTTTGGAGAAAAACTAGCAAGTCCAATTTAGCCAGAGCAATGGGCAGTGGGCCAGGGAAGAGACAGAGCAAAGCCGTGTCACCAGCATATATTACAAATGAAATGAGAACCATTGCAGGATTTTGAGGTGAAGTGGTATGACTTAATTTTTGTTTTAATAAGATCCCTTTGCCTTCTGTGTGATGAATAGACCCTGTGGTGGGCGTTGGAGGATGAGGGTCAGGGGTGAGGCAGTCAGGAGTGTGGTTAGAGGCGAAGGACCAGTTAGGGTACTGTCACACTTATCCAGCTGTAAGATGATGAGAGTTTAGCCCAGGGTGGCACCTGTGGATACAGTGAGAAGTGGTGGATTCTGGATACATCTTGAAAGTAGAGCCAATAGTATTTGCTGATGAACTGGACATGGAAGGGGTTGGCACAATAAGGAGAGGCGTCCAAGATGATCAAAGAGGCACATGTCTTGGGATAGGCAGTGTGGTATAAACTGGAGAGACGTCAAGTTCCTAGGGACTCGAGAGTTCAATTGTGCTGTACCTCTGCCCTTAGCTATGTGACCTTGGGCAAATTGCTTCCCATCACTGAACCTGGATTCCCTTACAAGACTGTTGTGGTGATTGAATGAATGAGGTATGTAGAACCCCCAGTTGCACACCTGGCACAGAGCCCTCTTGTTCAACCTTTTCCGGAAAAGTTAGAGAAGTTTCACAGTGAAGCCAAGATTGAGGGAGATTGTTAAGAATGAGCCGGGCTTTGGGCCTCCCTGGTGGCGCAGTGGGTTGAGCAGCGCACTATGAAGCAAACCGCAGCCACTGCAGCACGAGTTCGATCCCTGCCACCAGCCAGGGAGGGGACCCACGTGGCGTAGCAGACCTCTCCTGCTATACCTGTTGCTCCCCTCAGCAGTGTGTTTCAGTCAGTCTGCCTGTTCTGTTCCCAGCTCTGTCTCTGGTGAATCCTCTCACCTCCCTGGGTTCTGGCTTGTACCCCAGTTCTTGTATGCATAACTAAATAAAATCTTTTTTAAAAAATGAGCTAGGCTTTTATTAGGTGGAGAAGAGGGGCAAAAGGGTCATCCTCCATAAGAGGTCAGGGGAAATGAAGCCAATGGCCAGGCGGGTCTTAGTGGAAGTCCCTGGTTGGGTAAGGTGGTGGGAGAGCAGGGAGTACCTGGGCATGGAGGGAGTATGAGGGAAACAAAGTCATGTGCAAGAAAAGCTGCCCCGACAGGGCAATGTGAGAAGGTGGAAAGCCAACTTCCACCTCCCTGGCTCTGCTTTGCGCTGGCCTGGGCCCAGAGGATCTTTGAAACCTTCTAAGTTATAATATGAAGGTGGTTGTAACTATAGCACGCAAATTCCCAGCACACAGAGGAGCTGCTGAGCTCTGCACACAACAAATATCTGGCTTGGCCACTGGCCAGGACAGCACCCCCGCCCCAGCCCTACACAGTCATTTTGAATGTATGACCCCCAAGGAAGGGGAATTCTGGAACACCACCTTTGCATTCTGGCCAAAATCACCCTAACCTGGGGCCCACTCGAAAAGCCCCCTCATCCCTCACTCCTTGCACAAAAGCATGAATTCTCCTGACTTGGGACAAAAGGCTCAGGCAGAAGAACCCAACCAGAAGCACAGACTCACAAATATCCACTCCCCACCGAGTAAGGGTTTTGAGAGCAGACTGCTTGGGTTCCATCCGGTCCCATCCTTATTAGTTGTGTGAACTCGAACCAACTTTTGTACCTCTTTGACCCTTCTTTTTCACCTCTACTAAGCACGACATAAATGACACCTCCTTATAGACTTCATGTGAGACCTAAATGGGTTTATCTGAGACTATGTGTTGGAGGCTTTAAGTACTGAAAGGAATGTGGAGTCTGCTTCTATCCCTCACCCACCCCACACTCAGTGCTACCACTATCATTATATGCGCCAAGTACAAATCATACCAGACTGTAAAAAGGTGAAGAAAGATCAATCAAGTTCTGATTGTCTGTGTGATGACTACTTTGATGGAGTTCTTTGAATTATCCACCATCCTATCTTTTCCACTTTTTGTTACTTTTCCTGCTTTATGAATCCCTGTAAGCAAATTTATTGAACACCCAGACCCCAGAGAACATGGATTTGGAAACTGCAATGGGTCAGACACATTATTCTTGGCTAGGATCAGCTAACACGCCATTGAGTTTATTACCTGCCAGGAAATGTTCTAGTACATTTTATCTTCACAACAAACCCTATGATGACGGTACAATTATTATTCCCTTTCACAGATAGAGAGAGCTGATAATTGGGGGCAGGGGTGAACTGACTTGCCCAATGTCAACCAGTGAATGTTGGTGGAAGTTTTGAACACAGGCACTCTCTTACTGCAAAGGCCTTATGTTTAACCTCTATGTTACACTGCCTCCTCAAATGGTTGGATCAAACCCTTGTCATGCACATGAGAACCATGTGTCCCCAGGGGCACTGGAATGAGTTGAGAGGCTGGGATTGGCTCCCAGTAGCCTTCGTGGCTGCAGACCCAGCTCCAAGTCTACATTATTGCTGCAAGATATGTGAGCACTCAAATCAGCAATGGTGCTGTCCAGATCCTTCTTTGGGGAGACATTGATAAGGTTTGAACTAAACACCTTCTGATCTTTCAATTCAAGGAATTAAAGTCTTTTTTTTTTTTAAGATTTTTTTTTTTTATTTATGCATACAAGCACTGGGGTACAGGCCAGAGGTGTGGGGGGGGGGTGAGAGGATTCACCACAGAGAG
>JAGFMF010012114.1:167905-182553 GCA_019455555.1 Galemys pyrenaicus
GGGAGCAGAACAGGCAGATCAACAGAAGTACACTGCTGAGGGGAGCAGCGGGCACAACAGGAGAGGTCTGCCGCACCATGTGGGTGCCCCCCCCTGGCCGGCAGCAGGGATCGAACTCGTGCTGCAGTGGCTGTGGTTTGCTTCACAGTGTGTTGCTTAACCCACTGCGCCACCAGGGGAGGCCCCAGGAATTAAAGTCTTAACTCTACCTTAGGCTGGCAGCTATCTCTTCCCACAGGGGCAAGCAGGCCCTTTGTGTTTTCTTGCAGCCCCTTTTCACTCTGTCCTCCCTCCAATGGTGACAGGAGAAAGCCCTGGCCTTCTCTGCACATGAGGGAAACATCATCCCCCCACGACTGGAATCACCTTCCTTATCCTGAAGTCTGGTGTAGACCTTTCCTCTGAGTTTTAGAACCATCTGTTCTACTACCTCCCAGAACTTTCATCCTTAGTGGCTCCTGAGGACCTCACGTTCCACCTGCGATGCAAACTCCATGGGGATCTTCCTTCCTCAGACTTCTGCTTCCCATGTTCCTCTTCTTAAGCTTTGGCTCTGCCATGTATCCATTTGTTTAAGCCAGAACCCCAAGAATAATTCTCAACTTAACCTTGAGCTCACTCCCCATGTCCTCTCAGGCACCCTCCTACACCTCATCAATACACTCCTTTCTCTCCATCCTCACCTCTACCTCCCTTGTCCAGGCCACCACCATCTGAGAGATGAAGGAAAAGGCAAAGGCTTCCCATGCATTCACTTCCTCTCTTCTCCCCCTTCTGGGCCATCCTCCAGCCTGCAACCAGGGTGAGGTTTTAAAAACAAGATCTGGCATCTCTTCCCTACCCAATATTTGTTATGTCTTTTTGGATTACTCCTTATTCCTATACATGTCTGATGAAGTGCTGTTTTCCAGAATGCAAAAATGCAGCCACCTAATAGCCAATGTGACTTTCAGTACACTTCTTCCTCCTTTGACCCATCTCCATCTCACTTCCCTCTTAATTTCTGAAACCGAAGTTTGATGACTGATGCCACCAGTTAATAATTATTTTGTTTTACCAGTTCATCTACTTTGTTTCCTTGTATTATTCCTATAAGTGAAATCATCCAATTTTTGTCATTATTTTTCTGTCCCACTTTGCTTTGGATAAACCTCTTAAATTCCTCCCATTTTGCTGTAAATGATAGTATTTCTTCTTTTCCTATAACTGAATAGTATTCCATTGCATGGCTATACCACATCGTCTTCATCCAATTCTGTCAGTAGGCACCTAGCTTGCTTCCATATCTTAGCTATTGTAGATAGTGCCTCAATAAACATTATGGGACATAAATACATAAATGTGTGTTACATATGTATATTTGATAATTCAATTATAAATATATATGTATATATATAGAGAGAGAGTTGATTTCATGCTCTTTTTTTTAAAGATTTATTTATTTATGCATACAAGCACTGGGGTACAGGCCAGAGGTGTGAGGGGTGAGAGGATTCACCACAGACAGAGTGGGGAGCAGAACAGGCAGATCAACAGAAATACGCTGCTGAGGGGAGCAGCAGGCACAGCAGGAGAGGTCTGCTGCGCCATGTGGGTCCCCTCCCTGGCTGGAGGCAGGGATCGAACTCATGCTGCAGTGGCTGCGGTTTGCTTCATAGAGCGTTGCTTAACCCACTGCGCCACCAGGGAGGCCCGATTTCATGCTCTTTAAAGACCCAAAAGTGGGGTTGATTATGGATCTTCTGGTATTTCAGTCTTTAGTTTTTTAAGATTGCGACATAATTACAAAATGGGCAGCAAATCTGAATAGATAATTTTCCAAATTTTCAAGTTGCTTTTGCATGATGTTAAATTGTTTAGGATTTTCCTTGCTTCTACTTGGAGTACTATGTTGCAATTAACTTCCCTCTTAATATCAATTTTGCTGCATCCCATAAATTCTGATAGCTGTGTCCTCATTTTCAGTAATCTAATAATCTATTAGTCATAACATTTATTCATTTGTTTTAATTTCCAGTTTAATCCAGTGGTTATTGAGTAGCATATTTTTTTAATCTCCAAGTGTTTGAGGTTTTTTTGGTTTTCTTTTTGTAGCTCATTTCTAGTTTTACAGTGTTACGATCAGAAAGAATGCTTGGTCTGATTTCAATCTTCATAAAATTATCCACAATTGACTTGTGTCCCAACATATGATCTATTCTTGAGAATGTTCCATGTACACTTGAGAAAAATGTTTATGCTGCTGTTTTTAGTTGGAGTGAGTATTGTGTAGATGTTTATTAAGCTCATCATTTAAGACTATTTTGCCCTTATTTATTCTGCCATATTGATCAATCCATAGTTGTGAGTATTAAAACCCCCCATTATTATTGTATTGTTGATATCTCGCTAATTCTGTTAGTAATTGCTTTATATATCTTATTGCTCCATGATTTGATGCATATATATCTTTATAAACATTATACTGTCTTTTGTCTTTTTTTGTATACCTCTTAACCTTTCTGATCTTTAATATTCTTTTTTTTAAGATTTATTTATTTATGCATACATAACGGGGGGTACAAGCCAGAGGTAGGGAGTGAGAGGATTCACCAGAAACAGAGTGAGGAACAGAATCCGTGCATAGACAGAAGTACACTGCTGAGGGGAGCAGCAAGAGAGACAGGAGAGGTCTGCTTGCCATGTGGGTCACCTTCCTGGTGGGGGAATGGAACTGGTGCTGCAGTGGCTAGGGCTAGCTTCATAGTGCTGTGCCTTAACCTCTTGTGCCACCAGGGAGGCCCCCTCTGATCTTTAATATTCTCGTTTGTAAAGTAGGACAGTAGCAATACCTGCCTGCAATGAACACACTGCGTTCCATGCCCTCTACTGATGGGCTTTCGTCATTCTCTGAAAGTGAGATCTTATGACTGTACAGTTAGTTATCAGTATCAGCCAATAGATTGCTATTCATTCGGTCAGCTTATGATTAGGAACATGAATCTTATTATATCGTATTATATGTTGTTATTATTATGTTCATTTGGATTTTTATTCTTATCTCTCCAGCCTTATCTCTCACAATTCCCACCACTCCCTTGCCTTTCATTGTCATCCACTCTTGTCCTCCACAACCATCATTGCTCCCCTTTTCACTTTGTCTCTGTAAAAAGTATTCTTTTCATCCTCTGAGTTTTTCAATCCCTTTTTGTCTTGCTAAGTCCTTTGGCAGGTGTCAACTCAGGCATGGATTCTTCTGGGAAACCTGCCCAATCCTCCTTCCCCCACAATATAGATGACTCTTCTATGGGCCCTCAGAGCACCTTATGCTTCCCTTCTCAGAGCATCAATCACACAATATTAATAATTATTTACCTATCAGAATTCTGGAATTTGATCATCAGCTTGGTGAAGAGGTCTATGTCTTATTCACCACTTTATACCAAGCTTTTAGTACTGTGGGGTACATAATATTGTACAATAAATGTTTGCTGAATGAACAAGAGATCAACCTGGCAGCAACACTCCCCCCTCTACTGCCCTACCTCCCTTCAGGAGGTCCAAGGCCCTGAGCCAAGCCTCTTCAAAGCCCAATGCTGCTGAGCACAGAATCAGACTAAACCAATGATGGTCAGTTGACTATCTGGTTACCTCAAGTACTTTCTAAATTATATATGATGTTAGAAAGCAATGTTACCTCATTATAATAAAAAAAAACCCCTGTCAATAATCACAATGTCCCACACACTCTAGATGCTCATGACAGATGAACCAGTGAATGAATAAGTAAAATTTGCAATAAAAAACTAAAGAGCACAAGGGACTGAGGTGATGGTGCACTGGTGAAATGGTGGTGGGGAATACATAGGGATTACAGTTGATGTAAAATATATATAAATAAAAAAATTATAAGACCAAAAAAATAAAAACCTAAAGAACTTTGTCTGCCCTAGAAGTATTTCTATCCTTGAGTTCACAACCCTCTCATTCCCTGTGGGTTTAGTAAAGGTGTGAGTGGTAGTGAAGGAATGGGAATTGAGGGCAAGTCAATTCACCACCCTGAATTTCATTTTCATCATCTGTAAAATGACAAGGCCCACCTGGTGAGATGATCAGTTGAGATTCACCTAGGTAACATGTGGTGGTGCTTTGTAAACCATAAACCATATAGCACTTAGTGATTATTAAATATAGAAAATATGTTGTTCTTTACCTTAATTCTTTTTAAGATCCCATCTAGACAAGGGCCCTCCTGTTTATACAGCATTATCTCTAGCAATCAGGTTACAATTGATTGACATTATTGCTTCCTTTATATTTGGCAGGTTCCCAGCCTGTGGCAACATGCTGGTCACCATAGAGACCTTAGAAGCACCCTTGTCTCATTGATACCACATTAAAAAAACCAACTCTTAAAGAGAATTATTTTGCAGATGGCTCAGCTCATCTATTCAATGTTGATTCTATTAGTTCCAATTTCAGAAGGTTACATGTTCTGACCTTGTTTCTTTAAGTACAAGCAAGAACTGTATTTTTGCTTTGTATTTTCTTTTGAGGGGGGAATGAAAAAGTACAAGGTGTACTTGGGTAAGAGTGATGAAACCAGACAGATGGAAGAGAGGTTTGTAAGGGAACCACAGGATATACCCATTATTCATTCGTTTATTCATTCATTCATTCGTTCGTTCAGTTGTTCAGTGCTCATAATGTACCAGTAGCTTGGCTAGATACTGGGGATACAGTGGTAAGCAAGATGAGCCATATGGACTCCATGGTCTCCCAAGGGAGAGAGACAGAGAATTTTAATATTGTGTGGCAAGTTTTATGAGGAAAGAACAGGAAAACCATATGCTGTGGGCCACTAACCTTTCTAGAGATTTTTCCAGAGGAAGCCACATCTCAGTTGAGGACTGAAGGATGAGTGACAACCAGAAAAAAAATTAGGTATGGAGGGGCAAGCAGAGGAGTGGTGCAGAAGAAAAATGTTCTTGGAAAGAAAAGTCATTCAGAGAATATGAAGAGACATGGGAATAGGATAAATGTGAGGGCTTACATGAAAATCAGGGGCTACAGGAATAGAAGCTGGGGACAGAGAAAACTCAGAATTCTATTGAGACATGCTGAGTTTGAGAAGTTTTGGGATTAGCCAAGAGATGGAGATGTCCAGGTGGCCAGAGACTCTATAGCTCAGACATCCAAGAAAGAAGTCATGGTAATAAGAGACCTGGGAGCTATTGTGTTTTTCTATTGAGAAAATAGCTTCTGATCACATTGGGGAGGTCTTTTGAGGTCAGCCCAGGGAATTTGAACCTGATTTACATTTGACCACGAAGTTTTGAAGAGGAAGTGACACAATTCAAGCTGGGCTCTAGGGATCAGGCAGCAGTGTGGAGGGGAGAATCAGGGTGGAAGCAGAGGAAGTCACCTGTGACTGAAGTGACCAAGGAGCTGGAGGAGGGCACTAGTGAGAGGTGCTGAGGAGGCATATGCAACAGGACCAGGGCGGCCAATGGAGCCACATGTCACAACGCAGAGTGTTGTGCCGGAACCAACTCAGACCAGCTTATGAGAGCCAATTGCTCTATTTTCAATTTTCCAAGCCCCTTGTTAAAAATAGCTATTATTAAAAACTTTAAAATATACCTGAGAGGAGAAAGTATACACAGTACAAAAATGAAGAATGATATAATATATATATAATTTTAAAGATTACAAATATTAAGGACCTCTCTGGTGGCACAAGGGGTTAAGTCTCAGCCCTATGACAGCCACTGCAGCATGAGTTCAATCCCCAGCCTGGAAGCCAACCCACATGGCACAGCAGAACTCTCTTGTCTTGCCTGCTGCTCCCCTCAGCAGTGGATTTCAGTAGATCTGCCTGTTCTGCTCCCCACTCTCTCTCTGGTGAATCTTCTCATAGCCCACACTTCTGGCCTATACCCCAGCTCTTCTATGCATAAATATTTTTTAAATTACAAACATTAAAATGATTAATAAAATTAACATAAACTTTCCATGAAGTAAATGATATTAAGTACAAAATAAATAGATATTAAAGCTCATCACTTCCTAATTATTTTACTATTACCTGAGTCCTTGAGGTTATTTATGCCCATTGAATCTGTGTGATAGAAATACTATATAATGATGTGCAACTGTACCTCTTTCCCCAGCTCTGTGTTCAGTGACATCATGGTGGTAGCTTGAAATCAGCCACAAAAATTGGTACAAATCTGGACTTAATTGTTTTGATGTTGTTTTGTTAATTGTTAAAGAAGTTAAAGGAGTGATGGGAGAAAATGTTAAAATGGAGGTAAAACTTTAAAGTGTGTTGTGTTTTCTTCTCCAAAGAGAAAATATAAATGGCCAACAGATATATGAAAAAAAGTTCAACATCACTTATAATCAGAGAAATGCAACTCAAAACTACAATGAGATACCACCTTACACCAGTGAGAGAGTCACATAGGAAAAAAACTAACAACAACAAATGTTAGCAAGAATGTGGAAAAAAGGGAACTCTCCTACACTGCTGGTGGGAAAGCAAACTGCTCTAACCACTATTGAAAGCTGTGTGGAAGTTGCTCAAACTACTAAAAATGGAGGTACTATATGACCCAGCAATTCCACTCCTAGGAATCTACCCAAAAGACACAAAAACATTAATTCAAAAGGATACCTGCACAACTATGCTTATCACAGCACTATTTATAAAAGGTAAGACATGGAAACAACCCAAATGCCCAAAAATAGATGAATGGATCAAGAAAATGTGGTATGGGCCTCCCTGGTGGCACAGCAGGTTAAGCAATGCTCTATGAAGCAAACCGCAGCCACTGCAGCATGAGTTCAATCCCTGCCGCCAGCCAAGGAGGGGACCCACGTGGTGTGGCAGACCTCTCCTGCTGTGCCCGCTGCTCCCCTCAGCAGTGTATTTCAGTAGATCTGCCTGTTCTACTCCTGGCTCTGTCTCTAGTGAATCCTCTCACCTCCCATGACTCTGGCCTATACCCCAGCTCTTGTATGCATATATAAATAAATCTTTAAAAAAAAAAAGAAAATGTGGTATGTATACAAAAACTAATACTATTCAGCAATCAAAAAAGATAAGCTCATGCCATTCTCAGCAACATGGATGGACCTAGAGGAGCTTATACTCAGTAAAATAAGTCAGAAGGAATAAGAAAAATTATTGAATGACTTCACTTATAGGAGGAATATAAGGGAACCAAATAAGGGATGAAGTGAAAAAACAATAATAAAAAACCCAAATTAACAGGCAACGATAAATTAGAGACATTCTACAGGGGAGGAGGAGGGGGGATCAAAAGGGTGGGAAGAGCACAAGGGATTATGGTGATGGTGCATACATGAATTCGTGGTGGCAATTCTGTGGGGACTATACCTGAGAGGAGAAAGCAAACATTATACAAAAATTAAGAATGATGTAAAATATATAAAAATAAATCATATTAAAAAATAACACACTGGCTTCATAACTATTTCCATATCTAAAGCAGTTTATACCTGAAGCTTTCCTATACCTAAAGGTTTCCGTAACTGGTTTAATAACTGTGTTAATAATTTCTACCCCCACCTCTAGTATCTGTTGTTGTGAAACCTCTATTCCAAATTTTCTACTTTAGCCTCTATCGATGAGAACAGGAATGTTTAAAAAAAAAGTGTTTTGTTTTATGACTGTTACATTGTATACCAAAAAATTAAGGAACTATTTTCAGTATTCCAAAACTATTATCTGATTCAGCAAAAATGTTGCTCATGTCACTGGCTGACGAGTGAAATTCTAACATGTCTTTGTTTTCACTTTCATTTGTTAATGCCAACAAAAACATCAACCTACACACTTGTCAGAATTACATTTTTTTGGTTGATCACAACCATAACCATAGGTTGGCCATGGATACAAGAGTTTGAAAAAAGTCAATGAAACTGTTCTATAAGAATCACCTAGTTATATGGAATTCACAATAGAGTATTGCACATTTTATTATCACTTGTAAATTGTGCTATACATCATTTATAGCAGTAAAACGCATCATAAATTTATGCACATATTGTATGTGTTTTTTTTAAAGATTTATTTATTTATGCATACAAGAGCTGGGGTACAGGCCAGAGTCTAGGGAGGTGAGAGGATTCACCAGACAGAGTGGGGAGCAGAACAGGCAGACTGACCGAAACACACTGCTGAGGGCAGCAGTAGGGGAGGCAGGAGAGGTCTGCTACGCCATGTGGGTCCTCTCCCTGGCTGGCGGCAGGGATCGAACTCGTGCTGCAGTGGCTGCGGTTTGCTTCAGTGTGTTGCTTAACCCACTGCGCCACCAGGGAGACCCTTGTACGTGTTTTCCAGAGTTGGTAATTAACCATTTACCAGCACACCGCTGGTTACACGTGCTCATCATTGCTAGAAAACCTGAGAAAAATACATGAATATATCCCTAGGAAAGTCCCAGGAATAAATAAACTGAAAAGTTCCTCACTCTTGGAAAGTTTCTTCTGTTGTTGTAGGAAGTTTGTCATTTCTTGGGAGCAACCTTGATTATTTATTGTCCAAACAGTACAAGGTTCCCAGGAGTCAAAGTTGTATAGAAAATTTACCCATAAACTGCCTGAGCATACCAAATCCCTTCATTTTTAATTGGTTTTTCAGCTTGGGAAATTTTTCAGGCCCAGAAACCTGGGCTAAATGAGTGGAGCCCCTGATTCAGAATGGAGAATTCCTATTTGAAAGGATAGCATCTCTCTTGGACATCTAGTTTATACACAAATTAACATGAAAAGTAATTCTTGGAATGGAGACCCTGAGCACCAATACTTGCCATCTCTCGGTTCCAGGAATCCAAGGTCATGCTGTCCTCTGCAATTTGTTTTTATTGTTTTTCCCGAAGGCTTAAGGAACTTGTTCTTTATTTCAAAAAGACACACGTCAATTTTCAGCATCAAAACAGTTGTACTATTGGTTTCTCTTTTCCCAGTCCATGCCCATAGAGGTGACACCAAAGGAGAGTCGTTTTAAGTCACTGAGCTGCAGTGTGCACACTTAACAGCTCACAAAAAAGGTGGAGGGGATTGGCTAGGGAAGGTAAATTGAAAAGATCAGCACACTGCCAAGTCATAGAATACAGAGAACTCTTGTAGCTAGATGGGGAGGCCACTATACCCCAACCCCAAAGAAACAAAGGTTCAAAATAACATGAAACATTTTAAACATAAGCTATTCAAGATTTCTCAATCACTCATAGATAAAAAGCACAAGGAGATGGCACTTTTAGAGATAGCAGCTTCAGACCCAGAAAAAGGATGATGAGCTGTTTCATACGGGTAAATCGGAAGTAAAAACATAATTTCCTTTTCTTTCAGGGAGGCAAGAAAGCAGGTAAGTGGTCACCTCAGTGTAAGCGGGGCACAGGATCTAGTCTCTAAGGGGTTGAAATGGGGATAAAGATGGAACAATGGTTTGATATCAGAGGTCTCACCATCTTAATTTGTTTGGTCACTTCTGATGGGAAAAACAAAACAATCAATCAATGAAATAAAATTGCCAAAAGGTACCTTAAAGCTGAAAACCTGAACAACCCTTTTATTTCTTGGCTAACTCCTAAAATTCTTTCAATTTGGCCCGTACTTTGCACCGAGCAGTGAGGTTTTCCATAATGGAGTTTTTGTCTGGGTTCTGTTTGGCTCTGCTTAGTTCTGTTTCTAAGACAGGCCCACGCCTCTTTCCCTCCTCTAGGAGAAGGTAATATGCAGTAAGCTGAACAGCTACTTTCCAAAAGTAAGAAAGGGATTCATTCCAATGCTGTTTCAGAACTGTGGAATTACTTGGAATGTTTTACCAATGGTTGCTACATCAACAACAAAAAAAGCTTAATTATACAATGTGTACATCACAACATGCTTTTAAAGAGACTTTTGCATTGTACTCACATCTCTTTCTTTATATGTTCTTCCCGAAGTTGCTTAGCCTCTAGTCCAACTGGAACGAATCTCTGGGGAGAGGCATAGTTTGGTGGAAAAGATGTAGGATCGGGGGTGGGAGAGGATGTGGAAGAAGCAGCAGCCTTCACATTAAAAACCTGTTTTTAGGTCAGTTCCACTCGCAGGTAGATATGGGATCAGAGGGAGTAGTGGCAGGGTAGGACTGGAGTGCTCTACATCTCATTCGGGTCAAGTAGTCTGGTTCAGCATCCTGTGTATCCAGAGGCACTCCTCTTTGGTGCGTTTCACTTTATCTTCCAAATCAATTCTTTTCCGTCTTGGCTACTCATCTCTCAGTAAACTCAGCGTGGCTTTTGCCTCCTTAAGTTTCAGTAAAAACCTTTCTCCCTTCTTGTCTTTTTTAAGATTTATTTATTTATGCATACAAGAACTGGTACAGGGCCAGAGTTGTGTGTGGGGGGTGAGAGGATTCACCAGAGTGGGGAGCAGAACAGGCAGAACCACTGAAATACACTGCTGAGGGGAGCCGGGGGTACAGCAGGAGAGGTCTGCTACGCCATGTGGGTCCCCTCCCTGGCCGGCAGCAGGGATTGAACTCGTGCTGCAGTGGCTGTGGTCTGCTTCATAGTGTGTTGCTTAACCCACTGCACCACCAGGGAGGCCCTCTTTGTCTTCTTTTTGAGTGTGCTATTCAGCATCAGCACTCAAACACTTCAGGTTCTGGTCCACCAATATGATCTGCTCTCCATTTCTTGGGAATGGGACAGTCAGCTCTGCTGGTTCCTCTGTGTGTTCCAAGTCCCCCTCAGTAATTACGGACTTTCTGAGCCACCTGCTACGTCCTCATACTTCCTGCCTCTTCTGCAATGTGCTTAGCTTCTTGGAGTTAGATTTCCTGGAGTTTCATATTTTCTGGCTCAATTTTCAACAACCTTCATACTTCCCTCACTCATGAGCTTTCTCTTTTGCAGGTAAGTGGGCAGGGCCCCCACTGAGTGAGGTCCAGCTCTTTGACCAGCTGATCTTAACAGTTCATGGAAGTGACCTTAGCCTGTTCCTGCCTTTCGCCCTCCTCTTCCCACTAGAGGCCCTTAGCCCTGTCCTCTGAATCACAGGACCTGGGTCTTGTGCTTTTTGGCCTCAATGGTAGTGATCCAGCCCTTGGTTACCACCCTGCTGCTTTTGCTCTGGTGCTTCCTCCTCCACCTGATCTTGTAACCACTTCTGCAACTATTTTCCAAAATCTTATATTGTTGCTCATTTTTATACATGATTTCTCAGGTGTAGTCCCCGTAATCCTCCCACTGCAACACCTGCAAACCATCACCATAGTCCCTTGTGTTCTCTCCCATTTTGTCCTTTCTCCCTCCATTGTATGCCTCAGAGCCATGGTTTGCCGGTTAAGTTCTTTTTCCTAACCCTTTGTTCAGTTCCCCTTTGAGACCATCCAATATTTTTCTTTCTCCTTCTGACTTATTTTGCTTAGCATAATCCCTTCCAGATCTATCCATATTACTGCAAATGGGATTTTTTTGATCACCGTATAGTATTTCACTCTCTATGTACCATGTCTTCCTGATCCATTTACCTGTTTTGAGGTATTTAGGTTGTTCCCCTATCTCAGCTATTGTAAATAGTGCATTTCTGCAACTTACTTTAAATGGGTTCAGAAAAACAGGTATACATGTCTAGAGAAATAAACCAAATATGGCAAGATGTTCTAAGAATTGTGGAATGTAGCTGGTGTCTGTGAACACTGCACTACTCTCAGCCTGTGCATTTGATAATGTTCATAATATAAACCACATAGGGCCCTCCCTGGTGGCGCAGTGGGTTAAGCAACGCACTATGAAGCAAACCCGCAGCTACTGCAGCATGAGTTCGATCCCTGCCCCTGGCCAGGGAGGGGACCCACATGGTGTGGCAGACCTCTCCTGCTGTGCCCGCTGCTCCCCTCAGCAGTGTGCTTCCATTAATCTGCCTGTTCTGCTCCCTGCTCTCTGTGGTGAATCCTCTCACCACCCCCACACCTCTGGCCTGTACCCTGGTGCTTGTATGCATAAATAAATTAAAAAAAAAAATAATATAAACCACACATATTTAAAAAAGGAGTCAGTGCAAGGTGATAAGGCAGGTGAGCACTTCTCAAGAAGCTGCAGACCTGTGACGAACATTTTGAACCGAGGGAGTTGTAGATGAGGTGAGGCCTCAAAGAGGCCTCTTGACTTTTGGTTTGAGATGGTAGCAGTTATTCAGGGGCTCTGACAAGTGACCCGATGTCTACTGTAACAGGGTTCCTCTGGCTGCTGGGCTGACTGCCAGGTGCAAAGGATGGAAACAAGATGTCAAGGGCCAGTGCTATAATCTGTAATTTACAAGAGTTGGTATGGGTTAGACTAGGATGGCAGTAATGTAGGTGACAAGTAGGCCAACATTTGGGGAGAGGGTAGACACTGCACTATTCTTTGTAAATTATGAAAAATGCCAAACATATACAGTCGACTAGTATGAGGAGTCCCCTATACCCATTACCCACACTGTTAACCAGTCATGTTTCACCCATTATATTTGCTTATTTCATCAGCACATCTCTCAGTATGTTTCTGACTCCTGAGTATCACACAGAAAATTTATAATTTCTAAGTATCACTGAATATGGATTCTGGATATATTCTGGAGACCTCTCCAACATGACTTTCTAATAAAACTATGATGGAATCTAAGGAAACAAATCAAGGATATATCCGACATATTTGGCCTGAATAACTGTAATAGAGTTGTTTACATGATTTAAGATGGGGAAAACTATGGGTGTGTGGACCAGGGGGTGCGGGATCACTAACTCATGGTTTAGCAGTAAGAGCATGAGATTTAGATATAGATACACAGTACTCTCCAGGTCCTATTTGTCTTCTTGTTCTCAAAGCTGAGCTGTGCTGCCTTCTGACTGGAGTATGAGACCCAGCCTGTATATGTCATGAGGGAAATAAATCAAGCCCAATCAAATTCTACTTGCTTTAGTCAGTTGTACCTCAGGACCGTATCTGCCTCCCTGCTAAGGTGATCTCTCCAACTGTAAGATTTTTTAAAAGATTTTATTTATTTATGCATACAAGAACTGGGATACAGGTCAGAGGTGCACGAGAGATGAGAGGATCCAGAGACAGAGTGGGGAACAAAACAGGCAGATTGACTGAAGTACACTGCTGAGGGGAGCAGCAGGCGAGGTCTGCTGCACCATGTGAGTCCCCTCCCTGGCTGGGGATTGAACTTGCACTTCAATGGCTGCAGAAACCCCAGTGGGGCGCTCAACCCACTGCACCACCCACCAGGAAGGCCCCTCCAGCTGTAAGATTTTCTGCACCAAATTGGAAGCTCTGAATAGCCCCATTAAGACACAAGTCACTTTTTGAGACTTGTAGCTCTTTTGATGGATGACAGACCTTTTTGGCCCAGTCTACCCATATCAACTAATGTTAGAATGGGAATTTCGCCACATTGAAGCTAGTGCAAAAAAAAAAAAAAAAAAACACCCACAAAAAACCAAGACACCTCAATTCCTGTGTATGACAAATACAGTTGACCCTTGGACATGGGTTATGACTGCACAGGTCTACTTATAATTGGATTTTCTTTTTAAAAAGGCGACAGCTATAGTATTTAAACATACTGTAAATGTATTTTCTCACTAACATTTTTCTCCTCTAGCTTACTTTGTTATAAGAATGTATAACATGTAACATACAAAATGTGTTAATTGACTTATTGGCCAATAGCAGATTAAAAGTTAAGCTCAAGGGTTAACTCTAAATTAAAAAATGAAAACAAAGTGTCATTAAAAAGAATTTTCGTGATACAAGTAGACTATAGCCAAATTTACCAGTTGTACAAGATAACCAGCCAACTAGCATCTAAGAAACCACCACATGAGTGGAAAGAATCAATTTGGAGTTTGCCAATCATTCTCCACATTTGCTTTGGTCCCTTAATAAAATTTGTGTAATTTCCACCATTTACTGAGGCTGAGAACAAACCTAGAAAGAAGTACAGCTACAAGCACAGCATGTGAGTTAGCAGCAAGATAATACACAAGCATTCAGGGAGCCTCTGCCTAGGATACACTGGAAACTCTTCCTGGCCCTTTAGGGTCTCTACCTTTTCCCTCAGGCACCACAGGATTCTGACCCCACCCCTCCATCTATCTAGATGAGCTCCTGTCTCTTGAGAGTAACATCATGTTCAAGTAAAAGGTCTTGTCAACCCCTCTTACAGATTTTGCAGGAACCAGTCCCTACAGGGACTCCCTTTGCTCAACTAAGCAGAGGTTCTAAGGACCCCGCTAATCTTGCTCTGGAGTCTCTAACAGGAAAGTCAAAGCTCAGGAGACATCTGCTTATTAGCCAATTTTTTTGCAAGACCAATATGTTAGTTTTAGACTCCAAGCCCAAGACCCAGCCAGTTCCTCCTCCACTGGATCAGAAATAACCATTTGATGGCCAACAGGCATATGAAAAAATGCTCAACTTCTCTTGTCATCAGAGAAATGCAAATCAAAACCACTGAGATACCACCCCACACCAGGGAGAATGGCACATATCAAGAAAAAGTAGCAACAAATGTTGGCAAGGATGTGGAGAAAAAGGAACTCTCTTCCACTGCTGGTGGGAATGCAAGCTGGTCCAACCATTATGGAAAGCAGTATGGCGGTT
>JAGFMF010012114.1:187755-207490 GCA_019455555.1 Galemys pyrenaicus
GAAACAGAGGCCTTCCCGCCAGCAACGACTTTCACCCTCCCACCTCAGGTCGGCGTCCGCCCTCGTCCTAGAGCCCGCCTGGTGCGACCCCTCAGCTCTCACTCCCTTGACCTCCGCCCGGTCACCCCATGAGGGAGGTCCGAAGACCCAGGCGGCCCCGGTTCTAAGAGGATGGGGACCGATGCTTCCCAAGAGCTCGCGAAGAAGCTCCTTACCATGGCTGTGCTAGGCACGGAAAGAGGGCCTCCTCTTCCGGTGCGCTGGGGAAAAAAAGGGTAGGAGTATGCGCGCGCCGGGGCCGCGAACGCTCCGCCCAGCCTCGCCAAACTCTTGATCCGCGGAACTCTATCTTGCCATCTGCTGGTGGGAGGTCATAAGTCCGGAGCTACTGCCTTTCCCCGCCCACTTTCTTCCAGCAGTTGCCCAGCGCCTCTGGTGTTCCTTGATTCTGTGGTAGGTGCAGAAGTTCCTTGCCTTCGAGGACAGTGTAAAGTGAGGCTGCTTTAAGTCCCCCACCCATCCATGATATGTAGTTAATAGAACACATCTCATAAATAATACTATTTCTTAAATATTTTCCCTGTCCCTTCAGAATTCTTGCCAGCCTGCCCATACTACACGTTGGGAGGAACCAACGACATTTTTTTTCTCTCTTGTTCCTCTGCAGGTCGCCAAGGCAGGTAGAGGGTTGAGGGTGGTACTGTAAGGTTCCTGCTGGAACCCTGACACCTTGTCCATTGCTTCCTGTATAACAAATTTGGCACTTACCACAAAGTCTCAAAGAAGAGAGGGGGCTGTTAGAAACCATTGTTATCTAACTATGACTTAGCTCTGATCAGGCTATTTCCTGCCTTTGAAACTGCCTGAGGCTCACCTACCTGTCCCCTCAGATCTCTGCCGTTCACCTACCACCTCCTGGACACCCATCACTACCCACCATCTCAAACCCCAAAGCTTAAGTCATTCCAGGCTATTGTAGGTCCAAGAAAGCCACTGTAGCAATCCTCGTGCCTTTGTACCTGATAATTCCTCAGCTTGGAACGTCCATGGACAGCCCAACAGACCAATCCTCTTCTTGCGCTCCTAATCCCATTCCTCAACCTTGGAAATACACACAGCTCAAACCCTTCTGCAGTGTAAACCCCACACCTCTGAGGCAGGGTAAATCCCACATTCTTCCTGCCTAAGGACCCTTCTTTCGGAATCAGTGACAGTAATTATCACATTGGGTTGTAAAGATTAGTCTCCTGTTCTCCCCTAAACTGGGAGCATCTTCATAACAGCCTGGCCTAATCCCTTTGACATGTAACAGAGAGCTTGACACTGTATCCAGCACTTGGCAAATACTTATTGAATGAATACATTGACTCAACATCCCACCTATGGTGCCAGGTCTTACTCTTCTAATCCTGAGAGCCTCCAGCCTGGGCTTGAACTCCTCCCCACTATGGGCCCAGGCTTCCAAAGCAGGATGTTCCACTTTACATGTCTGTCTCTACCCTCCACATGACCCTGCAAGAGTCTGCAGAGGAGCAATAGAAAACCACTGTTGGCTCTTAACCGACTAGCTTTAACCAGGAAGACAGGGGCTCTTTTTTGTCTAAAACTAGGACATGGTGCATAATATAGTTTGCTAGAAATGGTTATTGAAAAGATGAGAGCAATTGGTTGGAGGCTGGGATTAGAAACAGTGAAGATGAGATAGTGAGACAGTGGAAGTAGATTTTGAAGTTTTCAATCTGGGGGTACTAAGAAGATGATGGTATATCTAACAAAAATAATGGGGAAGTCAATTTGGGACTGAGGGGTGACCATGAGACTTTTAGCTAGAGAGGATAGGAGAAATGGCTGGTTAATGCAACAGCTCTTACTTAATCAAGATTACAGCCAGTTAGGGGTTGGGGGTGGAGTGCAGGGTTGGGGGGTGAGGTGGGAGGGCTGTTCTCTCTGCCTCCCAGGTCATCGGTTTGTTTGTTTTTGTACCACAGTTTGTTGAAGGACTTGAGGGAATTAAAGCACCCTTCTCAGTTTATTTTTTTCCTGTCAATTTGTGTTTATGCACAAATGACATTCTAGCAACAATAAAGGGAATTTGGGAAGAGATAAGAAAATCACAAACAGTACCCCTCCAAACACTCTAAACACATCATCTGTATTCATTTGTTCCTGTTCCTGTTCTCATTTTGATCGGTTTGTGTGCATGCATACTTTTACATAATTTTAGTACTAGCATACAGACCATTTTGTATTCTGCTTTTATTGTATTATAAGCGCTTTCTGAGTTGTTACATAATCTTCATAATCATTATTTTAATGGCTGCATCATATTCCACTATATGGATGTCCTATAATTAATAAAAGTTCTCTATTATTGAACATTTCATAGTTTTTTTTCCCACTTTTTATTTATTGTAACTGTTCTTTATTATAAACTGTATACCATTGCCTTCGTATGGCTTTTTCCTTCAGTTGAATGAATCCATTCCTTCACCCAACATTTACTGAATGCCTCCTTAGTGCCAAACTCCGTATTATTAGGGTTATTACGAATTGTAGATGCAGAGCTGATTAAGATCTTGATCCTGCTCTCAAGGAATTCACCTTACAATGGGAGAGGCAGGCGGGGAGGAGGGAGCGGAAAGCCAGATGCTCATCACAGAAAAGAGGGTGGTGAGGCAGTTTGGAACACAGAGAGCTGCAAAATCCTAAGTCTCTTGGACTTTAACCTGAATGTAGACAATGGGGAGCAGTTGAAAGATTTTAAAGGACAGGATCAGCTTTGTGATCTAGAAAGATAACTCTGGTTTGAGGGAGGTATGAGTGGCTTGGAGGGCATGGGTCAGGGCTATTTCAACAATACAAGCAGCAAACAGAAGGGTGAGATCCAGGCCTGTGACTGTGGGGTGGCCACAGAGGGGGCAGATTCAAAAGGCTTTACAGATGCAGTATTGGTAGAATCTGACTGGGAAATGATGAATGTGCAGGGGTGAGGGACAAGATGGTAATTAGGATGGCTCCCAAGTTTCTGACTTGGTGACTCAGTGGTACATTCACTGGGAACAAGGAGGAGGCATGCTTGACATGAGGCATGGGGCTGAAGGGGAGGGGGGCATGAGACTGGAGATGTCTTATAGAATAGTCCTGAACTCAGGTGCATTATATGGACTGGAGACTCTGCTTTTGGGAGAACTAGTATGGAAGTTCTCCTTATCTTTCTTATCTGTAAAGTAGGCATGTATGGGAGTGATTGGAGAATGTAAGAGTCCGAACACTTGATAGTAGCATATGTGTGTTGCTAAAAGCCTTTCTCAGAGGATTCTTACAATTTTACTGCACTTTTGCCAACCTAGTAATTACTTATTTTTGACTTTTACTAACACAATCAGTTTAATTTGCACTTGAAAAGCCACTAGTGAGGGTGAACATTTTCCCATATGCTTATTGACTCATTCCTTTTCCTCTTGTGTCACTGCCCATTTATCTTTTTCCAGTTGACTTGCATGAGTGCTTTATAGAAGTTTGTCCTTTATCATATGTGAGGCATATATGTTTACCAAGTGGTTATTTTCCTTTGGGTTATATTTTTCTATGTACAAAGTTTCAAAATTTTATATGGCCGAACTATTGATATTTTCTCTTCTAATTTCTTCTTGTTAATTCAAAGCTTAGAAGGCTATTATCAGTTCAAAGATTTGCTAAACACTCAATTCCATTTAATAACATGTATTTATCAACAGGGCTGATTAAAAATAAATAGAATGAATAGATAAATAGAAAAAAATCTAGTTTTTCACATATGCCAAGCAATTTTCTCTCTAAATATAATCCATGTTCTTTTCTCTGTTGCTTTAGCATGTGATACCTGAAATCATGTAGTATGAGGTTCTATTTCTATAAATGTGGGCATGGGAGATGGAGTCTATGGTAAGTACAGACCTGGGACATATGTCCCCAGTGTCCCCGCAGGAAGGGGCATGCATGAGTGGTGCATAGTCATAGGTTATACTCTGAGTAAAATAGTCCGGTCCCCCTTAATCCCCATCTTAAAGAGTAGCCCTTCATGCCTCATATTCCCTGATTAACTTACTGTCAGCAATGAACCAGAACTCTCCACTCTTCCATTTCCTACACTGCTGGGAGGGAGAGAGGCAGAGTAGAAAGCCCAGTTTGAATCTGACTCTGTGCCTTGAGCAAATGGCTTCACCTTTCTGAACTACAGGTTCCTTATCTGGAAAGTAGGCATTGCAATATTTACTCATTGACTTGTTATAAGGGTTGGAAATCATCTATCAAATGCGTAGAACACAAGAGTGACTCAATAATGAAATAGTGCTGCACTTCCCTTCTGTCCATTTTGGACTTTCCCTCCTTAAACTTATTTTAAAAAACACTTCATTAAGGAAAGTTTAACATACAATAAGTGGCACATATTCAAAGTACATAGTTAGACAAATTTTGATGTAAGTATACACTCAATTAAATCATCACCACAATTAAGATAATGAACATGACCAACATCCTTCAAAATTTCCTCATATTGTAACAGGGTGGTCCCCCCCACCCTAAGTCGGTGGAGCTGAGCAGGGATAAGAAGATGCTGGAGAGAGGGGAAGAATGAAGGAAGGGAGGGAGGGAGGAAATAGAGAGTAGCAAGGAGACCTGGAGGAGGCACATGGAGCAGAGACACATGTGACGAAACTGAGCTTGCTTCTTGGTCCTGGACTAGTTGAAACAGATGCCTGTGAGAGATCTGTGGGGGGCTTAACAATGGCAGCTTTTATCAACTTTTATCTTGATTTTGATTTTATTTTTTTCCTCTCAGACTTGTCTGACTCTTTCTGACCCTTTTCTATGGGTCTCCATTGAAAGGTACTTTAGACTTGTGGCAGGCTTTTGGGCCATGCTTTGGGCCAATCCTATTTGTCTGGACTTCTACCTTCTTGGGGGTGGGTAACTTTGGATGCTTAATTTAGTAACTATATTCTTTGTCTTTTCTGTATTGTTTATTAATTGTATTAAAGCACTTTTCCATTAAAGATCTTATATGTTTGTCTTGATGCGGCAGATGGCAGAACCCATTTAGAGAGGGCAGATTTGGGGGTTCTGAGGTGCCCCTCTCCCTGCCCTGTAAAAATATCCCTCTGTAATGCTTCACTCCAGTCCTTCTCTATCCCCATTCCTGGACAACTACTGATCTATTTTCCATCACCATTGATTAGCTTTCATTTTCTAGAATTTTAAATAAATGGAAATCTTACAGTATGCACTCTTTTGTCTAGCATCATCCATGTTATTGAGTATGTCAATAGTTCATTCTTTTTGTTGCTGAGCAGTACTCTGTCCTATGGAAGTGCCCCAACTAGCTTTGATATTGGGCGGCAAGGAGCACTAAAACCAACCAAGGACACTGCCCAAATAGTTTACTGGTTACCATCTGAGTTCTTTAACTGCATGCACAATTGCAAGACTACTCAGATTCAGAGAACAACAATAATGGGATTTATTTAATAAACCAGGGTAAAACAAAGAGTTACTGAGGCCAAAAATGACTATTTACCTCAGCTGAAGCAACAGCCAGTGTTAAAATCCCAAATGCAAATGCTCCAAAGATGGCGTTTTCCCACCATTGAGGACGTGGAACATGCGGCAGCCAGACTATAGGTTGGGAGCCTACAGTCTTTTTGAGTTGGATCCCAGGAGATGCTCATTGGAGCTGCCGAGGTGCCCCAACACAGCACCAGACAACATTCAAAACAGCAGCTGCAGCGGCCGAACCACCGAACAAAGGGCCACACTCACGCAGCTCAGCAAGGCTCTGTCTCCAGGTTTCCATCTCCCCTTCAGGCTTTAACAGCAGCAAAACCGGCAACAGTTTTAGTCGCTTGGCTACCTGCAAAGCCTTCAAACTTTTCCTCTCTGAGGTTGGCTGCTGGAAGTCTCTTCATGTTCTTCAGAGGCCTGCACCAGCCTTCTGGAAGATTGGCAAGGTGGGGACAGAAATCGTTAAAGTCCCTGTAGATCTGAAAACACTGAAGTGCGAACCCTGAATGCTGGGGCTGCTTCTACAGTCCGTTGAATTTCTTATCAGAGTCTCCACCACCACTGATAGTTTGTTTGCATTTTCCCTGGGCCTATCCATTCTCATCGGCACCCCATCCAGGGGGCACCACCTGTAATAGTCTTTGGCTTCAGCCATCCGTTATAATTTATCCATTCACCTGTGGTGTTTCCAGTTTTGGACCATCACAAAAAAAGCTGTCATGAATATTTCTATGCAGGTCTCCTTATGGAGAAATCTTTTAATTTTCTTGGAACATATTGAGGAATGGAATGACTAGGTCATATGGTAGATGAATGTTAGATTTTTTAAAAAATTGCCACACACCTTTCCAAGTGATTGTATTATTTTCCATTCCCACCAGTGGTGTAGGAGAATTCCAGTTGCTCCACATCCTTGCCAACACATGTTAAAAGTCAGTCTTGGTCTTCACCTAATTTTTTATTGTGGTAAAATATACATAAGATAAAACTTACCATTTTGACCATTTTTAAGTGTACAGTTAAGTGGCATAAAGTTCAATCATTTGTTATGCAACTATCACCACTATTCACTTGGAAGCTCTTTCATCTTTCCAAACAGAATTCTTGCCCATTAAACAACAACTCCCCATTGCTCTCTGCTTTCAGAGCTTGGAAACCTCTATTCTATAATACATGCTGTCTTGATGTGAATTTGCTAATTCTAGGTATTTTTTTTATAAGTAGAATGATACCATATTTGTTTGTACCTGGATTATATCTCTTAGCATGTTTTCAGTATTCACTCTTGTTTCAACAAGATCAAAATTTCATCCCTTTGAAAATATGAATAGTATTCTATTACATGAGTTTATCAGTTTGTTTCTTCATTCGTATAATGGACACTTGCATCATTTTCGCCTTTTGCCTAGTGTGAATACTGCTGCTACTAACATCAGTGTCCAAGTAACTGAGACCCTTCTTTCATTTCTTTTGGGTTTATGTACCTAAGAATTGCTGGATCATATGGTAGGGCTATGCCTAACTTTTTAAGGAAGTGCCAAGTTTTTGTATACAACTGGCAGTGCATTATATACACCCATCAGCAATGCACAAAAGTTCCAAGTTTCTCCACATGCTCATCAACACTTACTATTTAAAAAAGCCATTTTCATGTATATGAAGCAGTATTTCATTGTTTTGACTTGCATTTCCCTAATGATCTGTGATGTTGAACAAGTTTTCATGTGCTAATTTTCCATTTACATACCTTCTTTGGATAAATATCTAGCCAAGTCCTTTGCCTATCTTTGAATTGGGTTGTTTGGTATTTTGATTCTGAGTTGTAGTTCTTTATATATTCTGATATTAGTCCCTTATGAGATCTGTGATTGAAAAACATTTTTCCCATTCTGTGGGTTGTCTTTTCATTGTTTTGAGTTCCTTAAAGCACGAGTGTTTTTCATTTTAATGACATGCAATTTATTTTTTCTTTTGTTGCCTGCAAAAAAGTCAGTCTTTTTAGTTCTAGCCATTCTAATAGATGTGTATACTGTATCTCACTGTGGTTTTATTTTGCCATTTTTTGGCAGATCGTCATGTTTAATATGTTTTCATCTGCTTTCTTATTGTTACCTATCTTTCTTGTTTGGTGAACTATCTCTTCAAATGTTTTGCCATTTTTCAAAATTGTGCTATTTTCTTATTGCATTTAAGAGTCTTTTATATACTTCAGAATATAAGGGGGAAAAAGAGTCCTTCATATAGTCTGGATGCAAATTCCTTATCAGATATGTGATTTGCAAATATTTTCTTCAATTCTGTGATTTGTCTTCATTTTTTGACAGTATCTTTCAAAAGCAGATATACTTACTTATGATGATGCCCAATTTATTATTTTTTTTTCTTGTATGGATTATGCGTTTGGTATTATAGCTAAGAAATCTTTGTCTAACCTACAGATGTAGCTCTTCTCCTATGATTTATTCTAGATTTTGCACTTAGGATGTTATCTATTTTGTGTTAATTTTTCCACAAAGATATGGACAGGAGTTCATTTTATTGCTGATGATATTTACTCATTCCAGAACCATTTATTGAAATTCCCTTTGACCACTTCTGGCTACTTCCTCACTGAACTAAAAAGTAATTATTTTTAATCATATAAGTCATAGATGAATATATTCTCATTATAAAATAGGAAAATCATTTTTTGAACACTTTTGCACCCAATAATGCTTCTTTCTATAATCCCCACCAGGTAACACGTCTAACAACATCAATTTGGGATGTATCCTTCCAGACCTTTCTCTATGTATATATATATATGTGTGTGTATATATATATATATATAGTGTATATATATATAGCCTATAGGCTATATTTTTATAAATTTTATAAATTGTTTTGTTTAGATAGGTTCATCCTATATGTATCTTTCTGACTCCAGTTTTCTTCCTTTTTTTATTTATTTATGCATATAAGAAATGGGATACAGGCCAGAGGTGTGGGGGGGTGAAAGAATTCACCAGAGACACACTGGGGAGCAGAACAGGTAGATGGACTGAACCACACTGCTAAGAGGAGCAGCAGGTGAGGCAGGAGAGGGCTGCTGCGCCATGTGGGTCACTCCTGGCTGGGGGTCTAACTCGTGCTGCAGTCGCTGTGGAAGCAGCAAAGTGCTGTGCTTAACCCCTGCCACTAGGGAGGCCCTGACTCCAGTTTTCTACATAGCAATGCCTCTCAGCGATCTTTCCATGTCAGAACATATATATGTATTTCATTTTCTTTTCTTTAGTTGTTCCATCGTATTCCATAATAATTCTGTAGCTTAATGTGATTATTGATGGATATTTATTTAGGTAGCTTCCAATTCTTTTCTACTGTTATAGACTATGCTGTAGATGAGTATCTTAAATCTGCTTTTGGCGTACATGTGTCTTTCTCTAGGGAGATACTAAGAAATGCAATTTATACAACAAACACACATAAGCCACTTATATGCAGATTGCTGTTCTAAATGCTTTACGGTTATAGATCGACTTAATCATTCCAAGAGTTCCATGATTTCATGCTTGTCTTACAGATAAGGAGAAGACAGAGAGGTTAAACAACTTATCAAAGGTCACATAGCTAGTCAATAACAGGGTCAAGATTTAGCCCCAGAGTTCAGTTTGCTGGGTCACAGGGCAGAGACATTTTTGATTTTAAAAGTCTTGCCAAAGTGACCTCTAAAGAGGCTGCACTCCCACCCACAGTGTAGGAGATTACTCACTTCCTGTCTCTTTTATTAACACTCAAACCTTTTAAAATTGCATTTTTCCTGATTATTAACATTTAACAACTGTTTCTTGAACACTTATTATGTTCTAATCCTATGCTAAACACTCTTTTTTCATCTCACCTTGCTTTAGTTTCTTCATAGTACAATCACTGCTGATATATGTTAATTGGTGTATTTGTCACTTTTCTTCTGCAACTTGAATATCAGCTCTATGAGGGCAAATATTTTATCTCTTGTTCAGTACAGTCCTCAGTACCTGGAACTAAATCTTTTTTGACTGAATGACTAAATGAATGAAAACCACTTTATGCATAAGGAAATCAAGGCTCAGAGAGATAAACCAACTCATCCAAACTCCTGTGAGTGCCTGGTGGAGCTGGTTGTAGAAGCCAACCTAATTCAAGGGCTTCTCTGTGCTTTTACCTGTTTACCATTTATATAATTATGCTATTTCATAAATGCTATGTACATGTAGTCAAGCATTAGATAGATATCCTTCAGAGATTAGCTATTTTTCACTCTGCATTAAGTTCCTTGATGTTTACTCGTGTTGTTCTTCTTGTTTTTTTTTTTTGTTGTTGTTGTTGTTGAATAGTATTCTGTATTATGGGTGTACTGCTATTGGTTTAACCCATAAAACTACATCTGGATGTTTTACAGTTTGGGACGCTTACGAATAAAGCTGGTAAGAACATTTGTGTAAAGGTTTTTGCATGGGTATAAGATTTTTATTTCCCTGAGGCAAGTCTCCAAGAGTACAATTGCTGGGTTGGATGGTAACTATGTTTACTTTTATGAAATACTTCCATGGTCTATGCCACAGTATTGTAACCATTTTACATTCCCACCAGCTATGTGTGAATGATCCAGTTTCTTTGCATCCCTGTCAGCATTTGTTTCTGTTTTTTTACATAAGGAACCACATAAACCACAGTCCTAAATGTTCTAATGCAATGAGGTCTCCTTTTGAGATGTTGTGTAATTTACTTTATATAATGGCAATAAAACCAATAGGAAAAAAACACATCAAACTCTCTTTAAAAGAAAGTAAAAATAAAATATTTACTAGTTTCCTGTATTATTTCAGAAGAGTGGTTAAAAACAACAAGAACTGTTATTATGCTACATGCAAATTGAATAAAGTGCAAGCAATTTACCATATTGAAATAATCTGTAGGTATAGAATATTAGGGAGTATAAGCCTATTTGTTTTTTCATTTTAGACAATGTGGAATCACTTAATAGCAATAAAACTAACATAGATGAAATAAAAAGTATTTTAGTAGAGAAAGCATCTTGCCTTGGTTCCAGTTGTTGTTTTTTAAATTTTTATTTAATTTTGCACATTTCACTGTCATGTAGTTGGGATTAACTTTTTTTCCACCTCCAGCATCCCTTAATCCTCTGTTCCTTTCTCCCCCTCCCTTTTTTTTTTAAAAGAATTATTTATTTACGCATACAAGAGCTGGGGTACAGGCCAGAGTCACAGGAGGTGACCAGAATTCACCAGAAATAGTATGGGGAATAGTACAGGCAGGTCGACTGAAATACGCTGCTGAGGGAGCAGCAGGCGAGTCAGGAGTGGTCTGCTGCGCCATGTGGGTCCCCTCCCTGGCCCGGGATCAAACTCATGCTGCTGTGCCATGGATGCTTCACAGTGCTGCACTCAGCCGCCACCAGGGAGGACCTCCATCCCCCCTTCTTTAACTTATTCATGTCCACTGGTTTTTTAACTTGTCCTACGGTAATGACTTGTGTGCTATGTAACTGTGCAGTATTTGTTTTTTCATTCTGGCTTGCATTACTGCACACAATTCCCTCAAATTCCCTTCATTTTGTTGAAAATGACTGGATTTCATAGTAAGTCCATACCTAGTACTCCATAGTGTGGATATACTACATCTTCTTAACCCAATTATCTGTTGGTGGGCATTTAGTCCTAGCTATTGCAAATAATGCTGCTATGAACATTGAGAAACACAGGGGTTTTTGTGTTGATGGTTTCATATTCTTTGGATAGGTGACCAAGAATAGGATTGCTGGGTTGTATGGTATTTCTCCATTTTAAGTTTTTTTAAGGTAAATCCAGATTGCTTCCCATAATTGTTGAATCAACTTATATTCCCTCCAACAGTGTAATAAGGTTCCTCTTTCTCTGCATTCTCTCCAACACTTCTTGTTAGAGGTCTTTTTATTTTTATTTATTTATTTAGATTTATTTATTTATGCATATAAGAACTAGGACACAGGCCAGAGGTGAGGGGCTGGGAGGGGACTGTCAGAGACCTCACCAGAGACAGAGCCGGGAGTAGAACAGGCAGACTAATTGAAACACACTGCTGAGGGGAGCAGTGGGCGAGGCAGGAGAGGTCTGCTGCAAGATGTGGGTCATCTCCATGAAAGGGATCAAACTCCTGCTGCAGTGGCTACAGATGCTTTATAGTCCTGAGACTTAACCCCTTGCGCCACCAGGGAAACCCTGGAGGTCTTTTTTAATATGTGTTATACTCATGGGTGTGAAATGTCATCTCATTGTGGTTTTAGCCAGTATCTCTCTTATTAGAGAGGATGATGAACATTTTTTAAATTGTCCATTAGTCTTGGATATCCTCTTTGCTGAAATGTCTGTTCATATCTGCTGCACACTTATTAGTTGGGTTGTTTGCTTTTTTTGTTGTTGAATTGTGTATATTTTATGTATCTCAGATATTAATCCCTTATCATTTTTATATTGTGTGAATATTTTCTCCCATTCAATAGGGTCTTTTTAATCATTTTATATTTTCTTTCACTTTATAGAAGCTTTGAAACTTGAGGTAATCCCCACTGTTTGTTTTTGTTTTTAATTTCCTTCTTATAGGGGTCAAGTCATTAAAAATATCTTTACTGTTGATATCATGGAATATACCACCAATATTTTATTCTATATATTTTATTGTTGTAGGTCTTATATCTAAATCTTTAAACCATTTGGAGTTTATTTTTGTATATGGGAATAGTGAAAGACCCACCTTCATTCTCTTAGGTGTCACTTTCCAAATTTCCCAGCACCATTTATTAAATAGACTGTCCTTTCCCCACTGTGTGGTCGTAGCTTCTTTAGCATAGAATAGGTGTTGGTATGTCCATGGATTTATTTCTGGGTTTTCGTTTCAATTCCATTGGTTCATGTTTCTATTTTTGTGTTAATACCATAGTGCTTTTAGTATTATGCTTCATAGTAAAATTTGAAGTTAGAGAATGTAATACCTCCATTTCTCTCTTTTTTCAGAGTTGCTGCTATTATTGAAGATCTTTTGTGGTTCCATATAAATTTCAATAATTTTTGTTCAATTTCTTTGAAAAAGATTGCTGGTATTTTGATGGGAATTGCATTAAATTTGTGTATAATTTTAGGCAGGATAATCATTTTGATTATATTGATTCTCTCCATTCCTGAGCATGGGACTTCCTTCCATCCTCAGATGTTGTTATCTGAGTTCTTTAATAAAATCTGGTAGTTCTCATTGTCTTTTACATCCTTGTTAGGTTGATTTTTAGGTATTTGATTCAGTTGGAGTTATTTTCTTAATTTCTTTTGTTTCTTTTTCATTGTCTGTATATAAAAAGGTTATGAATTTTTGTATGTTAATTTTGTAACCTGCCACTTTGTTGCATTCATCTATTGTTTCTAATAATGTCATCTTCAAATAATGATATTTTTATTTCTTTTCCAACTTGAATTCCCAATATTTCCTGCGTTTGTCTGATAGCTCTAGTCAAAACCTCTAGTATCTAGTTCAACAGAAGTGGTGACAATGGGCATCCTTGTCTTGTTTCTGGTCTTAAAAGAAAAGCTTTCAGTTTTTCATCATTAAGTATTGTATTAGTTATTGGTTTTTGATATATGGGCTTTTATATTGAAGTAGGTTCTTTCTATTCCCATTTTGTTTAGAATTTTTATCATAAATGGGTGCTGTATCTTATCAAATACTTCCTTTGCATCTATTGGTATTAACAGGGTTTTCATCTTTACTTTGTATATGATGTTAGTTGACTGATTTACATGTATTAAACGATTCTTGCACCCCTAGGATAAATGTCACTTCACCATGGTATACAATCTTTGTCATATACTGTTGAATTCTATTTGTTGGTATTTCTTTGAAGATTTTATGTCAATGTTCATTATGGATATTGCTCTATACTTTTCTTGTGCTGTCTTATTTTCAGTATTATGATAATGTTGGCATCGTACAATGTGTTCTGGAGCAATCCTCTTGTATTTTTTTTACAAAAAAATTAAGCAAGTTGGGCATTTGTTCTTTAAAGGTTTAATAAAATTCCTTTGTTAATACATATAGTTCTGGGCTTTTGTTTTGCAGGAGATTTTTAAAGTATTGTTTCAATTTCCATGCTTGTGATCAGCTTGTTCAACTCCTCTGTTTCATCCTGGGTTAGTCTTGATGGGCTGTATTATTCTAGAAATTTGTCCATTTCTTCAGGACTATTGAATTTATTGGCATATAGCTATTCAAAGAAATATAATCTTTTGTATTTCTTTGTTATCTGTGATTTTGCCTCTTTCACTTCTGATTCTGTTTATTAATGTCTTCTCTCTATTTTTCTAGAAAAATAATTTATTTTGTTTTATCTATTATCTATTTTGTTTATCTTCTCAAAGAACCAACTCCTAGTTTCATTTTTTCATTTTTGTGTCATACTTTTAATCATAGTTTTCATTTATTTCCACTGTTATTTTTATTACTTCCTTCTTCTACTAACTTTGGGTCTTATCTTTTCCTCTTTTAAAGTTTCTTTAGGTGTTAGAAGTACTAAACTACTTATTTGGGATTTTTCTTAATGTAGACTGTATTGCAATTATTTTCCCCCTTAAGACAACTTTTGCTACATTCCATAGATTCTGCTCGCTTGTGTCATCATTTTCTTTTTTCTCAAGGCATTTTAAAAAAAGATTTATTTATTTATGCATACAAGAACTGGGGTACAGGCCAGAGGTGCGGGGGGTGGGGGCTGTGTGGTGAGAGAATCCACCAGAGTGGGGAACAGCACAGGCAGATCGACCGAAATACACTGCTGAGGGGAGCAGTGGGTGAGGCAGGAGAGTTCTGTTGCGCTATGTGGGCCCCCTCCCTAGCCGGGGACAGGGATTGAACTCGTGCTGCAGAGGTTGCGGTTTGCTTTATAGTGCGTTGCTTAACCCACTGCGCCACCAGGGAGGGCCCTCTCAAAGTATTTTCTTAAAGATTTATTTGTTTATGCATACAAGAGCTGGGGTACAGGCCAGAGGTGTGGAAGGTGAGAGGATTCACCAGAGACAGTGGAGGCAGAACAGACAGATTGACTGAAGTACACCGCTGAGGGGAGCAGTGGGTGTGGCAGGAGAGATCTGCTGCACCATGTGGGTCCCCTCCTTGGCCAGGAAGGAACTCCCACTGCTGTGCAGCTGATGCTTTACAGTGTGGCCCCTCAACCCTTCTCTGCGCCACCAGGAAGGCCCTCAAGGTATTTTTCAATTTCTGCTTTGATTTCCTGTTTTTTCCAATAGCTATTAAATAGCATGCTGTTCATTCTGCTTTACAGTGTTTTTTAAAGATTTATTTGTTTATGCATATGAGAGCTGGGGTGCAGGACAGAGGTGTGAGGACAGGTTGAGAGGATTCATCAGAGACAGAGTGAGGAGCAGAACTAGTGTATCCACTGAAATACATTGCTGAGGATGGCACTGGATGAAACAGGAGAGGTCTGCTGCACCATGTGGGTCAGCTCCCTAACTGGGGATTGAACTCCTGCTTCAGTGGCTGCTGATTGCTTCATAGTACTGAGACTTAAATCCTTGCGCCACCAGGGAGGCCCACAGTGTTTATTGTTTTTTTTTTCACTTTTAGTTGATTTCTAACTTAATGGCATGATGGATAGAGTATACTATGTATAATTTCAATCTTTGTAATTTTATTGATGATTGACTTGTGTCTCAACATATAATCAATTTCAACTCTTGAGATTATTCCATGTACACTTGAAAAAATGCTTATGCAGTGGTTTTAGGTGGAGTGTTTTGTTAGTCTGTTAGACCTACGTGGATTAACTCCTCACTTAAGGTTATTGTTTCCTTATTTATGCTTGGTCTTGTTGATCTATCCATTATGTAATTAGGGTATTAATGTCCTCTAGTATTATTGTGTCATTATCAATATCTCTCTTAAGTTCTATTATTAGTTGTCTTATGTATATAAGTGCTCCATCATTCAGTGCATATATATTTGTGTCATTCTTGTTGTATTAGGCCATTATTCACATAATAGATCCATCTCTATATCTTATTATCATTCTTAATTAGAAATCTGTTTTTGGTCACTTATAGGTATAGCTGTTCCTATGGGGTTTTTTTGGGGATGGCATTTGCTTGTATAACTGTCTTCCAGCCTTTAACTCTAAGTCTTTGCCCGTCTTTGTTGGTAAATGCGTTGGTAAAAACATTTGACTTTGAAAGCCATTCAGACACTCTACATCTTTTGACTGGTGAATTCAGGCCATCTTTGTTTAGGTGACTATTGAGACCTAAGTGCTCATTGCCATTTTGCTATGTTTTTGTTTTTTGGGGGGTGGGGAGGAGATTGTCTAGTATTTATTTTTTGAGGTCTTCCTGTTATGTTTTGTTTAGGTTCTACTTCCTTTGTCTTATGTGTTACTTCTATTAATTTTTGTTTAAGGGTTATACAGGGGTTAATATATGATGGGCTATTGTATGGCTCATTGGATGGTCTGGTCTCTGACTTGTTCTGATAAGGCCCCATTGGTACTTTCCTTCTCCTCCAGGTTAAGTGATTTAGGTGTCTATTATCTCTCTATTTGTTGTTCTTTTGTTTTCCTAATAACCCCTTTAAAATTCATTTCATGTGTAGTTTCACGCTCTAAGTTATTCTCGTTCTAAGTTATCTTTTCGGTGAAGCTCCTTACTCTTCCTTCCATTTTGAATGCTAATCCTGCTGGATAAAAGATTCTAGATTGAACATCTTTTTCTTCAAGTACTTTAAGTATCTAATTTCAGTCCCTCTGTGCTTGTGATGTTTCTACTGAAGTCTGCTGACAGTCTGATTGGTGTTCCATTATAGGTTACCCTTCTTTCTCATGATGTTTTTAATATTCTGTCATTGTTATTGGCTTCTACAGCATTATTATAATGTGTTTTGGTGTGCATGTGCCTTGTATTATTTTGTCTGGAACTCTTTGGGCCTCTTGGATTATAGTGCCTGGTTTGTTTCCCAGGTTGAGATGATTTTCAGCAATTATTTCTTTAAATAAAGTTTCTGTGACTTTCTTTTTCTCTTCCCCTGCTGGGACCCCCATGGTAGAGATGTTATCTCTCTTTAGGTTATCCCAAAGGGTTTTTCTACTATTTTAATTTTTTAAATTCTTTTTTCCTCTATGTTATTCTACTTATTTATTTTTTTAAAGATTTATTTATTTATGCATACAAGCACTGGGGTACAGGCCAGAGGTGTGGGGCGAATCCACCAGACAGAGGATGAAGCAGAACAGGCAGATGGACTGAAACACATTGCTGAGGGGAGCAGCGGGCGAGGCAGGAGAGGTCTGCCTGCGCCATGTGGGTCACCTCCCCAGCTGGTGGCAGGGGTGGAACTCGTGCTGCAGTGGCTGCGGTTTGCTTCATAGTGCATTGCTTAACCCACTGCGCCACCAGGGAGGGCCCTGTTATTCTATTTATGTGTTCTCCAACATTGTGTTTTCAAGTTCATTAATTTTCTGCATTGCTTCTGTTTGTTTACTGTTGAGTCCCTTAATAATATTTTAAATTCAGATTAAAGTTTCTTAGCTCCATTATTTCTAATTGTAGCTGTCTCATTTTTAAAGAGATTTATTTATTTATGTATACAAGAACTAGGGTGTAGGTCAGAGATTTGGGGAGGTGAGAGAATTCACCAGAGACAGAGTGGGGAGCAGAACAGGCAGATCTAGTGAAATACACTGCTGAGGGGAGCAGCAGGCAAGGCAGGAGAGGTCTGCTGCATCATGTGGTTCATCTCCCTGACCAGGAATAGAACTTGTGCTACAGTGGCTACTGATAGCTTCATAGTGCTGAAACTTAACCTCTTGCACCACCAGGGAGGCCCTGTCTCATTTTAAAAATTTTTATTCCATTGCTGTTTTGTTTGTGTTTTTTTGAGTTTCATAAGTGTTGTTATAACTTATCTTAAACTCCCCTTCAGTTACTTTTTTGCAATTCTGCTATATTAGGACTCCTCTCAGGATTTTTTTCCTTCTCCAGCACTATGGTATGTTAATATGTCTCCTCAGTTTTAAATTTTTATGGGTTGGAATAGGGATAGCCTTTGAGACTCTTACTTTTGCAATAGCGGACATAATCGGTACACTTGGGGGTAGTTAGTGAATGTCAAGTATTTAAACTGCCTTCTGTGCCTTGGGTACCAAAGTTGTGTGGTAGAAAACCACAGTAGGGCCTCCCTGGTGGCGCAGTGGGTTAAGCAAAGGACTATGGGGCAAACCGCAGATACTGCAGCACAAGTTCAATCCCTGCCCCTGGCCAGCAGGGTAACCCACATGGCACAGCAGACCTCTCCTGCCTCGTCCGCTGCTCCCCTCAGCAGTGTACTTCTGTTAATCTGCCTGTTCTGCTCCCCACTCTCTGTGGTGAATCCTCCCACTCCCCCACACCTCTGGCCTGTACCCCAGTGCTTGTATGCATAAATAAATAAATCTTTAAAAAAAAAAGAAAACCACAGTAATCTCTTCTAGCCCAGCTCCTGGGTCTTAGTATCGCTTATAGTCTTGTGTCTGCTTCCACTATAGGCATTTTTTGAGCACTAGATGCAGTGTTGGGCATGGAGTATAGTTGATATGGGGTCACAGGCTAAGAGTTGTTCTGTTTTCTTTTCCAGCACCGAGTCTTATCCTGGGGTGTTTGTGCCTATTATTAACAGGTGCTTGAGCTCTAGTTTATTCAGGTGTTCCTTTGTTGTTTTGGTTTTAGCCCTGGGGTGGGGGGTGGCAGGTGTTTTGAATATCTCAGCCTTGGCTTATAGTAGTAGCTTCTTATACAAAGAGATAAATGTGATCTGACCTGGTTCTCCCTGCCAGTTCAGGCTTCTGGCTCTTCCACACTGTGATCATCAGGCTCAAGCCAGCAATACTTGTTCACACCCCCACAGCTACAACTCTCCATAGCACACCCTCTCTTGTGGGTGCCAACTCACACATCCCCTTATCCAGAGTAAAGCCTGGTCTTGAGTCTCCAGTATTAGTGTTTTTCCAAGTCAACAAATGTAGGGGACTCTGCCTAGCAGCCACCACATTGTCTTGTGGGTTGTACTGCCCCAGTATCACTATAAGCAGAGTTCATTTAACGCTTTTTCTACCCCTTTCTGCTTTTGCTTTTAGTGCATGCTGTGGTCATCCATTTTTTCCCTCAGGGTTTTCTGACTTTGTTATACTGCAATGTAGTTGTATTTGATGGAGCAAAGTCTGGCATCCTCACTCTGCCACCATCTTGCTGGACTCCTTATCGGCATTTGGTGTTGGCACATTTTTTATTTTAACCATTTGATTGGTGTATAGTTATATCTCATTATGGGATGGGTAAGTGATATTGAACATCTTTTCATGTGCTTAATTGCCATCTCTAGATCTTTTTCAATGAAACATCTGTATCTTTTGCCCATTTTCAAATTGGATTGCTTGGTTTTTTACACTTGAGTTTGGAGAATTCTTTACATATCCTAGTTTTGAGAGTTTTAAGAATTTTTTTAAAGAAGATTTATTTATGTATGCATACAAGAGTTGGGGTACAAGCCAGAGGTGTGGGGAGGGTGGTGAGAGGATTCACCACAGACAGATTGGGGAGCAGAACAGGCAGATGGACTGAAACACACAGCTGAGGAGAGCAGTGGGCAAGACAGGAGAGGTCTGCTGCGCCATGTGCATCCCCTCCCTGGCCAGGGATCGAGTTCGCACTGCAGTGGCTGCGGAAGCACCACAGTGCAGTGCTCAACCCCTTGCACCACCAGGGAGGCCCCTCTTTATGTCTTTTCATCCTTTTCTCATAGGCTTTCATAGATCAGGTGTTTAATTCAAGTCTAAGAATTCTTCACCCAAGCCTTAGGTTTTGGGGATTTTCTCCTAAGTTCTTTTTCTAAATACATTTTTTTAAAATGAGTAAAACAATTTGTTTTATAATTAAATCAGTTATTTTGAGTTATGTTTGGTATATGATGTGGGGCTTATGTTAAGGTTCATTTCATTTTATTTTTTTAACCTATAAATGGTCAATCTGTTACAGGACAGGGAGAGGAACATCCCAGAACTCCCAAGCCTGCCCTCTCTGAATGGGTTCTGCCATCCGCCGCATTAAGACAAACACATAAAACCTTTAATGGAAAGGAACTTTAATACAAC
>JAGFMF010012114.1:220103-245636 GCA_019455555.1 Galemys pyrenaicus
TAGCAGCCCGGAGAGCCCTGACGCACACGCACACGACAGCAGGCTGGCCTCAGCTAGGAATCCCAGGAAGGATAGACCCTCTTTCCCCCCTTTTTTTCCTCTCCCCCCCAATTTCCACGTCTTTATAACCGGCTTAGGGCATTATTAGCACATGTCCTGGCTCGTGGGCGAGTTGGTGGCAAAATCTGAACTGGATACTCACCGAGGGCCAGAGCCGGTGTTGTGCCTTCCTCAGCCCTCTTCCTCCTCGCGGCGAACTACCCCTCGCCTGCGGGCTGCGGGTGGACTGCTGGGCAGATCGAGCCTCCTCTCTGCGGTTCAGCGGTACCTCTCCTTCGGCAGCAGTGCCTCCGGGAACATTTTATAGCGGCGGCTGGAGTGTGTGGCCCTTTAAAGGCGCTCGAGCTGGTGCAGTCAACGCGGATCGTGTGAAAGCGAAGGGCCGGCTGGGGAACGGAGTCCGAGCGGCCTCGCGGGTCCTGCAGCTCCGGGAAGGGTCGCGGTTCCCTGGGAGGAGCTGAAGGGCCCAGTCCCTGGGCTCCCCGAGCTTTGAGCCCCGACGCAAGCCAATGCTTCTAAAGTTGGTGGGGGCTCCGGATTGGGACGTTGTCTTTCCCCACCGCCCTGCATGGATTTGCCCAATAAATTTGACTTAGTAATTTCGCCGAGGCGAGGAAGGGCTGTTAGTAGTCTGTTTTCTGACTTCCATCTAGCAGGGACTAGAGGGGGATCGGTGGCTTGGGCGGGGGGTGGGGGTGGGGGCAGAGTTATGGGCTCAGCGAATGACCCGGAGGAGGGGGAGGCACGCGGGAAGGGGTCCGCGGGGTATGCTTTGGGGTTTTTTTGCAGTGCTTTTGCGGAGCTTGTCTGCCCACGTTGGGCTGCACCATCTCCGTTGCTGAAGGGCCGAGGGAGGGGGTTCCTTGTCTTCTCAAAGTCGCCAGATTCTGGGCAGAGCCTCACGGAGGGCCTAGCCGGCAGCAGGGGCTTCCGTAGAAGGCTCGAGTTGAGGTTAGGTTCGAAGGATTCTCTCTAGTAGACATTCAGGGCGGAAGGAGGCTGGCAGGACACGACGTGGACAATTGCCCGCCGGGCCCCTGGGGCCAGATGCAGTTCACCACAGGACACTGAAAAGTCAAGAACAGGCGGTGGGTACCAAGAGCATGCCCGGGGGCTCCAGGGAATTCCTTCCTGCCTTTCCACGATTCCAGGTTATTTTATTATGATTATATAATCATTCCCATCAAGAAAGAATAACATTTTGCATTTGGAGCACATCCTTCTCCGGTTGATTTGTTATCTTACAAATCTTTACAGGAAAGAGGTCCACGTCTTCTCCGTCTTAGTCAGTATTGCATGTGGCCAACTAGAGCCTGTTTCACCTCTTACAGGAAGTCCGCCAGGATGACCCTTCTACCAAACTCCCTTTTAGGCCTTCCTTCAGCGTTAAGTACTCAGTTTACACTTTATGAAACCTGTTCGCTTGTTTTTTTTTTTAAAGAAGAAATAAGTACTGACGTTAAGGAAAATGTGTTTTTGTTAGGGGGGTGTCATGAAGTCATTTTCACGAGTATGTGTTCTGTCTTCTTAATTGGTTTTGAAGACCTAAAGTTCTCTTTTTTTCTGTTTCTTTCTTTTTTTTTTTTTTTAGTATCCCCCAAGTGCCCTGCATTTGCTCTTGGAACAAAGTTCTGTTTGTTGTGGGACTAACCGGCTTACTGACCTAAAGATGGGGAGCAAACAGAGGGACAGATCAAGGTCCTTCCTTGGCATCTGGAGGAAGCCAGGGTGAGTTCTCTGGAAGGTAGATAAACCCGCTCCCCGCCCGCAAAAGCTGCCTTGCATATCTTTAGGCCTTCCCCTAACCCAGCAAACCCCAGAAACCAGCACATCCCCCACCACCACCGATGCACTTTCCCACTTGACCCAAAGATCGTGTGTCGCGCCCCGTTTCTCTCTGATAAAAGGCGGAATCTCTGGGGACCCCAAAGCCCTACAGGGTTTGTAGGTGAAATACCCCTTAAGCCCTCTTGGTGTTTACTTGACATGAACGACCCTAGTCTTTAGAACTGTTTGTTGCTAATTTGGACCTCGCACCTATTCTCCCTCTCATTCTCCGAAGCCGCTCCGGAGCCGCTTTGAAAACTGTGGCAGCGGCTCCGCTCCAGGCTCCGGATCCGGGAGGAGCTTGATCCGCCCTCCATCTATTGGATGGCTCCCAGGCCAATTGTTAGAAAGAGGCATATGTTCATCTCGGCTTCTGGAGTGTCTCCGGAGCAGTTGCTCAACAGCCAGCCCCCTCCCCCATCCGGACCATTGAAGGGCAGAAAAAGGAGCGCCCTCCGCCACATTTCTCTGCGCCCACATGCCAGAAAGGGTCTCCCCAAGGATGACTTCCTGTCATTTCTTCTGTCCACCTCCTGGGCGGCAGGAAAGAGAGGAGCTTCAATCACCCCATTTGGGAGCACAAAAGACACCACCCCTTTCGTTTTGGGGGATACGGGAGAGGCTAGTTGCAGAGTCTGGGAGAGAGCAAAGGAGACATTTGCATTTCTCTGCTAATGTGTCCTCCTGGATCACCGACTTCCCAGTCGGCTCCTGCCGAGCTCAGAGCTCTCCGCTGAACTCTTTATCTCTAACTTGGCAACTAGATCGCGAGCTCGCAAAGCCAGGGATGGTCACCCAGTTAGAACCTTCTGTGCGGCAGCGTTGGGTCCGATGTGTTCCCATCCATCATTTTATTTAATCCTCATGACAGCCCGAGAGGTAGGGTTTACCAAAGGTGAAAGGAGTCCAGGAGATTTTCCCAACTTAACCCTGTCAGGAGGCCTGGTTTTTGAATCCTGGTCTGGCTGACTACAGAATCTTACCCCGCCTCCCTCCCGCCCCCCACACACCTCCTGGCCTTGTGAGGGTAAGGAGGCCCTGTAGACCGGTGGTCAAGAATCCAGGTTCAGGGGTCAGTCCGCCTGGGTTTAAATCCCTCCTCTGCCATTTCCTAGCTATGTGATCTTAGACCAAGTGATTTCCATTCTTTGGGCTTCAACGTTCCCATCTGTTAAATGGGTTAAGAATGGTTCCAACTCTGTGAGGCTGTTGCAAGAATGCAAGAAAAGGCTTAACCTGATTGTTGCTTGCTGTGTAGTGAGTGGTCAATAAATGCTGTTGTTATGCCTTCTGATTTTTTTTTCATTCCCTCCCAAACCTTTCTCAGCTCACACACTTCAAATAATACTTGCTAACTGATTTATTTAAAAACCATGCTGGGAGGGGATGAAAGAGGTCTGTAAAATCAGAATGGGAAGGGGGGGCCTCTCTGGTGGCGCAGTGGGTTAAGCAACGCACTATGAAGCAAACCGCAACCACTGCAGCACGAGTTCGATTCCTGCTGCCGGCCAGGGAGGGGACCCACATGGTGAGGCAGACCTCTCCTGTCTCGCCCACTGCTCCTCTCAGCAGTGTGTTTCGGTCTGTCTGCCTGTTCTGCTCCCCACTCTGTCTGGTGATTCCTCTCACCTCCTGCAACTCTGGCTTGTACCCCAGCTCTTGTATGCATAAATAAATGAATCTTTAAAAAAAAAAATCAGAATGGGAAGGGGAAGGAAAACTGAGATTTTTTTTTCCCTCAAAATCCCACCTTCCAGAAGCAATGACTGTCTGAGCCATAGGACAAGAGTAAATTAGCGACCAATAAAAGATAGCCATTTTTTACAAAATAGCCTGTAAAGTTAGAGTGTTCTCCAGAAACGCATATTCAATATGTGTGTAGAAAAGTTAAAAAGCACATGTCTTTGTTCAACAATGTTTAGTGCAGAATTGCTTATAATAGTGAAAAATGGAAAACAGTCTAAAAAGTCCATGGTAAGGGAGTGTCTATTGGTACCTAGATGCCAAGATAAAAACATACTGATTTCAGAAACTCTTATGCATGAGAAAATGTTCACAACAAAATATTAAATAAAAATTGCTGGGTACAAAGTTGCATAAATATGATGGCAAGTTGCAAAGGGCACAAAGAGTAGAAAATTAAATACTGTTTCCAACCATGTATGAATTTGGGTAATGAAGCAATGGTCTGTAATACACAAAACCAGTAACAGTTTTAGTAGGGTGGTAGAAGTATGAGTGATTTTTTCCTCTTTCTCCATGTTACGCAATATGATTATATTATTCTTATAAGTAACTTAAGTTGATAGTTAATAAATTGAATAAACAGTATGCCCCCACTTTAGTTAAAATTGTAAGTGCATAGAAAAGATATTGAGAGTAAATACACCAAAATGTTAATGGTGATTATAACTGAGTAGTGGAATTATGGATGATATTTTTCTGCCTTGTGATTATGTTATTTTCTTACACTTAAAACAGATTCATCTTTGCAAAAGTGCATAATCGGTGTGCTCCCATTGGTAGTAAAAGTATTTATGTAAATTGAAAAAAATGGGAAGGAAATATATTAAAATATTAACAGTTTTTATAGCAGGTGGTAAAGGATTGTGGATAATTTTCACTCTTGATTTTTCTGTAATACTGCTTTTATTACTTTTATAATTCAAATAAAATGATATGTACAAATGGTATGTATTGGTAGGATCCTACTTTTGTTGAAAATGTGTATGTTAGAATGAAGAAGGGACTACTCTATAATGTGGTGGTCTCTGGGTGTTGGGATTATGGATGATTTTTGTTTTCTCCTGTATCCATGGTTCTTTCATGAACAGTAGTAATCTATAAATCATCTATTCTTTTTAAATTATGAAAAAATATAAAAGTTAAAAAATATAAAAGTTTTTTTATACTAAAAAGTTAATATAAAGTATTGATAGAAAAAGGGGGCATGCTTGGGATTTGCTTTAAAATATTCCACTGGTGGTAGGGATAAAGTAGGTAGGGATACAGATATAATATGGTAATTGTTGAAACTGGGTACGTGGATTTTCATTATGTTTACTTGTAAATGTTTGACAAATTCCATAATGAATATTGCTTAAAAAGCGTTTTCATATACTTTTTGTCTATTAATCCTGTGTCAGCTTTGTGGCAGTGATTCCCCCCCACCCCCATTTTATAGGAATCTGAGACTCAAAAAGGTAAAGTCACTTCCGTTGGTCACATAACTGGGAAGTGAGCCGGTAGACTTGACCCCAGGTCTCCTCACCACATTCCAGTTACTTTTTAATAATTAAAAAAATAACACTTTGTCTGGTGATAAATGTCACAATTGTTCACTGCACAGAATTTGGGAGTGACAAAAAAGCAACATCATCAACCCAACCAGGTCAGAGTTAACCCTTTGGTGTGTGGCCATCCAGACTTTATCTGGACTGTCTCTTGCTACAGAGGTATGGCTTCCCCGAATTCTTCCTGGGTAAGATTGGTGAGCCCTTCTTAATGGTGAAGCTGCAGCTGTCTGGGGGCCTCTTCTTGTGTGGTAGGGACCCCAGAAGAATGGTGGATACTAGCCACTCTTTCCCATTCTTCCCTGGTATCCCTTTAGGTCCTGCAGTCTGGTGGACTGTCCTTTCCTTCATCCTTCCTGCTCCCAGGCAATGCCAAGACCTTCCAGCTGGCCCTTGTGCCCTCACTCCATCTGAAGACCCTGTCCACAAGGTTCCTTAGGGTCCTGTGAGCTTTCAACTACACCAAATGTGGCTTTGCCTCCATTTCCCCATCTGGAAGATGCTAGTGAGAACAGCAGACTGGTTGGCCTCTGCCAGGGAGTGATGAGCTAACGTCTGTAGCTAGTTCCAGCCCCTCGAAGCAAGGTGCCGGAGCCTCCCCAACCCAACCCGTGTGTCCGCTGCCAGCCTGAGCAAGCGCCGCTGGCCTGGCCTCGGAGGGAGCGGCTGCATTCCTCTGCCCCAGGCCAGGGAGCTTGGACAGGCACTCGCTTCTGCTCTTGTGCTCAAAAGAGAGTGGGGTGGAGGAAGAGAAAAGGAAAGAAGACCAAGAAGGAAAGGGGGAGACAAAATTAGTACAGGAGAGGGCCCTTGAGAAAGAAAACAAGAGAAGAACAGAGAGATAACAGGGCATCCCAGGGCACTCCAATCAGCTTCTGAGATTGCAGCTTCGGTTTCCTGTTTATACAAAGGGGTGGGGGAAGTTTGCAAAGGTCCAAGGATTGGGTCCAGTTGAATTGATTCCCTACTTGATTTCCTGTTATTTATATATAATGGGAAAACCTCAAATATATAAACAACTCTGGCCACACAGCCTCTTGCATCTTCAGGGCTCTGCTCACTCTGCCTTTAGGGGTGTTATCCACTGTACGCCCCTTCTCTGCGCTCCCTTCTGGCATTCAACTTCACAGAGCCATAGGAAGTCAACACTATGGTCCACATTTCAGAAAGAAGGGCATGGAGGCACAGAGATGAAATAACAGGTCCAGTGTCACACAGCCCATAAAGGGACAGTTTGGATTCAGAGCCAGGACTGACTCACTTACTCCTATGGCCAGAGTCTCCCCACTAGGCTACCTGTTCTTCTGTTATATCTGCTTAGACTTTTCTTTCTTCTAGAATGGATGCTGTCCTTGAGTTAAATGGTCAATGTGTGTGGCTTAGAATGAGGGAGAGACCCTTGGAGGGGGGAACCCAAGTTAGGGGCTGTGGCAGGAATCTCCAGAGGCTGAGGTGCATTGTGGGAAAGGGCTATAGCCTCGGGATGGCAAAACTCTGAAAAATACTCCTCAGGGAAGAGCACAAGGTTCAGACAGGGAGGGAGGGAAGTGTTGGTGTAGGGGAGAAAGAAGCAGCCAGGCAAGGCAGGCCCTGAGCTGTTGGGGTGTCAGCAGTGAAGCTGGAGGCCTTGGGAAGGTGTGAGGCTTTGTGGGGGAAGAGAAACTCTGCTTTAAGCATGTTTAGTTTAAGCTGTTGGCAGAACATCCAAGTGGAAATAGCTTGCACACAGCCAGGAATATAGGACTGGAAAGAAAGTGTGAGGTTGTGTCAAAAAGAGCAATCGGCAGGATGACTTTGGGCCAAACTTGGGGAACTTTCCCCTGCTCTCTCCACCCACACAGAGGGGCTTTTTCCTCAGGGCCCAGTCACTGCTTTTTCACTGCAGCTCCCCCTGCCTCTCCCCTCTAGGCCCCTTCAGCCCAGCAAGATCATGGACACAGGCCTCAAATCCCTAAAGAGCAGTGTGAGGGGCTCTCAGTCCATAAATTTCCCCATGCCGCAGAGTGACAGGGGCCTCATCTCACTTTGCTAGATACATTCTGGCTAGGCCAGAGGCATGCCAGGCCTTCTCTGGCTTCTCTTCAGTTTCTAGAACACAAGCCTTTGGGGTCTTGTTTGTTCTCCCTTTTCTGCCACCCGCCACTGTTAGACCAACACTTTGTCTCTTAGCTTACTTCATCCTCAAAAAGGTGAGGCTGTGTTAGTGTGGCTCTGTTCCCTGCTGTGTCAAGCTGAAACCCAGCCTTTTGCCTGGGCACTGAGGTGAGGTGGCAGTCCTTGCCAGGAGCATTTCCCTGCACTCACTTCTCCTGGGTTCTGGAGTTCTGCCCTCTCAGCCTCTCAATCCCACAGCACCTGAGGCCTCCAACTTCCACGCCTCACCCATCCACAGACCCCAGTTGTCCTCTCATCAGAGGTCCTGCTGACATGCAGAAATCTCCCTGCTTGGACCCATCGCCCCTATTGTCTCTTTAGGCCCTTAGCTCTGGGCCTGGGGTGAGCTCAGTTAAACATGGCTGTGTGAATGTGGTTAGGATTCATTTTGCAGGTAACTGCCTGGGGGTGGGGGAGGTTAGCAATGTTCTTATCATCCCACAGCCACACACACTTGTTACTGTGGAGATCAGTGATCAGAGCTAGAGATAGAGGGGGGATCTCGAGTACCTCAGGGGGATAGGGTACAGACTGGGCTGCCAACTGTGAAGAGAAGGTCACAAGTCTGCACCCAGGTTCTCACCTGCCTCAACACAGAGACAGGGCACTCGGCTAGCTCGTACAATCTCCTAGTGCAGGTCACAAAAAAGGCACATCCTCTCGGAGAACCAGTTAGCAACAGGTGCTGCTCTTTACACAACTCTCACCCCAGGGTACACAGCTTAGCAAGGGGAACACAAGTTGCATTTCAGAGTGCAACCTATATGAGCATTCTTGGAAGCCCTGCGAAGAGACGAGTCTGGGTCATCTGGTGGCTTGGGTCCTTGCAGTGGCACAGCATTCCCGGGAACCCCACCTCAGGGGAGTTTTAATCCTACCAGCTCCTAACATCCATGAGAACATATCCTGAGCCTTTGGTGAGGTGACAGACCTTTGTTCTTAGTGTGCAATGCTGATTCTCCCACCTGTACAACTTGCGGTGTTAGCTGAGGGCGATTACTACTTCATACATATTTTACTGATAGGGCAGTTGAGGCACAGGGCACTTAAGCACTTTGCCAAGATTCTACAGCCTGTAGGTTTGGGGCTGAGGATTTGAACTGGGCAGACTGTTGCCAGAGTTTCTGCTAGCGACCACTGGGTATCACTACCTTCTAAATAACAGCAGCAAGGCCCTGCGGCCTATAGTGCAAAAAGGCCTCTCCCATCCATGAGCAAGATGTGTTCTCATGCCTCCTCCTCACCCCAGGTGAGCTTGTCATTATATTATCAATCCCATTTTACAGCTAAAGGAAGAAGGCTCAGAGAGGTGAGGTGAGTTTGCTGTGGTCACACAGACAGCAAGTGAGAATGCTGGGCTTTGAATTCACTTCTGCGTGGTTCTCTCTTCATTTCCTTCTCTCTAACTACCAGCCCCTCCCCCAGGTTTTTGCCTTTCCTCAAAGCTGAATGTCAGAGGTGATGGGAGCTGGAAAGATGACCATATCTGAATCTCCCAGTTATAGTTACAGGACTGTGTTTGATGCCTTATTAGAGTCTGGGGAAAAGAGACAGACTGAGCAGAAAGAAATTTATCAGTAGAGAAAGAAGGAAGGAATGAGAGTGAGAGAAAGAACAAAAGAGCAGGATCAAGTGAGTGCCTGGGAAGAAAACAATGCAAGGAAAAGAAATCAAATGAGAAAGAAAAAAGCCCAAAATGGGGTGAAGGCATAAGTGACCGGCCATCTGGAGGCAGCCCTGAGCTGGAGCTCCGCGGAGGCGTTTGTTTGTGAGGCAGGGGAGATAGACCAACAGGTGTGTGTGAGGACCCAGCTGCTACCAGCCAAGAACTGTCGGGCCCTGCGCCCAACCGGAAAGACAGCAGAGCCCCACAAGACACTTCTCCTGGGGGCTTTTGACTGAGGGAGTTGGGGCCGGGGAGAAGCTGCCCTCTCCCTGGCCCAGTGGGGCTTGCCTCTGAGGAGCTCCTAGGGGGAGGAAGGTTCCCACAGTCTCTGTACCACTGCATTTTCTTCAACCCTCTCTCAAGTGTTAACTTTTGGAGTCTTGAATATGGATGATTACCTGCCATCTTTGAACCCTAGGCTGCTTTGCCTCAGCCTCGCCTGGCCCAAGGGAATGAGTACATGCCAATTCATGATAGCTGCTCAGGCCCTACCAGTAACCACCCCAGACCCCGGGGGGCATGGCCTAGTCTGTTATCAGGAGCATTTGGCTCTGCCATCAGACTGATCTTAGTTCAAGTCCCCAGGATGCCACCTCCAAGATGTGTGACCTTGGGCAAGAGACTTTGACTTTTGGGCCTCAGTTTCCTTAAATGTAAAGTGGGGGAAAATAAGAGTGCCTACCTCACAAGGCTATGCCAGGGTTGAATGAGATAATGTCTGTGGCTATAACTCTCAAGTGCTGTACACGTGTGAGTAATTATTCTTCCCTGACCCCTGTTCCCTGCTGCTTGGGGGATGGAGTCAGCCTTCCAATCCAAATCCAGTTCCAAGCCTGACTTCACCTCTTTGGCCCTGTTTTCCTCATTGTCACATCGGGCTGTGTGGGAAGTTGGGCTTCCCGACCCACTGGGGTGGGCTCTGGGCTGGCTGTTATTTCCAGGCAGTTGTTCCTTTAGGCCACAAACATGAGCTGAGTCCTTGCTCAGCCCTGCTTCCTTCAGTGGCCTCAGAAAAGAGATCAAGGTGCCACATGGGCCTTCAAAGAGTTCCCGATTGAGTGTGGGAGATGCTAATCAAATCGAGTGGGAGGTAGGAGGAGGTGACATCTGAGCTGAAGGCCGGGCGTTCTGGGAACAGCATGGACCAAGGCATTTGATGGGAACTAGGAGAACAGTACAGGGTGGGATTGGTCAGGTCACAGGAACCAGACTTGGATGCCACGTGAAGAAATTCAGCCTTGATGCTGTGCTCACTGAAGGAGACGTGGGCAGATATACATGGAGCCTGGTACAGTTTGTTTTTCAGTAAAGCGTGCTCATTGCTTCGACCTTCTCCAAGCACCGTCCGCCCCCACCAGCAAGCAATCAAACAATCAAACCAAGCTCTAAGCTTCTGGGAGAGATCTTAATCTTCTCTCTTGAACTGGGTCAACGAAGGCACTGGATCACCTGTCCCCCAGCCTCCAGGGTCAGTAAATGGTACCTCTGTTTCCCCAGTTTCTCAGGCCCCAAATCTTGACTTTATCTTCATTTCTAGCCCCAAGTCCTACTAATCAACAAGTTCTGGCAGCTATTTCTTTAAAATCCTCCTAAGATCCAAATCACTTTGCACCCCTTCCACAGTGGCCACTCTGGCCTATGCCACTGTCATCTCTTTCCTGGATTGTTGCTGCTGCTGCTGCTGCTGCCTGCTGGCCTCTCTCTTCCCTTGAGCCCTGTCTCCTATAGTCTGTTCACACAGCAGCCAGAGGGATCAGGAGCCTCCAGTGGCTCCCCTTTCCACCTAGGGCAAAAGTCAAGTTCCTTGCAGCGGCCTATTGGACCGACTTCTCCAGTAATTTCTTCCCCCTTCCCCAACATTCTCTCAGCATCAGGCCCACTGACCTCGACATTCCTTGGCTACAACAGGGTGGTTCTTGTCTCAGGCTCATTGTATTTCTTGTTCCCTCTTCCTGGAACATGGTCCCTGGTGGTCACAGGACTTGTCACCTCACTGCATTCAGGCCTCCTCAAATATTTGCTGGGCACTTGATCTAAAATAGCAACTCCTGTTGTTCCTAATTCTTACCTTGCTTTGTTTTGCTCCAATGTACTGATATCCACTCGTCACATCCGGCTAGAATGCGTGCTCCATGAGGGCATGGATATTTTTGCCTTTTGTTCACATCTACATCCCTGATGACAAGCACACTCCCTGTACATAGCAGGCTATCAAGAAATGTGTGGTCGGGACCTCCCTGGTGGCACAAGGGGTTAAGCACCATACTACGAAGCATCTGCAGCCACTGCAGCCGGAGTTCAGTCCCTGGCCAGGGAGGGGACCCACATGGTGCAGCAGATCTCTCCTGCCTTTCCACTGGTCCCCCCAGTAGTCTATGTCAGTGTATCTGCGTGTTCTGTTCCCCACTGTCTCTCGTGAATCCTCTCACCCCTCCACAACTCTGGCCTGTACCCGAGTTCTTGTATTCATAAATAAATAAATCTTTTTAAAAAATGTGTGGTCAGTGAAAATCCTGCCTCTAGGTGTGAGAGAGAGAGAAGTTGCTGGAGACTCACAGGTGAGGTGGGGGGCAGTAATTAGCCACATTGGCTCAGGAGTAGAATATGAAATAGATTCTGCAGAATATTCCTCAAAGGACCAAAAGATGTGAGTAAAGACCAGATGAAGGGTGGTAAATGAAATCACAGTGATTTGTGAATAGAAGCAGGGAGTACTGGGAAGGTGGTGCTTTTCCTTCCTCTGGGCTTCTAGGCTGACAGGCAGCCCGGAGGAGGCATCCTTGTCTGGTTGGAAAGCTGCCTGGTCATGAGTGGTGCCCACGGTCTGGTAGAAGAGCTAGCTGGAGAGGATTGGAGGACACCTTGAGAAATGGTAGCTGTCCACACCCTGCTCCCACAAGGATATAGCTGTGATTTTGGTGATTTCTCTTGGGCCTGTCTCCATTCTTACACACATGTGAACGTCCTCTCTCCTCTCCTGTTCAACCCTTACCCCACCCTTATTTTGCCTTCATCGCCATTTCCATCGCCATGCAAACCCATGTCCTCCGTGCCCCCACATGTGATTTCCAACAGCATGTTTGAAAGCGTTTAGGTGACTTTTGGGGGAAGATGTGTGAGAACAACACCGGATGTCTTGAGTAGCCTGAGGGAAACAGGAAGAGCTTACAACTCATTGTTTTCCCTTTGACTCCTGATAATATCTACTAACATGCCACTCAGGGTGCTGAAACGAAGAGGTCGCTGTAATGAAAGTGACAGGTACTTAAATAACACATTACTATTTCACATATAAAAACATGTTCAATCTCACTAATAAAATCAGAGAAATGAAAATTTCACCAACAAGCTGTTTGTACCTCTTAGATGGGATAAAGTTCTAGGGCATGAGTGGGAATAGCCACATCCACAGCGTTAATAGGACTATAATTGGGCACTTCTGGAGATCAAAATACAAATCTATTTTTTAAAAAATTTTAATTTATTTATGCATACAAGATCTGGGGTTCAGGTCAGAGGTGTGGGGGGCTAGAGGAGTCACCAGAGACAGAGTGGAGAGCAGAACAGGCAGATCTACTGATATACACTGCTGAGGGGAGCAACGGGCAAGACAGGAGAGGTCTGCTGCACCGAATGGGTTAACTCCCTAGCAGTGACTGCAAATGTGTCTTAGTGCAGTGCTTAACCCCTTGTGCCACCAAGGAGGCCCCCCAACATCTATTTTGTTGGCTTTTTCATCAGGGTAACATTGCTTTACAACACTGTATATGAATCAGAGGTCTGACCATCACACCTCTTCAGATACATGTCACCATATCACACCCACCACCAAGGCACCCATAATCCATGGTTTGTTTTGAATGTATATGTCCTTTGATTTAGCAGTTCCATTTCAACAATTTATCATAAGGAAATAATATAACAAATGTGCAAAGGTATAAGTAAATAAGAGGATCTCCATTGCAATGATTTTTGAGGCAAAATTCACATAATGTAAAATCAACCGTTTTAAAATTAATATTCAGTGGCGTTTGATACATTCATAATGTTGTGCAAGCACCATTTTTACCTAGTCACGAAATGTTTTCATTATGTCAAAATAAAATCCATACCCATTAAGCAGTTACCCCCCACCCCCAAAAAAACCCTCTGCCAAAGGCTTAATCAATCTGCTTTCTGTCTTCATGGTTTTACTCATAAGATGTTTCATATAAATGGAATCATATGCCATGTGACTTTTTGTGTCTAGTTTCTTTGAATAACCATGATATTTTTGAGCAAATTCCTTTTCATGGTAGAATAATATTCTGCTGTATGCATGTACCACAATGTGTTTATCCATTCATCCATTGATGGACATTTGAGTTGTTTCCATCTTTTGGCTATTATGAATAGTTCTGCATTTACATACAAGTATTTGAACATCAGTTTTCAATTCTTTTGGGGCATATACCTAGGATGGGAATTGGTGGGTCATGTGGTAATTTTATGTTTAACTTACCGAGGAACCACTCAACTGTTTTCCATAGCAGCTACACTGTTTTACCTCCCACAGTAATGTACAATGATTCTAATTTCTTCATATTTTCATAGACTCTTGTTATTTTTTGGTGATATTCACCCAAACAGTAATAAATTGGCAGTTCACGTGGTTTTGATTTGCATTTCCCTCATGACAAATGAATGTTGCTCATCTTTTCATATGCTTGTCCATTTGTATACTGTCTGGAGAAGTGCCTAATCAAGTTCTTTACCTTTTATTTGAACTGGGTTGTGTGTCTTTTTGTTGTATTCAGGATACTTTATGTATTCAGGATACTAGACCATTATCAGATATGTGATTTGTAAATATTTCAAACCCAAAACTTTACCCATTCTGTAGGTTGTCTTTTCACGTTCTTGATAATGTTCTTTGCAGCACGGTTTTTCATTTTGATGAAGTTCAATTTATCTATTTTTCCTTTGTTGCTGCTGTATTTGGTGTCATAGCTAAGAAGCCATTGCTAAATTCTAGGTCATAAAGATTACCCCTATATTTTCTCCTACAAGTCTTGTGATTTTAGCTGTTACATTTGGGTCTACGATGCATGTCAAATTGATTTTTGTATAGGGGATGAAGTTCTGGTCCAATTTTGTTCTTTTGCATGTGGAAGTCCAGTTGTCCTAGTACCCTTTGTTGAAGAGACCATTTTTTCCCCATTGAATGAACCCGGGACCTTTGTCCAAAATTGACTTGGACATAGATATCTCTGTCCTCAGTTCTGTTCCCTTGATCTGTATGTCCATGTTTATGCCAGACTCTTTTGATTACTGTAGCTTTGTAGTAGTTTTGAGATCAGAAATTGTGAAACCTTCAACTTTGTTCTTCTTTCCCAAGATTGTTTTGGTTATTTGGGGTCCTTTGAGATTCCACATGAATTCCAGGATGGAGTTTTCTATTTCTGCCAAAAGGTCATTGGGAGTGAGTTTGTGGACCACTCTGGGTAGTATTGACACCGTAGTGATATTGTCTTCCAATCCATGAATATGAATATCTTTCCACTTATTTGTGTCTTCTTTAAGAAATGTTTTCTAGTTTTTAGTATTCAAGTATTTAATCTCCTTGGTTGGGCTTATTCCCAAAGTATTTTATTTTTTTTTGATGTTATTGTAAGTAGACTTGTTTTCTTGCTTTTCTTTTCAGAGTGTTCATTGATATATAAACCCAACTCAATTTTGTTTGTTAACTTTGTACCCTGCAACTTTGCTGAGATTGTTTACTGGCTCTAATCATTGTTTTGTTGTTGTTGTCATTGCCATGCAGTGTTTCTATTTGTAAGGAAAAATGAGAAAATTTTGAGTGTTCAGTCTTAGGAGACAGGCTAAAATACATTTTGGAGCATCCGTGTCATGTGACCACTTCAAGGGATCAAATGTTTTTTGATGTGTTTGAAATATATCATGGTAAAAGTGACTAAGTTAATTCTTTGTGGATTGATTCGGCAAGCTGTTCATGCTATATAATCAGGAATAATCATGTCTTCCAAAAATATTTCATTTATGTAAAACTGAAATGGTCATATAGGTGCCAATGTATACATGCTTCATGAGGATAGGAGTTGTTGTTCTCAGATGTAATTCCAGTGCCCAGCATACTGCATGGTGCATAGTAGGTGCTCAATAAATACTTATGGAACAAATAAATAAAGAAATAACCTGGGAAGATAAACACCAAACAGCTAATAGTTGTTATTGCTGACTTGTAGGGGTTACAATGGAACCATTATCTATATTGTTTTTATCTCAAGCATATACTTGCAATGAAAAGTATCTCCATTCAACACACACACACACATTCTCTTTCTTACCAAGGAAGTGGTAAGAAACAGGCACTGTGGACTGAGGGAGGAAGGCACTAAGACTCCACCTAAGGTTAACAGAGACTTCCCACAGGCAGCCACTTGGGAACAGGCCTTCACCAGTCTCCATTTCTGTGAGCTACCCAGTTGCCAGAGTGATCTTATAAAAATGCAAATCTGATCAGGCCACTCTTTGGCTTAAAACTCTTTGAAGGTTTCTTTACCTGCAGGATCAAGTTCAGCCTCTTCTACCTGCTGGAGAACACCCTTTGAAATACAGCCCTTGCCTTTTTACTTCCTGTCACTCACTATTTCAACTTTTAGTGTGGAAATTTTAAAATACGCAAAAGCAGAGAAGATAGTATTTTCAACCTCTGCTTGTCCATTGAACTAGCTTTAACAAGATCAACATTTTTCAAAATTTGCTTCATTTATTGTCACCCATCACCCACTGTCATGCAAACACATGCTTTTCTTCCCCTGGAGTATTTTAAAATAAACACCAGACCTATTGTTTCACCTATAAACACTTCACTTTGTCCTCTAACTGATGAGGATTTAAATAAATATATAACTACTATCGTGTGGTGCTTAACAAAATTATCACATATTTCTTCACGTCACCGAGTCTATGTTCAAATTTCCCTGATTGTTTTAAAACTATCTTTCCACAGTTGCTTTGCTTGAATACAACCTAATATGAAGTGTTCGAGCAACACTGAACTGCTTGTAATGTCCTTAAATTTCATGTGCCTTTGCCCGGACTGCCCACCTCTGATGCCTGGCCCAAGATCAACGTGTCACATTGCCTGCTTGAAACCCTCATGATCTTCTAGCTGACCTGTCCCTCCTCTGTGACAAAGTAATGCTTTGTCTTAATATATAGCTCTGCCATTCTGTTAAGTTGTGTTAAGAATTTGAGGAGCCAGCTCCTTTGCCAGCTCTGGGGAAATGGTAGTGAAAATGCTGAAGCTATAGCCCTTCTGGAGCGTGTGTACGTGCGTGCTTAAGTATAGGAAGTAACAAATGAATAAAAAATGATAAATGTAGGAACAAGTGGTATTTTAGAATAGAGAGGGCAGGGCGACTACTTCAGATTGTGGCTAAGAACTAAATGAGAAGGAGCCAATCTGGGAAAGATCTGGGTATTCCTGGCAGAAGGATTAGCATGTGTAGAGACCCTGAGGCGACGGGTGCCCCTGTCTTAGAAGACTCCAGTTGTGTCTGTCTTCACTCTACACTAGTAGATATCATTTTGGGGTAATCATAAAACCCCCCTGCGTGTAAACCCCCCTGAATCTGGTAATAGCTGTGATTCCTTGAACCCACACACAGCCACACAAATTTGCATACAATTTCCCTAATTTCTAGAAGCCAGGAAACCTTAGGAAGAGACCCTGTCCAGATTGGGTTCACCTTTTAGGACAGGAGCACTGTCTAATCTTGATATCTGATATTCCAAAGTGCTTTCTTTCCTTGTCGCTTTGATCATAGGAAGGACACTGTGAGGGAGATATGTATCCATTTGACTGATGAGGAGACTAAGGCTGAGAGAAAGCTACTCTAGGGGAGTTACCAATGCCACAGAACTGGTGAGGGGGAGCGAACTTAGACCCAGGCAGTCTTGGGCTGAAGTGCATCTGTTGTGCACAGAGGTGCTGCTGGTCAACTGGGGCAGGGAGAGGTGTCCAGCACTGAGCAGAACGTTGGGAGGCCCTGTTTTTGGCAAAGGCAGAGGACAAGGAGCTGCTGCAGCTTTCTGTGTAGGGAGCTTAGAGATGTCAAATCTTGCTCTCTTGTCTAGATGTCTGTTAGCTTTCCTTCTTTTTCTTCCTCCTCGTAGTCCTCTTCTTCCTTCTTCCTGTTTTTTTGTTGAATGACAATATTTGATTTTCTTATAAAGAAGGCCTTCTACCTTAAAAGGAATCCTTTAAATATAGAATTGGAAATATACTGCTCTCTGTGACAGCTCAAGATGAAAGCAGCAAAGGCAGATCCATCCCCCAGGCCCCCTCCCCCACCACCACCTTGCAAAGGGAAACTGGCTTGAGGTTTTTCCATTGGCTTAAAAAAATTTTTTTTGGACCAGGTAATACATTCACATGGTTCAAAAATCAAAAGGTACAAAAAAGAACATAGTGCAAATCTCCCTCACTCCCCTGCCACCTGCCACCTGGTTCCCCTGCCTGGAGGCAAGTGAGGTGCCCTAGTTTCCCCGTGTATCTTTCCAAAGATGTTTTATGCAAATATAGGTTTATTCAATACATATATTCTTTTTAAATGGTTATTTTCTTAACCCTTGAGTTGCAGGCACAGCCTGAACTTCTGTCTCAGCCTCTCTGGTTCCTGTGAGTGCCTCAGAGAGGGTGGAAACCTGTGGGGCTCCTGGGGACACTGGGTTTTTCTCAGAGGTCACCTTTTCTGGACCCATTTTCATTGCAGACCATCCTACACACGCTGCTTTAGATTCTTTTCAAAGTCCTTCCATCTGTGATAATTCATCCAGCACTCAAAATAGCCCGTGAAGTGCAAATGTGATTCACCCCACTTTGCAGGGAAGGAAGCAGACCCCCTAAAAGGTTGAGAAATTTGCTGAGAAGCACATGACTAATTAATAATGTCGTTCAGGCGAGGCCTGGGAGCAGTGGGTGGCTTAGTACAGCTTGGGCTTTGGAAGCTATAAGAAAGTTGTTTATTCCGAAGTCACGGTTGAAAACTATTTTAGTGGCAATAGGTGTGGGGCAGTGGGGAACTTGCAGGTCTAGCTGGGTTGGCTTTCTGGCTCTACCACTTACGGCCCAGCAAGTTACTTTACAGTTTATAGCCTCAGTTTGCTAATTTATAAAATGGGGGTGATGATGTCCACCTAGCAGGGTAGATAGTGGCAACCTATAAATGAAAGAGATTTATAAAATAGGCCTATTCCAATGACTTGTTAGCATTATTATGGTCATTATGAGTGGTCCCTGCAGACACAAAGGCAATTATTCAGAAAGGAAGGCAAGCTCACACAGGGCAGAAAGCCGTCCCACCCCCATGCCAGTTTCTCTAAAAAAGACCTCCAGTCTAGTGAACTGTAAATCACAAGCCGTCCAGTCTGGCTGGCACTCCAGGCTGGCTTAGATCTCCTGGGCAGTTCTAAAGGCCCAGTGCTCCTCACCCTTATCTGGAAATTTTTCTGCAGATCAATTCTTTTCAGTTTTTTTTCTATTATCAAACTCGAACATGCTTCTTAAGAAAATTAAGAAAATCTTGAAAGGTAGAAAGAAGATAAATCAAACCACCTTTTCCTTTTGGAAGCCCACCTTGGTCAACATTTTGGTTTATTTCTTTCCATCTTCCCTTCTCCTTTGCCCTTATCATTATTCACGGAAAATTCTTTTGTCACAGTTTTATTGAGGTACAATTTGATGGGTTTAAGCTGAGCAGAGCAACTCTTTGATCTCTCTCACTTGTTTTGTGAATGCTCTGTCCACCTTTGGGTATGTCAATTTTAATTTTTAGGAATTAAAAATGATTCTTGGTTCTGTGTGGGATTTTATGGCCTATATATTAATAGATTTATTTATTTTCTACATTGTTCATTTTCAGACAATATTTGATTTTCCCCTCAGGTGTCGTCCCTGTAGTTCTCCCACCACCATAGCACCCGTGACCCATCACCATAGTCCCTTGTGCTCTTTCCTTCCCTGTTTTGATTCCCCACCCCTCCTTTCCCTGTTGGATGTCTTGGATCCATGGTCAGCTTGCAAGCTTTGTCTTTTCCTTCACCCTTTGTTTGGTTTTGCTATATTCCACCTATAAGTTATTTTTCTCCTTCTGACTTATTTTGCTTAGCATAATCCCTTCCAGCTCCATCCACGTTGCTGCAAGTGATAAATTTATCTTTTTTTGATCACTGAGTAATATTCCATGTGTATGTACACCACATCTTCTTGATCCATTCATCTATTTTGGGACATTCAGGTTGTTTCCATGTCTTAGCTATTATAAATAGTTATAGCCTACATTTTTAACAGGAATCAAGTGCAAAGGAATCTTGAAAACCACTGAGGTGGTACCCCCTCTCATGTAAAGGAAGGACTAGCCTCTGGGAGGTCCAGTTGGTCAATATAACAGTTGACTGAAGTATTCTTGGGCCAGAGATGACACTGGTCAGTGCCAGTCAGGGTAAGTAGAAATGGTACTAGCTGCCTTGTGGTTGAAAGATTCCTTGTCACTCAAGTCCATTCCCCTTGAAAGGAAAATGCAGCACTTGCTGTATTCACCACTTCAGCAGGTAGTTGTCTCTCAGTGTTGAGGCCTTTACAGGGGCACCCAACTCACCTTACAAGACTCAGTTCAGCTCTTATCCCCGCTGAAAGACTGGGGATGCGCTCTCTCCTCAGTGCTCCCATTACTGTGGACTCTTGCTAGTGACCCAACGTGAAAGATGTTGGGATCTGATTCTCTACTCCTCTGCTGGGAGTTCTGGTTTGGGACTTCCTGGACAGCTAGAGTGGGACTGTGTTCTTCTCCAATCGCCTTCTAATCATTGAAGGAGTTTCATAAATATTTGGTGAATTAAATGACAAAATCATGACTTTGGCTGTTCCTTTGGCTTCTTCATCTCTCCATCCCCTCCCCCTATTTTGCAATCTTGCTTTCTTCCCCCAAGGTTAGTTACACAAACACACCCCAACTGTATCGCATTTTCTCAAGTTGCACATTTTGTACACTTGAGGGGAAGTATCCCAACCATCCATCAACATGCTTCTTTGATCTGATGGGCCACTGCCCCTTCCCATCCCTGACTCTCTCTCTGGACAGGAATAGCTTCTCCACATGGTTCAGGCAAAACCCTCTCCCTGGCTGCAGTGCCTGTGTTCTTGGGAGTCTAGGATGGGCCTCAGTGCCAGACAGAGCCTGGTTTCCTGTATCCAGGAATTAGTCTGGGGACACACTAGTTCCCCAGTGGGGTGTCCAGCACCCAGAGTTGGTCTCCTAGGTTGAGCCAGAGTAGAGTGTGGAAGAAGCAGGATTATTCTTGATACTTAAGTGGGAGGAAATGTTCAGAACTGTGTGTGCTGTCAGTGGCACTTTACAATGAGGACAATGGGACAAAGAGGTAGGTTTTCAAAGATTTAATTAAAAAACAAAATAGATCCATGACTCTAAAAACAACACAGCTGGCCTTTCCCACACCTCCTAGTCTGCTGAGTAGTCAGCCCCCCAAGGCTTGCCCAGGGCTCCACCTAGATGGCCCTGAGGCCTAAACCCTGCCTCTTCTCCCCTGCCCCCGTTCCACAAACTGGTGACTAAAGCTCCATGCTTTCCTCCAACCTCTGATCTGTCTCCTTTAAGAAAATAAAAATACCCCCTCCTCAACTTGCTTAAAAATAATTTTCAAAGATTAAAAATGGCATTTGTGTGTTTTTAAAAAATAAACACTTTAAAATGTTGGAAATCTCCCTCTTCCCCTAGGCCCAGTTGAGGCCTCTGGGGTGCCTGCCTGCCTCACCCCAGGAGGCCAGCTGCCACTTTGGTGCCCCTTGGAAATTTTCAGGAAGTAATTTCTTCCAAATTTCCCCTGCAGTCACAAATTCCACACACTGCTCGCATAAACACGCTGTCTTCATTACAGGCACTGCTCCTCAGCTCTGGAAACCTGATCTCTTTTTGTCAACTAGACCACATGCTTCAGATTCCCTGCAAACAGGAGAGAAAACAAAATTCAAATTTGGGTAACATATGTGAATTATACCTCAATAAAGCTGTTTTAAAAAAGCACTTTCATTTTGAAACTTATATTCTTGCTGCTCTTGAGAACCCCAAGACCCCATCATATGGACAAACCCATGCTAGACTGCTGGATAGTAAAAGACATATGGCCCAGATACATAAATCCCAGGAACCACCAGCTCCCACTAGACATGTTAGTGAGGACTTTGACAGCCAGTTGACTGCAATGCTTGGTGAACCAGCCAAAACCAGCAGAAGAACCAGCTAGCTGAGCCCAGTCCAATTGCCATGCTACAGGATCATGAGCTAAAGGAATGGTGGTTTTAAGTCCCTCCCCAAGTACAAGTTCAGCAAGACTTTTCAGAGTTCACATTTCATTAACTGCATCAAATCCCCCCCTACTCCAAATGTCTGTTCTTTATTAGCTGTTTGCATTTTCCCTCCTAAATACCTATGAGATATGAACTGGGGGCTTTTTGCTTCCCTTAGGTTTGAGAGTGTCTGATGGAAAATGATCACTTGAAATCCCATAGAACTGGACTCTAGGATAGAAAAGTTTGCTCTCTTGGTCCATCATAGTCTTCTTCTTGTCCCACTTCCCCAAACTCTACTGACCACTTCTCCTTTGAACCAGGAAGAATGCTCTATGATGGCAGGGCTCTGGGCTAGTCTAGCACAGAGCCTCACACATCCTAGGTGCTCAATAAATGGCAGAATGGGTGGATGGATGGAGGAAAGGGAGAAAAGAAAAAAACAAACCAGCACCCACTTGCCTATCTAGTTAAATTTTAAAATGAACATACAATAAAGTGGCTGTTTCTTTTGTATGTGTGGTTCCATGATTTCTAACACATTTAGATTCATGAACTAAAACAGTTTCATTGCCCTCTGAAATCCCCCAAGATATTCTTTTGTAGAAACCTCCTCCCTTTCCCATAGCAACCAGTGATGTATTCTCCATCACTATAAGTGTTGTCTTTCCAAGAATGTCATATAAACAGAACCAAGCAGTATGTAAGACTTTAAGATTTCTTTCATTCAGCATACTAACTTTGAGCTGTATGCAAATTTTTAGGTGTATCTTTTGTTTTTGGTCCTTAACTTTTTAATTCTTATTTCATTTTTATTATAAATTGACAGGAAGTTGCAAAAAAATAAAAATAGTACCTATTGGTCCCCTTCACCAAGTTTCTCCAAGTGGCAACATCTTACATAATTATTACTCAATATCAAACCTAGGGAATTGACACCAAAACAATTCATAGACCTTATTCAGATTTCACCAGTTTTACATGCAATTTTATCATATGTAAAGATCTGTGAAATTCCCATCATAACAAGATACAGAACTATCTCATCATCACTACGATCTCCCTCATGCTACCTTGTTACAGTACCCTGCCCCAATCCCCAAGCCCTGGTGATCGTTAATCTAGTCTTCATTTCCATAATTTTGCCATTCTGATAATGTTTAATAAATTAAACTTCACGGTATGTAATTTTTGAGATTGCCTTTTTTCACTCAGCACACTACCCTTAAGACCCATTGAAACTGTTGCATGCATTAACTTTGTCCCTTTTGTTGCACAGTACCTCTCCAAGGCTTGGGTGTAGCAGATTGTTTGACCATTTACCCATTGAAGGACATCTGGGTTGTTTCCAGTTTGGGGTTATTATGAGTGAAGCTGCCATGAACATTCATACTTTTTGGTGAGTGAACATAATTTTCATTTCTCTGCAATAAATGCACATGAGTACAATTGCTGGGTCATATGGTAGTTGTGTGTTTAGCTGTGAAACCACCAAACTATTTTCCAGGGTGGGGATACCATGTTGCATTCCCACCAGGAATGTATGAAGGATCTCATTTTCCACATTCTCATCAGCATGTGGTGGTGTCCCTAGTTTTTATTGATAGGTGTGCAGTCATCTCAACTTGTATTTTCCTAATGGCTAATGATGTTGAACATATTTTCATATATATATGTATTGTCTGTATATACTCTTCATAGCTTCTGTTAGTTGGTATTTTATTGTTGAGTTTGGAAAGTTCTTTATATATTCTAAATACAAATCTGTTGTTGAATATATGGTGGGGATCTATCAATTTTTTTGGATCATGCTTTTGGTATTTTTTTATATTCATTGCATCATCCTTCATATTTGTACAATGTATTGTTTCTCCATGAAATTCCCACCACTAGTTCACACATGCACCACCACCATAGTCCCTTGTGCTCTCCCCATCCCTGTCCTGATCCTCCTCCCTCCTCCTCCCCTACAGAATGTCTCTGATCTATAGTTGCCTGATAATTTTGATTTTTACCTTATTATAGTTACTTTTCCCCTCACTGATTCCTTATTTTGTTTCTCTACATTCCTCTTATAAATGAAATCATTCAATATTTTTCTTTTTCTTTCTGACTTATTTCACTAAGCATATCCCTTCCAGTTCCATCCATATTGCTGTGAATGGCATGATTTTATCCTTTTTGATTGCTGAGTAATATTACATTGTGTAAATATACCACATCTGCTTGACCAGTCATCTCTTTGGGGGCATTTGGGTTGTTTCCATAGCTTACTTATTGTAAATTGTGCTGCAACAAACATAGGGGGTGCAGGTGTCCTTCTGAATTAATATTTTTGTGTCCTTTCGGTAGATACCTAGGAATAGAATTGCTGGATCATATGGAAGCTCCATTTTTAGTAGTTTGAGGAACCTCCACACAGCTTTCCATAGTAGTTGGACCAGTTTGCATTCCCACCAGCAGTGTAGGAAAGTTCATTTTTCACCACATCCTAGCCAACATTTGTTGTTGCTAGTTTTTTTTTTTTTTTAATTTGTGCCATTTTGGCATGTTAAACCCCTGAACTCATAGTCTTTGAATCATCTTTGATTCTTTGATTCTTTGATCACATCTATGAGTTCCTAAGCTTAAACTCAAGATGGCTGTCCTATTTGACCTCTCCTTTTCATTCTGCTGTCTCTACTTGTTTGCATCTCTCATTACACAGATCACTGCCAACAGCCTCTTCACTGGCACCCCAGCCTCTGGAGTTGTCCCCTACACAATTGCTAGTTATGATCACATGTGTGCCCTGCTCCAGAAACACTTGAGCAGATCCCAACTACGCATGAAGTCCACACCTGAGCTTCAACATGCCCCCATCAGCCTTGCCAATCTCCATGCTTTCCCTTGTGTCACTGACTCTGCTGAAGAAAAGAAAACCTACTGGGGGTGCTTCCTCCCATCTGTAAGTTTAGCCAGAGCTTGATGAGTGAACAAATGCCTGGATGAACAAGTCCATGTTCAAGTGTTCCCGTAACACATATTCATAGAAAGGAAAGGTGGGCGCTGTATTCTCTGCTGCTCTGTTTCACTCTCCAGTTACATTTGGAGGCAATTAAGAAAAACAACAGAAACAATAATTTCCACTAAAAGTTGATGATGAGCAATGTTGAATTTGGGTAACAATAAAAATGTAAGCTTCAATAATGCCCATTGTTTTTCCCTCACATCTAGCTTTTTCCACAGTGGGTGGCAGCCTGAGAAAATTCTAAAGGCCAGCATAGTATGGGGCCTGGGGAGATGGAGAACACAGACCAGAGGGGGAAAACTCGAGTTCCTATAGAGGCCAAGAATGTATGATTTTTGAGTAAAAAGGGCATGTGGGGCCCTCTTGATCCTTTTGACATTTTCCTTCTTTGAACTATGATGCAAGTATAGGCATACCTCATTTTATTGTGGGCCGCTTATTGTACTTTGCAGATACTGTCATTTCACAAGACCCTCCACCAGCAAAAAGATTATGACTCGCCGAAGTCTTAGAGATATTTAGCACTTTTTTTTTTAGCAATAAAGTATTTAAAAATTAAGTTATGTAGTTTTTTTACACATATGCTATTGCACACTACAGTGTAAACATAACTCATACATGCACTGGAAAGCCAAAAAATTTGTGTCACCTGCTTTATTGTGGTCTGGAACAGACCCTGCAATCTCTCTCTCTGAGGTGTGCCTGCACAAGAACTAGTTTCCTTTTTTCTTAACTTTATTACAGAAGAAAATAAAACCCAAACAGTGTAAGTGCAATGCTAAATGGAAACTCACACTCAGCCTAGAGTGAGTGATGCAAAAGAGAGTGGTGGGGTCTGTGGCAAATAAGAAGGTACATGCTTACAAAGGGGCAGCTGTTACTGGGCTCCAGCCATTCACTACTATGCCGAATGTGGCCCCATGTAACCAGATCTTTCCCAAGAAAAATCAGAATTCACATTCTTATGTAATTGTTCCAGTGTTAAGTGTAGACAACAGATTTACATTTTTATTTTTTTTATTTTTATTTTTTTTTAAAGATTTATCTATTCATGCACACAAGAGCTGGGGTACAGGCCAGAGACGCATGGGAGGTGAGAGGATTCACCAGACAGAGTGGGGAGCAGAACAGGCAGACAGACTGAAACACACTG
>JAGFMF010012114.1:245655-256783 GCA_019455555.1 Galemys pyrenaicus
AGGCAGGCGAGGTCTGCTGCGCCATGTGGGTCCCCCTCCTGGCCGGCAGCAGGGATCGAACTCATGCTGCAGTGACTGCAGTTTGCTTCATAGTGTGTTGCTTAACCCACTGCGCCACCAGGGAGGCCCCAGATTTACATTTTTAAAGAATAATGTGTGAAACATCAATATGTGAGGCCAAACAATAATTCTGGAGGTAAAATGCGGTTTTTAGGCTCCCCAGTTTGTGATCTCTGGGCTGTCTCTGGGACAGCTCCAATTTACACCTATGGCACCCTATTTAACCTGTCAATATCTTAGTTTGGACTATAAATTATACCATTAACTTACCGCTGACATACAAGAGGGAGTATTGATGTGGGACTCAGGAAGCCTGGTTCTACTGATTCATCCGCTGACCGACTCATTTATTCATCCATTTATTCAAAAAATGTTTATGGAGTATCTATTCTGTGTCAGGCACTAGGTGTTGGTGAGAAATCTTTTTAGTCTTTCTGTTTTCAATGAAAAAACTTTATTTTTAGAGCAGTTTTAGATTCTAGAAAAACTGAGCAGCAAGTACAAAGAGCTCTCCTATGCCCCACCTTTGCCCTTTACCTCCAGTCTGTAGTTTCCCCTAATAGTAGCACTGCATTAGCAGGGTACATTTGTTAGCTGATTAGTGAATATTGGTATGTTATTATTAAATAAGTCTATAGTTTACATTAACGTTTACTCTTGGTGGTGTGCACTTTTGAGTTTTGACAAGTGTGTAATGTTATGTAGCCACCATTATAGCATATAGAATGGTTTCACTACTCCACCTATTCATTCCTCTCGTCCCTCAAAGTCTTGGCAACACTGATCTTTTTACTGTCTCTATAGCTTTGCCTTTTACAGAATGTCCTATGTTTGGAATCATACAGCATGTAGTCTTTTCAGACTGGCTTGCTTCATTTAGCAACACACAGTTAAGTTTCTTCCATGTCTTTTTGTAGCTTGATAGCTTGTTTCTTTTGAGTGTTGAAAATATTTCATTGTCTGGTTGTACCATGGTTTGGTTACTCATCTACCCACCAAAGGACATGTCAGTTGTTTCCTCGTTTTGACAATTATGAATAAAGTTGCTATAAACATTCATGTTCAACTTTTGGACATGAGTTTTCAATGTATCTGAGTAAATATCAATGTGCACAATAGCTGGATTATATGTTAAGGGTATGTTTACCTTTGGAAGAAACTCCAAACTGTCTTCCAAAGTGACTGTACCATTTTCAGTCCCATTAGTAATGAATTAGAGAGCTTTTGTTGCTCTACATCCTTGTCAGCATTTGGAGTTGTAGGTAAAATCAATAGATTTTTGCTATTCTACTAGTGCTATAGTGGTAACTCACTGTGACGAGAGTGAGTGTATTTTCATCTATTTACTTTGATGAGGTGTCTGTTCATACCTTTTGCTTTTTTAAAAAATTAAATTGTTTAATTTTTCAGTTGTTGAGCTTTAAGAGTTCTTTGGATATTTTGGATACAAATCCTTTATTGGATTCAGGTTTTGCAAATATTTTTCCCAATTTGCATTTGTCTTTTTATTCTCATAATCTTTAGTCCTTTTAATGTAGAGCAATGTTGTCTAATAGAACTTTCTGAGATGATGGCAATGGTCTCTATGCTGAGCACTTGAAATGTGGCTAGTGCAAGTGAGAATTGAACTTTCAGATTTCTTCAATTGATCCAATGGATACATGTGGGTAGTGGTGACCATACTGGACAGCACGGAAACAAAAGAGGTCCCTTGTGCTTTGTTTTCCTTCGTGGTGACTAGGAGTCATCTTTATTTATTCCTTCATTTACAACTTGCCTTTTGGTCTGTTAGTAAGTCCAGTCAATTCTACCTCTGCAACATATTCCAAATCCACCCACTCCTCTCCATCCTCCACTGCTGTAATTTTAGTTCCCACTGCCATCAGCCTTCACATGGACAACTCCAATGGCCTCAAAACTGGTTTCCAGGCGTCCATCTTTGTCTCCTAAACCTATTGTCTGTATAGCAGTCAGAATATTTTCTTAAAACTTATGTCTGATCACATCACTCTATATTTAGAACTCTGTGTGTTCTATATTTAGAACCCTGTGTGTCCTATATTTAGAGCCCCGTGTGTCTTCTGCTCACCCTAAACTCTTTAGCTACCAAGCCCTGTGTCCTGTCTCCTATCATCATTCTCCCTGCACACACTCCTCTAGCCACATGGGGCTTCTTCATGTTGCTGGATCACATGAGTCATTTTTCCCTCTTAAGGCTTCCCTCTTGTTTGCTTTTGCTGTCCCTTCTGCCTGGAATGCTCTGTTCCTTGAAATTCCAGTGTGACACTCTCATCCGTTAGGCTTCAACTCAAGTCACCTCCGAGAGGCCTTTATTACCACCCAATTTTAGTGGCTACTCCCCAGTTACATTTATTCCCCCCACATCATCTTGTTTTATTTCCTTCAACGTACGCAGCACACTGAATACACACCTTGTGTGCTTATTTGCTCGTTGTCTGTCTCCTTCACAAGCTCTCTGAGGGCAGGGACCTTGTTCAGTTTGCTTTTTGCTGACATATTAGTACCCTCAACAGTGCCTGGCAATATGGGTGCCCCATAAATATTCACCAAAGTAATGAATATCTGTAGAACTACAAGGCCTCTGACAAAGCACTTGCCCATTCAATCCACAGAAGTTTAAAGCTTGACCATTGCTCTTACAGCACTTACACCTCCATGAAAGCAAAACACGCTCACAGAATCAGCATCCACACCACCAGGCTGAGTGGCAAATGGGTTCTAAAGATGGTATCAAAGCAGTTTGGGGGAAAGCTGAGGGTGACCCCCGACCCCTGGAGGTTGAGTAGTACAACACAGCAAAAGAGAAGTGAAATCAGGACTGCTGAAGCATTTCTAAAACTTCCATCAGGGGCCTCCCTGGTGGCTCAAGGGGTTAAGCACCTCACTATGGAGCATTTGCAGCCACTGCAGCACGAGTTTGATCCCTGCATAGGCCAGGGAGGGGACCCACATGGCACAGCAGACCTCTCCTGCCTGGCCCGCTGCTCCCCTCAGCAGTGTGTTTCACTAGATCTGCCTATTCTGTTCCCCACTGTCTCTGGTGAATCCTTTCATCCCCACTACCTCTGGCCTGTACTCCAGTTCTTGTATGCATAAATACATAAAATGTTTTAAAAAATAAAATAAAAAAATAAAACTTCCATCATATAATACCCTTTCAGAAATGTTGTCCAATCTACTTGTCTCTATTAATACTAAAAATATTTTTCTTTTTATCAGTATACTTTAAAATTTTTAATACACATTTTGGTTTCATGTATGCTAAATACCACCACCACCACCAACAACAACAACAACAATACCACAACAGGCTTGATGTGCTTAGGACATTTTAAAGCATACATTAAAATAAATATGTCTATAAAATGAAAATAGCTTTGTGTCACCTCAAATCGTCTCATACAGAGTACACAAGGCACATTTTTGGGAAAAAGCACTGTATGGAATTTGCGCTTGAACAGCTGGTACCAGGCTGCTCTGCTGCCATCAGCTTCTAGTATCTGAGAATCTTGGATGGTGAGTCAACCTCTCTCCCTCCCCCACTGCCCTCCAGGTCCCTCAGCCCAGTCTGGCCTGCATTTCTGTCCACTCATTTCATAAGCCTTTACAGATGTCTACAGTGGGCTAGGTCAGGCCTGGGCTGGGTGCTGGGGTTATAGAGATAGTTCTTCCCCTGGAGCGTATTGAGCTAGCGAGGAAGCATATATGGGGGCGAACACATCAAAGACCATAGAACAAGACAATAAAATACCAGTCTGCACAGAGTGCAGAGGCCATCAGAAGAAAGGGTGCAGAAGGTTTGACAGAAGGTTGTTCACCTTTAAGGGCTAACCAGAAAAGAATGTTCCAGGTGGCAGGAGAAGGGTAGGATGTATAAAGGCAACTGTAACATTTTTGTGACCAGAGCACAGGACAAGGGTTAGGGAGGGGGCAGTAAGGATGGAAAGGTGACCAGAGGCTGGGTGGTCAAGGGCCTAGAGAGTCTTATTAGAGGCCATGAGGAGCCCCTGAATGACTTTCAGGAGGGGCGGAGGTCAATCTAGGGTGATGGTGGGTTACAGCAAGTTTCCTAGCAGCTGCCCCATCAAGACCAGGCTTGAAGGTCTCACTCACAACCTGGAAACAATGGCAGAACACAGGATTTCTATGAAGCCTGGATGATTGATTTAATGTTTAGCACTTAATTGTTAAGCGTCTTGCTAGCCTAGTATGCAGACCCCTCCTGTTATCAGAAAGCTTTTCGGTGATAATTAAGTACAACCACCAATGATCACTGACCTGAATTACAACTTGAGACAGTGGACTGACCCCACTGGACTTCTGGCATTTACATGGTACCAGCTCTAGAAGGGTATCACCCTGATGGTTAGGGTGCTCCGGTCTTAGCTTGCAAGGGACTCCTGCAGTCTGAAAGTGAATTGAAGCCACAGCTAAACTCGTCTATGATTCATTGTTTCTCCCCCATGTGCCTAAATCTGTTGGCTGCATGGAAGGAGAGGCACAAGTAACTGGAAGGGTGACATCACGGGAGGGGGCTGCTTGCCTGCCAGCCCGTCTGCCCGTGGAGTCAGGCCTCAGTGATCCATCTGCGGGGTGGGGCAACACCTCCCAGCCATTTGGAGTCACAGTTCCCAGTTTCTTTGGTCAATACACTGTCTCCACATTTCTTTTTCAGACAAAAATTCTGGGCTGGGAAATCCGGGATAATGGGAATTGCAGCAGCAGGAAGAATAATACACTCTTACATCTGTATAATGCTTTAGAGTTGGGAAAGCCATTTGCTCCATTTCGCTCCACCCAAACACCAGTGGGAAATGGAAGCTTGGATTTCAGACCTGAACTGGAGACAAATTCTCGTTCCTTTGCACAAAGGAGCTAAATGCTAACATTCCTCATTCACCTCCAGGCACATCATGATAGGGCCTTGGATGCCACCAGAAGGACAGGGAGACTCCCTTCAGCTTTTAGGTACTTCCTGGAAGAAAAATTGCCTGGCAGGTACAACCTATCAACCATGCCATTCCAATGGAGCCAGCAAGAAGTGCCAGTCTCGGCACTGCTAACACCTTCCGCACACCCTGCTTTACAATCCCAGTGGCCCCAAAGACCTTTACTGGGGCCAAAGGCACGACTGCTAACTGTGCAGCCCTGAAGGTAAGGTGTGCCATGAACATCTGGAAGTGCCAGCAGCTGCCAGAGAAGCTCAAGGGCCTGTGAAAGGAAAAAACAAAATTTGAATCACATCAGCCCTCACTGCGGATCCTGAAGTGAAGGGCTGCTGAACTGCGCAGTGAATGGCTGAGGGGTGGCGTGGAGGGATTCTTTGCTTGGGGGAGTCATAAAAATAGTTCTGCAGTGGTCTCACATGTGCTCTGTGATCTTCCGGCACCTGGTCTCTGCATAGTTTGATGTCCCCAGTGTTCTACGGCCATTCAGCGTGAGAAGTGTCCTAACTCAGCCCCCCTCCCCTGATCCTGTCCAGAGAGCGTCACGACTGCCAGGCTGAAACCAAAGAGGCGGCATGCTTTCGCTTGGTCCTCTTGGTTATAGATTAGATTTCAGTGTCACTTGTGTTTGTATGTGTGTTGGGGGTGGGGGCAGGGGCGATGGAAGCAGGAAGCCCTGAACAGATGTTCTGTAGTATCGTGAGTGGCAGGTGCTCCAGATGTTACTGCTGCTGTGGCTGCCACTGCCACCACCACCACGACCCAAATTCAGATCAGCCTAACACACGACCATAGGAGCCAGTCAGGGCCATGAAAGCATCATCTTCATTAACCAGGATGCTGAACACAGGCAGTTCTCTGTGTCGGAAATCTTGGTGGGGTATAAAGTGACCCTACAGACGTTGGATCTGTAAACCTGTATGTGGAAAGTGACTGGCAGAACAGAACATCACCACCTCCAAAGCAGACAGGCCTCCCAGAGCTTGTTTTCTAGCTCACAAGGGAGATAAGCGCCTATGAAAGTAGATTAAGGATCACTGCCTCAGCCTGTTTTAGAGATGTGAATAAAAATCTTGGCTTGGGACTGCCTCCTCTCTGGTTGACTGATTTTTCAATTGATTTGTATTTATTAGCTAATGAAATTAAAGTTGTAAAAATGATAACAGAAACACAATAAATCTTTCCCACAACTGGCTGTTTCTATGTCACTATGGTGCATTCCTCACTTTGATTACTTCAAAGTCTATTATTTTGTTCTCAATTATTCTGTTTTTCTGGCACTGGAGAAAATCAATTTGTTTTATTTTCTCTTATTCATGCACTCGATTATGCTCTTCGGGCACATTTAATCACTTTGATGTTTTCATTTTATGGCCCGTCTCTAGGCACTTCAGCTGCTTTGCTGCCAACGGGCAAGCAGGACTAATTTGCATGTCACAATAGACTTGAAATTCTAACTCAATTTAGAAATCTTTATGAAATCTCCCTCCAAAACATGCTTAGAGCTGCAAAGAGGCAGAAGGATGTGGGTAAACCAGAAGTCTATAAAGATGCTTCCCATTTTCAAAAGACTAAGAGTTCCTGGTATCCTCAGTGTGTGGCCCGGGGATGACCCTGTCCAGGTACATTAGAGGAGACCAGGGGATGGGATATTTGCAAAGCTACCTCTGAAACTTTGTGGTAAGAATCCTGCAAAGGCTGCCCTTCAGCAGCAAGGCCAGGGAGGCTGGGCCTGCTTACTCTGGCATAAAATGCCCATCAGCACTGCAGGGTTTGGCTGCTGCGCTAAAGACAGCACCTGAATCTCAGTTGGTTAAAGAGCCTCAGGGCAGAATGAGAGAATTGTCAACAGTTAGGCATTCCTGAACCCTGAGTGGTTTACCTTATTTTCTCTAATAAGTTCCAACCTCCCTTTTGCCCCTTGATTGTTTTAGAGCTAAAAATTGGAGGGATTTGGGATATAATTGCTTTTAGGCAAAAACAAAAAGAAACACCTTAATTAAACACATTAGTGTCCTCCAAGTATTCTTCAAAAGTTTTCGGTTTGGTCTATGCAACAACCAGCAGCTTCACCAGGCAGAAGGAAAATTATATTTCCTCTTCTAAACTTTGGGTATGATCTTTATTCTCATATGGGATCCCAGCTCCCTCACCTGCTGTGTGATGTATACACAACCTCCTTAAGCTTTATTTCGTTCATCTTTTATTTGTTTATTTTTTAAACATTTATTTATTTATGCATACAAGACCTGGGGTATAGGCCAGAGGTGTGGGCCAGGTAAGGAAGGGTGAGAGTATTCACCAGAAACAGAGTGGGAGCAAAACAGGCAGATCTACTGAAATGCACTGGTTTTCTTTTTTTTTTTTTTAAAGATTTATTTATTTATGCATACAAGCACTGGGGTACAGGCCAGAGGTTTGGGGGGTGGGGGGTGAGAAGATCCACCAGAAACAGAGTGGGGAACAGAACAGGCAGATGGACTGAAACACACTGCTGAGGGGAGCAGCGGGCGAGGCAGCAGAGGTCTGCTGTGCCATGTGGGTCACCTTTCTGGCCCGAGATTGAACTCATGGCTGCAGAGGCTGCGGATTGCTTCATAGTGTTGCGGCTTAACCCCTTGCACCATCAGGGAGGCTCCTCTTTCATCTTTAAGAGGGGCTGGTAATATTATCTCCCTCAGAGATAGCACTTCAGTACTATCAAGATTTTTGCCATATTCACATACCACTTATGTGGAAACTTCACTAATACACCAAAAAACTTTAGCCTCATTCTAAGCAATGTTATCTGTGAAATCAGAGCTTGATTTCTAATAGTGATAATTCTTTTAATACACATGAAACACACCAAACCTATTTTTGCCTCAGGTCTTTGATCTAGCTCTTCTGGGTGTTCTTTACCCCAATTTTTGCAAAATTCCTTCCTTCACTAAGCGCTATTCCCAAATGTCACCACCTCAGGGAGGCATTCATCAGCCACCTATCTGAAACGAAATCTTTTCTGAATCTCTCAGTAAATGATATTAAATATTTATTTATTTGCTTGTTGTCTACCTTATGTCTTATTTACATTCTACTGCCAGCACCTAGGTTAGTGGCACATACCAATGCCAAATACATATTTCTTGAATGAATGAAACATTAAGATGAAAATTAGCTTAGCGATAAGCAGGCTTTCTTTCAATTCTACCAGGGTGATGTCAGAGAAAGAAGAGTGAAAAACACTGGAACTTTCATCCCTGTTCAGTGTCAAGGAGGACCACTGTTGCTGTGGTGACAGTAGAAGCCCCATGGAGAAGTAATAAACAAGGTGCCATTCCCACTCCTGGCTGGGATGTTATCAGTAGTGGTCTGGGGGGGGAGGGGGGGAAGAGCTTGAATTTCCATTTTTGCCCACCAGTAATGAGGTTTCCCTTGTTCCCCCAGGGTATCAAAAGCAACCTTGAGTGGAGAGCCTAGACTTTAATCCACACCTGTAGGTAATGGATAGTACCCTTCCTTGCTAACATGGTGGCAGAGAAAGCCTGTTAAGGCAGAAGATTTAAGTAAGATACAGGGTTTCATAAGATCTAAAATGTTTAGGATACAATAAAACATTCATGTGAAGAATAGGAAAATCTCAACTTGGCTGATAAGAAAAATCAACAGATGCTGACATAGAGGTGACACACATATTGAAAATATCTGAATAAGTGTTTAAGCAGCTATCATTAAAATACTTTAATGAAAAATTATGAACATGCTGAAAACAATTAAAAAATAAGATCTTAACAAAGAAATAGAAGAAGTAAAGAAAAATAGATATTTTAGAACTGGAAAATACAATAAATGAAATTTAAAAATTCAACAAATGGTCTTAATAGCAGAGGAAGAATCAGTGAACTGAAAGACAAAATAGTAGAAATTACACAATTTGAACAAAAGACATAAAGTAGATCTAACTTTCTTGTCATTAAAGTCCCAGAGGAGAAGAAGGGACTGAAAAAAACCTTTGAAGAAATATTGGCTAAAGATTTCCCAAATTTGAGGGGTGAGAACAAAGTGGGGAGAGCACAATGCACTATCATAGTAGACTATGGTTCCTTTGGTGGTGAGGTGCTATGGCAACCATATCTGAAGGGGAAGATCCTAATACTTCCAAAATACTGACGATGATGTAAACCAACAGTACTTTATTACACAATGAAAAAAGGAAAAACTTCCAAAAAATTACCCAAATTTGGTGAAAGGCATAAACCTAGAAATTCAAGAAGTCGACTGAGCTGCTCAAAGGATAACCCCCTCCCTCCAAATACATACCAACTTCCATCATTATCATTCCCAGAAATCAAAAGAAAGACAAAATCTCTAAAGTGGCAAATAGAAACTAAGCTTTACATATAAGGGAAAGATAATTCAAATGATGGTGGTTCGTTCATCAAAAACCACAGTGGCCAGAAGAAAGTAATACAATGTTATTCAGTGCTGAAAGAAAATAATTGTCAAGCCAATCTATATCAGTGAAAATAGCCTTCAAAAATGAAGGATAACTAAAGATATTCTCAGAGGAAGGAAAACTAAGAGAAGTTTTATCATCAGACCTACCCTAAAAGAATAACTACATTACATTTCTGAAATGGAAAGGAAATGATAGAAGAAGGAGACTCTTGGAACATCAGCAAAGAAGAAAGAAAGAACAACGAAAAGAGTAAAAATATGGGTAAAATAAAAGATTTTCCTTTGTTTGGGTTTTCGAAATTACATTTGATTGTTGAAGTAAAAACTGTACCACTGTGTAATATGACTTTAAATATTTAAGAAAATTATATTACAAATGGGGAAGGTGAAAGGGACTTAACAGTAGGTAAGATATATACACTTCACTCATACTTGTAAAATATTGACACCAGTAGGTAATGTAAAGTTATGCATGCATAATATATACCCAGAGCTATCATTAAAAGTTCTACACAAAGAGATACAACCAATACACTACAGATGAACTGAAATGTAATTCAAAGGTATAAGCACCATTAGCAAAAGGAGAAAGAAGAAAGCAGAAACAAAGAACAGAGGGAAAAAACAGAAGACTAAAAATAAAATGGCAGATTTAATACCCTCTAAGTCCATCCATGTTGCAAATGGCAGTAATCACAAACTTTTTGTGAAGCTGAGTAGTATACCACTGTGTACTTATGTCACATCTTATGCTTAGTGAAATATGTCAGACAGAGAATAACAAACACCATATGACCCCAGTCATGTGCATTACATAGAGAGACAAAATAAACGCATTCAATTACATAGAAAAACAACCTTGGACTATAAGATCAAATTAGTGGTTACTAGAGGAGAAAAGGGATGGAAGGTGGGTAAATATAGTAAAAATTGTATGGTGAAGAATGGAATTAGACTGGGGAAGTAACTGAATATACACCTCCATGAAAATAAAAGAACATCTGGTTAAATAAATACACTAAAACCTACACCAAGACACACAGTCATGAAATTAGCAAGATTTCAAGATATAATAAGATCACTGAAGGTGGGTTGGGATAAAAATCATGTAATCTATAAAGGTACTCTCATCAAGCTTACATCAGACTTCTCAGAAGAAATCCTACAGGTAAGAAGAAAATTAAAGCACTTAAAGATAAAATATGCCAGGGCCTCCCTGGTGGCAATGCACTATGAAGCAAACCACAGCTACTGTAGCACGAGTTCGATCCCTGCTGCCAGTCAGGGAGGGGACCAACATGACACAGGCAAACCTCTCCTGCCTCACCCGCTGCTCCCCTCAGCAGTGTGTTTCAGTCAGTCAGCCTGTTCTGCTCCCCACTCTGTCTCTGGTGAATCCTCTCACCTCCCCCACACCTCTGGCCTGTACCCCAGCTCTTGTATGCATAAATAAATCTTAGGAAAAAAAAGATAAAATATGCCAGCCAAGAACACAACAGACATTTCAGAAATAGAGGGATAAGCGATTACTACGAATATCTCTATTCCAATGAATTGGATAACCTAGAAGAAATGAACAAATTCTTAAAAGCATACTACCTTCTTTTTTTTTTTTAAAGATTTATTTATTTATGCATACAAGCACTGGGGTACAGGTCAGAGGT
>JAGFMF010012114.1:256833-270865 GCA_019455555.1 Galemys pyrenaicus
ACTCGTGCTGTGGTGGCTGCGGTTTGCTTCATAGTGTGTTGCTTAACCCACTGCGCCACCAGGGAGGCCCAGCATACTACCTTCTAAGATTGAATCAGAATGAAATAGAGAATCCAAATAGACCAAACAAAAACAAGGAAATTCAAGCAGCAATTAAAAGTCTCACACACAAAAACAAGCCCAAGTCCAAGATAATTTCACTAGTGTGTTCTACCAGTCCTTCAAAGATGAACTAATGCCAATACCTCAAAAAAATTGAGGGAGAGGGAATGCTTCCAAACACATTTTATGAGGTCAATATTACACTGACACCAAAAGCAGACAAAAAAGAAAACTACAGACAAATTTCCTTGATGAAACATAGATGCAAAATCCCTGAACAAAATCACAGCAAACCATATTCAACAATGCATCAAAAGGATCATACATCATGACTAAGTAGGATTTATTCAGGGGGCACAAGAATGATTCAACACCTGAAAATTAATCAGTATAATTCACCATATTAACAAAAAGAAAGAGAATAACAATATAGTCTTATCAATAGATGCAAAGAAAGCATTTGATAAGATTTAACATCCTTTAAAAATACATTCTCAAAAGTGGGGATAGAAGGAACATACCTCAAAGAATAAAAACCATAAATGGCAAACACACAGTTCATAGAATATTCAGTGGTGAAAAATTGAAAGCATTTCTTTGAAGATCAGGTACAAGACAAGGATGTCTTTCACCATCTACTGTTTCACCACTACTGTTCAACACAGTATTGGAAGTCCTACTAGAGTAATTGGGCAAGAGAATGATATAAAAAGAACTTATATCAGAAAAGAATAAGTAAAATAATTGCTATTTGCAGATGACATAATAATGTACTCCATTGGAGAACTTCACTAAAAACTGTTAGAAACAATAAAAAAGTAGGGTGTAGGGAAGTTTAAAAAATAAATTTATAAAAATAAGTTATATTTCTATATGCAACAAAGAACTAGAAGAGAACGAAATTTTAAAAATCCCATTGAAGATGGTATCAAAAAGAATTATATTCCTAGGAATAAACATAAGGAAGGAGGTGAAGGACCTGTACAATGAAAACAGTAACACTGTTAAAAAAAAAGAGAAGATCCAAAGAAATGGAAAGATTTTGCCTGTTCATGGATTGGAAGAGGGAGAGAGGAACATCGGTAGCAGAGGGTAGAGGGTGCCAGTGGACTACAGTAGAGGTCTGTGGGTGCCTTGGTAGGTACAGTGTAGTAACAAACATATGAGGAGACGTGAACTTATATCCTTAAATTGTATACAGTGTTGTTAATTAATCCTCATATATACAAATAGATCAATGTTTCCTCAAGAAAAAAATCTCTCAAGAAAATGTCTTCAAAAAGAATAAGATATGCCATACAAATATTACTCAAGAGAAAGTAGGAATGGGTTCATTGATAATCAGATAAAGTGGACTTCAGAACAAATAAAATGAACATGGTCAAAGAGGAACATTGCATAATGGTAAAAGAGTCAACAAACCAAGCAGATACAGAAATCCTAAGCATGTATGCACCAAACAACAGAACCTTAGAGCACTTGAAAGCAAAACTTGAGAACTATAAGGAGAAATAGTTGGATACATGTTAGAGCTGGAGACTTCAACATCCTTCTCAGCAATTCATAGGAATAGACAGAAAATTAGTAAATATATGATGTATCTGTATATAAGTATATAATGAAAAATTCGTCAGCACTACCATCAGGATGTAAACCATACTGGTGGGACCCTCCACCAAACAATGGCCATATACACATTGTTTATGGGCTAGAAAACAAACCTGAACAAACTGAAAAGGTTTGAAATGATGCACAGCGTGTTTTCTGACCGCACTGTCATCAAAGTAAAACGAAAACCTCCTGAAAAAGAAGTCTCCATGCCCAAATGGTGTCACTGGAGAATTCCATTGAAAAGAATTGACACCAATTCTACACTATCTCTTGCAGAAAACAGAAGAGGAAGGAACACTTCCAAATCCATAAGTCCAGTATTGCCCTGTTACTGAAAGCAGATGATGACAGTACAAAAAGAGAACTAATATCCATCATAAGTAGAGAATAAAATCTTCAACAAAATATTAGCAAATAGAATTCATAACTATATGTAAAAATCATATACTACAATCAAGTGGTATACAAAGTTGGTTCAGTATTTGAAAATCACTTAATGTACCCTAGCATATTAAAAGACTAAGGAAGAAAGAAAAATCACTCACACACCAGCATTAATATCAACTGATATTGAAATAGCACTTAACAAAATTCAACACCCATTTATGATGAAACTCTCAGAAAACTAAGAATTTAGAGGGGATGCTGCCTCTACTTGATAAGGAAAATCTACAAACACCTACAGTTAACAGGAGTTTTAGAGCAAGGAAGGAACTCTGCTCTCACCACTGTTATTCAACATAATACTGAAAGTCCTATTAGGGTAATAAGGCAAGAAAAGGAAATTAACAGATATATGTAAGAAAGGAAAAAATAAAACTGTTTCTATTTGTCGATGAATTATTCTATGTAGACAATCCCAAGGAATCTATAAGAAAACACCTAGAATAAATAAACAAGCTCAGCAAGGTCACAGGACATAAATTTAATACACAGAAACCATTGTGTTTCGGGCCTCCCTGGTGGTGCAGTGGGTTAAGCAACACACTATGAAGCAGACTACAGCCATTGCATCACGAGTTCGATCCCTGCCACCGACTGGGGAGGTGACCCACATGGCGGGGCGGACCTCTCCTGCCTTGCCCACTGCTTCCCTCAGCAGTGTGTTTCAGTCTGTCTGTCTGTTCTGCTCCCCACTCTGTCTCTGGTGGATCCTCTCACCACCCGTACCTCAGTGCTTGTATGCATAAATAAATATATTAAAAAGAGAAAACATTGTATTACTATATGCTGGCAAGGAACACATAGAAGCTGAAATGAAAACTACAATAACTCAAAAAAGAAAAAGTTAGATTTGTACAAGATCTGTATCCAGAAAAGTACAAAATGCTGATGAAAGAAATCAAGGATCCAGATAAATGGAGAGACAATTGGTCATGGATTGCAAGGCTTAATACAATAAAGATGTCATTGGCGGAAGGTGACCAAAGGGTTAACTTCCAGTTATAAGATAAGAAAACACTAGGGATGCAATGTACAAAATGATGAGTGTAGTTAACATTGTTGTATGATGGATATGAAAATTATTAGAGTAGATCCCAGGAGTTTCTCATTACAAAGAGAACTTTTCCTTGTTTTATTCTTTCTTTTTACTGACTCTAAATAAGGTGATAAATGTTAATTAGACGTATTGTAATCATTTCACAATATATGTAAATAGAACCATTATCCTGTATAACTTCCACTTATCCCTCAATAAAACTGGAAAAAAGATGTTAATTCTCCCCAAATTGATATATACATTTAATACAATGCCTATCAAAATCACATCAAGATTTTTTGGTAGCTATAGATAAGATTATTCTAAAGTCTGTATATATAGCTAAAGCAATTTTGAAAAAGAAAAAGAGGAATCACTATCTGATATTAAGTAACTACAATAATCAAGGCTGTGGGGGAGGAACAGATACATCGATCAATGGGATAGAGGACAATTCCCAGAAAGTGTGAGACTAATAACTGTTGTCTTGGAATGAATGGAAATTTTGGAAAGAGAGGTGGTCCTAGGGAAGTATCTGGATTTTCTGCCTTTCTACCAGAAAGAGGTCTTCATATTGTGGGTCAAGGGGAGAGCTGCGTTTCAAGGAAATGGGAAGACCTTAGAATTACTAGAGCTACCTAAGAAAGGACACAATACCTGAGACGTGAACCACTTAGTTTCAAGTTCCTTATTTTTCCAGCTGTGTGCAGGCACAGTGATCAGACTGTATAAGCCCAAACTTGGGTATAAGTTCTGATAAAAGATGATTGTCCTTTTTTTGAAAGAACCCAGACTCACATTACTTTTCTAACTACAGAAGCAATACACGTTCATTGTAGAAATTTTGAAAAATCAGGGGAAGAATGAAGAACAAATAAAAAATGACTCAAATGTTAATCATACAATTATGAGCATTTTTGGTATATTTCCTTTTAGTGTTTGTCTCTGTATATCACACACTTACTTGCACACCCACATTATATACACTTAGTAAATTGAGACTGCGTGGTATTAAATCATTTTATATATTTTTTCACTTAACATAGCTATCATGAACATATTTTCATGTCATAAAATCATCTTTAAAAATTTCCTTTTAATTGATTGCAACAAACTCTCCCTTGCAGAAGCGCTGAGTCAACATATCAAAGCAGAACATGTTAAGTAGATGTTTCTGTGAAACTGCCCCCCCTCTCCATAGCTCTCCATCCTAGATGGCATCCAGGCTGGAAATCGCAGTCACCTTTACGTCCTTCTTTCTCCTTGACCCTCTATAAATGACTTCTCTCTAAGTGCTGTTGATACTCACTTCCTAACAGCTCTCAGCCACCCCTTTGTAAGCTACCACCACTAGTCCAGGCCTGGCAGACTCAACCTTGGTGAGCATCATGCACATCCAGTTCCAGAACCCATAATGGCTCCCACTTTACTGTAGCTGATAAGGACTACTCAGCCTGAAATACAAGAGAACGTGCAATCTGCACCCACACCACCCAAGTTTCCCTTGCTTACCACCTCTTCCTCACTCCTGTCTACTCAAATCCTCCCGGCATTCTGAAAGCAGGCTCCCTAAACTCTTAGTCTCCCATTTTTCTATGCAGCTGTCAGTCCTTGTATCCTGATCTAAGGCAGTTAGTTTTATTCCCTTAGCTAGATTTCTCACCTGCTTGTCAGAAGCAGGGATCATGTCTTAAACTTTTGTTATTTATCAAGGCACCCAGCTCCTGGGAGGTCCAAAACATATTTACTGATTGACTTAGTGGCGCTTTGAATTCAAGACACAATAAAGCCTCTTAAAGTCAACCTGGTCCAGAACTTCACTCTGGGAGACGTTGCAGTGGGAAGGGTTACTAGGGGCAGTTGGGAAAAAAAGACGTGATAACGAGTGGGCTTGACTGAGCAATACAGCCAGGGAGAGGAGGCGCCCCAGGCCTGGATTCACATCCTATGGTCTCTATGTACTAGCCACATGACCATGAGCACCTTACGCTACATCTTTGGGGACCAGTTTCTTTTTCTTTCTTTTAAAGACTTATTTATTCATACAAGAGCTGGGATACAGGCCACTGTCATGGGAGGTGAGAGGATCACCAGAGACAGAGTGGGAAGCAGAACAGGCAGACCTACTGAAATACGCTGCTGAAGGGAGTAGCGGGTGAGGCAGGAGAGGTCTGCTGCACCATGTGGGTCCCCTCCCTGGCCGGGGATTGAATTCATGCTGCAGCGAGCGGCTGCAGAGTGCTGCGCTCAACCAGCTGCGCCACCAGGAAGGCCCGGGGTACCGGTTTCTTAACTCATAACGTAATTGTGAGGATTAGTTAAGATAACGATAGATTTTCAACAATGGTAGTTTCTACCTCCTGGATTTAGGTAGATATTTCAAGTCCTCATAAATAACCTGCCAAAGGTCTGCGTGGCTTACTAAAAGTTACAGTCTAAACTGGGGAGCAGCCTCCATTTTTATTTTAGAACTTATATGCATTTCCAGCATGATATATACTTTTTAAGCTCAAGTTGAGATTTAATTTGAAGTTTTTCTTTTCTTATTTGACTTTGGAAATAGGCAAAGAAAAAATATATTACTGTGCTGACCATTTCTTGTTCTATCATTCCTGAATTTGCTATTTCCAAGTAGAATTTTATAATTTTGTATAGAGTTGAAAATCCTTTCATGCACTGCCATCAATCCTGAAATCAAAGCTCAGATTCAACTACAAAATGTTTACCTTAAGTTTTTGTTTAAACAGTAGAGGATTTTCTTGTTTTTGATGCTGTTGCTGTTTTTAAATATACACACTTTAAGAGAGTCTAGTAGACTTACTCTCTTTAATAATAGTTGGAGCATTTTGGTGTCTTATATAGCCATTGCTAAAGATTATTTTATACACATAAAGCTTTTTTTATAATTACATTTATTTTTTATTTTCTTACATCATTGTTCATTTTTGTACAATATTTGGTTTCTCCCCTCGGGTGCAGTCCCTGTACTTCTCCCACCATCACAGCACCTGGGAACCTCAGCAGAATATTTTTATGACTTATCTTTCTGTCCAGTGACAACAGCAGCAACAGCAAACCTTTCTGTTTTCCAGAACTCTTTAGTGAAGCAAGAAAGATGGGAATCTGGTCGATGGGAAGCCTGGAATGGGAGCAGGTTGCTGGGAGTGGGCAGGAGAGGAATACAGAAGGGGCAGGGGACAGGCAGGGGGAGATAAAGGATGGGCATCACCAATCCTCACTGTATCCTCATGCATATTGGCTCAGGGTTTCCTCCACCTTCCCACTCCAAAGTCCTTCCCAGAAGCCCCAAGGCAATGGTTAGTCTCTCCTCCCTGTCTTTCAACTTATCCTCAAGGCTTCTTAGGAAACTGAAGATGTGGCAGGAAGCCGAATTTCCATGGTGTTGAGTCCCACCAGGCAGGAGCACTGCTTCAAGCTGGGGACTCCAGTAGTTCTTGGACATGTGCAGACCTGATGCCCCAATTGTTAGTTCCTAGATCCCAGACTTCAGGCTGCCAGAGGAGCTACTGGCTTACACCCGGCACAATGGTTCTGCTGAGAATGTTACCAGCAAAGGTTCCCAATTTGGGGCCGTGGAGCTGTAAATGGCAGACTGGGGCTGGTATTCATAGCACGCTTCAAACAGCAGCGGCTGGGTTGGTTGGTTGGCTTCTTACTCAGTCTGCCCTTCTCTTTCACTACTCAGCTTGAAATGGAAGCTTCAGTGGGGTGGTACAGGCACAGCAGAGGCGGGATGAGGGAGGGCTAAAGGCTTAGGTGAGGAGCCAGAATTTCAAGTGCTGCCCATGGCCGTCCTCCTCCCATGTCCAGGGAAACATGACATCTCAGGTGCTTGGATCAGTTACATGGAAGGAGCTGGTGTGCAGTGTAGAATGGGAAGGATTTACCAAGCGTGACTAGAAAAAGCAGATGGGGGTGATGAGTGGACTCGACAGGGCAACACCGCCGAGGAGAGGAGGGGCACTAGAAAGGCGGCCTGACTCCAAAGCCCCATTTCAGACAGATCTCAGTTCAAATGTCTGCTCCACTACTTATTCGCATAGTGTGTGGCACATAGAAGGCTTAGTAATTACTTGCTGAGCAAGAGAATAAAGGTGACCTTGTCAAGTCACTTATCCTCTCTGAGTCAGTTTTCTCATCTGTAATATAAATAGTAGCTATTATTCATATTTCACCTGTGTTGTTTCCCCCCACACCCGCATCAATTTACTGGCCCATCTCCTCAATCCCAGTCCTTCTGCCCCTTCATTAGGGGTCAGAAAAGGCAGATATGCACAAGGCCTTTCCCTTCCCTCTGTCATCCCCCTCCTCTCCCTCTCTGCCTCCTTACCTCCTGGCAAAACTTGTTTCCTTTTCTATCCCAGGTGAGCTTGGGGTACAGTCTGGGAACTCAGAGCAAGTGTAGAAATCTCTTGTTACAACTCCAACACATACTAACATGGCCCCCTCGTGCCCCCACAGAAGGTTCGGCCTGGGTTGCAACGTGAAGCTCTGGGCCCTGAGGGACCTTCACTTGATTCAAATATCAGAGGGGTCAGGGGGGAGGCCTCTGTTGCTGTTTCTGCACACAGAGGGAGCCAGACTTGGGGAGTTGGCCACTCTGAGGATTAATCACATCAGTGCTGTTCCAGCTCTGGAAGGTTCATGGTGAGCCAATTCCTTTGGAGCACATCAACCAGAGGAGCCTGGGCGCATTGAGGGTGGTGCGGGGTGATTTCTGCAGGGTGGTCAGAAGCCACGTATTTTCAAGCTCCATTGGCACGAGAAAAGTGATTTGGGGAGCAAAACAGAGTTTTTCTCTGTATAAAGGGAACAGCGTAATGGACTCTCCATGGTTTGATTTTGTTTTCTTGGAAAGACTAATGGACAGTAAAGGTGGCATAAGGTGAGGTTTAAATGCGCCTGTTCCTCCAGTTAGCCTATGGCATCTGGAAGGCATCTCTCTAAGATGAACCTCCTTAAGTTTGATTTCCAATAGGTTAGAAAATATCCCGTTGTGTGCTTCTAAGTGATGTGGTGAAAAAAAATATATATATAAACCCAAGGCCAAAGGCTAAGCAAATTCAACTAGACAAGACATGCAGGCAAACTCCCTCCCACAAGGGGATCTGAGTGCATCTTCTACTCCATTGCTGTCTCACTTCCCCTAATCAATCTGTATCTCTTCCCCCACAACTTTGTTTTTAATGGGTAGGGGGTGGGGGAGGGTGTGAAATATGGTGAGAAGTGGCCAGCTTTGCTGGGGTTTTTATATACCAGAACAAATGAGAGTCTTGCAGGCAGGTTCAGGAAAACCTCTCAGAATGCAGAAAATTCGGCAGCCTTTCCACACTGACCATTGTCATGGCAACACACTGTGATGGCAGTTGCGTCACCAGGCTGGAGGGGCATGGTCTCAGTATGGCAGGTTAGCTGGCCATTTTTAGCAACATTTGGACTTCTTTCTAGCCTCATTTCTTCTAGCGTTAGCTGAATTTCTTTTCCGTTCTGGATTTGTGTGTTCTGCTCATTTGCATGGCTAGAACACAAGACTTTGTCAATAGGAAAGAAAAGGCTAAATGGAAAATCTGAACATTCCTAGTATTCTATAGCCATCCTATTTGCTGTCTGCCCTCCCTGGCTCCTTCCCACCCACTCTCAGTCATTTAGTTTCTTTTTTTTTTCTCTTCATCAATTTTTTTCTCATACACAGCATTACACACGCCTCCCTCCCTCCCCCCCAACAACTGTGACTCATCTATTAACCCCTGCTCTCTCTCATCATATTCCTTTTATTGTTTTTTCTATTTTCTCATTTTAACACACAGCATCTTAGAATATTTGGGGTGGATGGAATCTTAACGACAATGTAGTCCAATGCAGGGGCCCCTCTACCGTATGAAAGTCCCCTCCTTGTATATCTGCAATGGGAGAGGCAACATTCTTTTCTGGGCAGCCTGTTCCACATTGGACAGCACTAATTACTGGAAAGTTCTTCTACTGAATGAAAATATGCCTTTTTACAATATATACCCAGGGGTCCTAGCTTTGTGCGTGTGACTACACAGATACTGGCTATATTCTCTGTTTTGTGACAGCCCTTCAGAGATATGAAGCAGAGACTACGTCACTCTGGATTGTCTCATCTCCAAATGTTCCAGCTCCCCTCACCAGACCTTTGGGAGACTGGGCTCCGATCCTCTCTCCATCCTGATTGACCTCCTGGAAAATGCTTCTATTTGTCTAGAGCCCTCTTAAAGTGAGGTCGATACTGCAGCAGGATCTCGGGAGGCCACCTTGCCCTGGTGACTCACTGAATTCCTTGTTGACTAAAATCCTGGACTCACTTTCAGACGAAATACTGCCAAGCCATTTTCCCATCTTGTATATGTGCAGTTGCTTTTGAGGACCCAATTCCTGCTCTATACATGTCCTCCCAGTTTAATTTCATTGTGTTATGATTGGAATACTGCTTTAAAAAATCTTGACTCCACAAGGGACTATGGTGACAGTTCACGGGTGGTTTAATGGTGGGAGAACTACGAGGACACCTGAGGGGGGAAATCAAATACCATCCAAAAACTATCAGTGATGTAAAAAAAATACTACTTCATCTTAAACTAAAAAAAAAAAAATCACTCCATGTAAGTTACCTGTCCTCTAAGATTTTTTTTTTTACCAGCTTTCAGCCTAGTCTTTTATCTCGTCTTAAGATTTAGTTCTCTTTTGGGTTTCTTACCTTTCCTAGTTCTTTTCCCTTTGAATTACCTTCCTTATGTCTTCTCTCACTTGTCATTTCCATGTCCTCAATAGCAAGACGGCACCACTCTCTGGAGGTATGCGTCTGGGGATGTGTGCAAGGAAGCATGGGGCACACAGGCAGCTACACAGAGGTAGGTGTGAGCAAGTAGTGGCAGCTGCTTGTTTAGTTACTCTGTTCCTATTACTCTGTGCTTTACCAGGATTTAGAGCTGGATGGGGGAAAATGGCAAGGTTGAAGGAAGAGGGCTAAGAGCAGCTGGTCCAGGAGCAGTCCCAAAGGGAACAGGAGCTGTGTCCTGGGTCTGAGAGAGGCAGGGGGGAATTAAGTCAGGAGCAGGCGGGTTAATCAGGGCCACCGCCTGGGAGGATTGGAAGAGGACCAGGAATAGGTCTTTAAAGGGCTTAAAGGTTGGATAGAGGAGAAGACTTTGGTTAGGAAGTGAGGGCTTATGGGGTTGGTAGCCACTGAGGGGCCAGAAGGAAACTATGGGTCAGGGGGAAGCTGAGGACTAGGGATTCCTCAAAGAGGCAATAAATATTGTTATGAGCATAACCTCAGGAGTCTATGACTTACGGACTCAAAATTTTCTCTGGCCGAAGGATACTAGGACATAGAGTCCCTGCCTACAACTCAGTTGTTGTCACAGACCGGGCTCTGCTAGAAGAAAGGGCCTTAATACAACCTTTGGCAAAGACCCCCAGGACGCGTGGGTTCCTTCTGACTAACTCTGGCACGGAACAGGCCTCCCTTTCACGCTGGATTCTATTCCAAGGAGGCATTCAAAGGTAGGAGAACTGGTGCTAGCTTGGTCGTTACATGAATAAACATGGGGATTTCACTTTCCAGGATGGGCAATACGATACCCTTGGCCTTTAAACTCTGCAAATAATTAGGGCCCAAAAAATATGCACACATACATGCAAATTCAATTAAACAGGAAAATGGGTGCCAAAAATGCTTTGAAAAAAAAAAAAAGGTAGACGAATTGAGTTGAGCTGTGAAGCAGTGGTTGGTTGGGAAGGGGGTTCTACTGGAAAGCTGATTAGTGTCCCCAAACAGCCAGTGGACAATGTGATCAACAGGGCACTATCTTGATGGCTGCCGTTTTCTTCTGTCTAGAAGCCAGAATATTCTAGAGCAACTTTAGGGAAGGGAAAGATAGGGCAGCAAACCATCTCTGGTGCTCTGGATGACCTGGGGGCCTGCTCCCAGGGCATCAGAATTCACTGGAGACTCAGTGTCTCAAGCCACCACACTGGAACGGAATGTCTGGGAGCCGCCTCTCTAAGTCTGAATTGACTTGAACATCACGCCTCTCATTTAAAGAAGGTTTTACTATTGCCCCCTTGAAAGAAAAAGGGTTCCAGGGCATACTTCAGAATTGGTTTTCTACTGGAGGTGACTAAAGCTGAACCTTTTGTCCTCCTGAAGGTGATATTGGCTGGGCCAAATGACAATCCCAACCTGCGTGCTCAGTGCAATTCCAACCACAAGCTGTTGGGCAAGGAAGAGTTTCCTTTCCAAGTCAGTGAAATGATTAGCCACCAAAAGACAAATGGTATTCGGGGAAGTCTGCACTGATGGACCACCACACGCTGGGTGGAGCAAGCAGGGTAAGACTCAAGGGGTGGTGCTCACCTTTGATGTAGCTGAGGATTTGCTGGACTCGGTGGGGCTCGTTGCGGTCTGGCCGGCAGCTTGGCGTGATTTCTAGCACATAATCAGGACCATATGCCGTGAAAAACTGTAAGGAAAGGGCAAGGCCAAAAAACAAACTCAACCACAGAAAACCTCCAAACCAAACCACATACAAACAGAACAATCAAAAGAACCCCTCCCGCCCTGCCAGCACCAAGGCCAAGGAGGTTCCGGTGGGCACGTCAGGATGAGGCAGCAGGCTGGTCTGTCCCGCTGGTGTCACCGCCTTGTCCAAACCTCCAGTGATGGTCCACGGTGACCTTGTTTTGTTTGTTCAAGTTTCTCTCTGCTCAGGTCTCTCCTTTTCTCACTAGCCTCAGCTGCCCCCCTGTTCTCTTGCTATACTGGCCTGCTCTGTGTGCTCCCAAATCATGCCAAGCTTTGTCCTCAGCATCTTTGCCATTGCCCTTTCTGGGGTTTGCAAGGGCCCTCCCCTAGTCCCTGTGGCCCTGCGGCCTGTGAAAAATGTCCCCATTCACCCAGGCGCAGCTCCAATGTCACCTCCTTCACAAAGCTGTCCCTCATTCTCTTCTAGCCCCAGAATGTTCTGTTGGTACCTCTCTCATGGCTCTCATTCAACAAAAAGTGCAGGCCTGCACCATGCCGATTGCTGTGGGCTCTGGAGAAGGGACGAGACCGCCTCTAGGGTCCCTTGAGTGTTCATAAGCATGTTGTGCGCTGGAAGGGAGTTTTCACCAGGGAACTCATCTCTGCACACTGGATGATCAGCTCCTTGAAGGCAACAGCGCCTGTGTTTTCATCTCCTCAGTCCTCGCAGAGCCAGGCAGCTGTCTGTTAGTTTGGGTTGCCTTGAATCCCCTGAACCAGGAATGTCAAAGAAGTCTGCTTTCTCTAGTTTTTCTCTCTCTGTAGTAGAGTTTATTTGTTTTTAAATTCAGGGATGCAAAAGAAAGGGTTTTGGAATCTATTTCGCGCTCACTAGAGGATTCCTTGTGACCTTTGGTAACTCACAGTATCTGATTCAGATTCTCTATTAGGTCTGCTTGGGGAAAAACAGTCCATGACAAAGGGAATCACTCAATTGGGAGAAGCCTTTGAATGGGAAATATGATCCCTGGTTACTCTGGGGAGCAGCACTAGCCATGAGAGCCTCTAAATTAGTCCATAGGAAATAACTGTGTAGTGGGGTCTGCAAAAGGGATATGGAGAGTGGGAGGAGGGCATTCTCAACAGAGCTGGGCAAAAGCAGAGAATAGGGAATAGAATGGCACATTTTAGGCTCTGAAATGAGTTCCATATGGCTCCAGGGTAGGGCACAAGGAGGTTGGGAAGTAGGCATGAATTCCCTAATAGGTACTGCCTGCTTCACACTAAGGCATTTGACTTTAACCCAGACTAGAAGGTCCATAGGTGCAGAACACTTATTTGCTCCCCGCTGTATTGCCATTTCCCCAAACAGTGCTTGTACCTAGGAGGTGGCAAATAACTATTTATGGGATAAGTGAATGGAAACCTGGGGGAGCTTGTAAACGAGGGTATGAACAGGTCAGATGTGCACTTCAGAGGACTCACTGGCTAAGTGTGGAGAATGGAATGGAATTCAAGGGCAGCAATCCAAGTAGGGAGACCAGTGAAAATCTGGTGCTAGAGGCCCGGTGAATGAATAGTTCTAGCCTGAACTAGAACCCTTAAGGGAAAAATAGGGAGACCAAAAACTTAAAAGGTGGCAAGGATAGGACATTGAATTGGATGTGGGAAGAGCTGTCAAGGATTTGTGATAGTGTAAGAGGTGAATGAATGGGGAAGGGAATCTGGGCAGAGGACAAGATTCATGGTAGGGTATACATGCGTGAGGGGGGAGGTTCAGCCTAGAGTATGTTGAGGGTTCAGAACCTGATGATGTAGTGGCCTGTAATTTAGGAGGGAGCTAGGGCATAAGCTATAGGATACATGTTATAGAGTTAGGAGTTACCAGTGACATAAAGGAATAAGTCCAGAGTGCCTTGACTGACAGGGGAGATCTGCTACAGAGTAAGGAGAGACAAGAAAAAAGTTACAGGCAATAGGCAACATATCAGCCACAGACCGAGGGCATGCAAGAAGTTCTGGTGACAATTTGAGATACTGCCGAGAGGTAAAATCAGTGGCGGAAGGTCTTCTGATTTGTCCATGGGAAGGAGATCTGTGCTGCAGCAAAGTCATTGGAGGGTGTGTGTATAGAGGGATGTAGATGAGAATTATGATAAGAGCACACTTTTTAAAAAGGAGTTCAATAAAGGGAAGAGGCTAGGCTAGGGTAAGGTGGGCCTTAAGAAATGCATTTAGGGCCTCCCCTGGTGGCGCAGTGGGTTAAGCAACGCACTACGAAGCAAATCGCAGCCACTGCAGCACGAGTTCGATCCCTGCTGCCGGCCAGG
>JAGFMF010012114.1:271051-288788 GCA_019455555.1 Galemys pyrenaicus
CTTCTGTTGATCTGCCTGTTCTGCTCCCCGCTCTCTGTGGTGAATCCTCTCACCCCCCTACACCTCTGGCCTGTGCCCCAGTGCTTGTATGCATAGATAGATAAATCTTTAAAAAAAAAAATAAAAAAAAAAAAAGAAATGCATTTATAGGTTCCAAGGAATGACTCCAATGGAATAGGAGTTGGGGCAAGTTATTAGGAGCTAGACTTAGCTATCTCTGTGGTTTTGGCCCCTTAGGCCAAACTCCACTAGGGAAGAATACAGTTTTCTTTATATTACCTACAGCTCCTAGTTATAGGGTCTGGGAAATAATAGTTGCTCAACTCATGTTTGTTGAGTGGAATAAAATGTGTTTGGGATTCTCAGTAGATTCAAGTCTGTTAGGGATAATAAGGATCTTGAAGCACAAGCTGATTTCACTTGAGCAGCACCTTTGCAAAGGGAAGGGGTTATTCAGCAAGAGAATATAGGAGAAGCCTGGGGAGCAGCAAATACTATGCACTGGTTAAAGTTGGAAAAAGAGAGCATGGGAAGTCTTGAATCCCAGATTGAGAGGACTGAGCTTAATGTGACAGGCACTGTGACAGTGTCACACTGGAGCTGTGTCTTAGGAAACCTGGGAGTAGCAAAGACTGGGTGACCAGGGTGAAGGCTACTGTGATAGTCCAAGGGGGAGGCTGCTCCCCAACTGCTGTGGGGATGCAGAAGTTGGGAAAGAGATAGTGTGATGGTAGACTCACCAGAACCTTGCTGATAGGTTGGCTGTGGAGGAAAAAAGAGAAGTCAAAATTGACTCCTAGATTTTGAGTCTGGGTAAGTGGGAGACTCTCAGTGCTGCTGACAGTGTTGGGGTAAATTACCAGGAAGAGGTAGCCTGGTTAGGGGAACATGATGGACTTGGGATTAGTAGGGCCTCAGCCAGCAGTTGTCTAGGTAGAAGTTGCACATGTGATGACGGTATGTGAAGATGAGGTCATGACTAAGAGCTAAGCAGCTGGAGATAAAAAGATCCAGTGACTAGACAGAACAAGAGCAACCAGAGAGGAAGAAAGAGTAAAGTGAAATCTCTTGAATCCTCAGGCATAAGAATTAGCATGAGGAAGATCCTCAAAGGGATACATTTGCTGTGGTGTTATCATTGCTAAATTTGGGAACCAAGTCCCATTCTTTGCCCAGCAGACAAGTTTGGGAGGCTTGGATGGATAAAAGGAGTGGATGGGACTGCCATGGAAACTTGGACATTAAGATAATTGATCCAAAGAGTTGATGATATATTATGCTACTTCAGATCATCAGTCAGGACACACCCAAGACTAGTCACCCATGGTGCCTGGTAGAAATAGAGCCTTTGGACCCTTGGCATGCAGCAGACCTCTCCTGTCTTGCTCATGGCTCCCCTTAGCACTGTATTTCAATGAATCCACCTGTCCTGCTCTCCACTCTGTCTCTGGTGAATTTTTTCACACAGCTCCACTCTCTCAACCCCCACCACTACCCCAACCCTGTGCCTCTGGCTTACACCCTATTCTCCCCCACGACATTTGCAATATATTCCTGTGGCTAAATAAGCATCCCTGTCTGCTAGTTGGTTGGCTGCACAACAATATGGCTTTGTAACACTACCAGTAGTATTCAACTTGCTAACTGAAGTTTGACTTTCCCCCTAGACTGGATTTGATTCTATAGGGTTAGCCCCTAATTGGTGCTAGTTCCTCTTACAGACTGCTGAGGCTTTGCTCTGTCATCAGTTGGGAAAGTTGTGATGTGGGACCTCGCCAGGAATAACATTTCTCACCCTGACTCACCCTGTGACCAGGACTCATCACAACCAGGACAACACAGTACCGGTGTTTGGAACTGTAAAATGGTCCTGTATGATGCTTCTCAACCCTTCCATTATCACCAATTACTCCATCAGAGAACCTGGCCCAACCATGATGGAAACAAAAAAGCCTCCTTTTCCGCAGAAAAACATTTCTGTTTACAGGAAATTCAGTTATTATATATATCATTTATGGTACATTTCAAGGACATAAAATTGCAGTGGTATTATTGGAGTAAATTTTATTGCCATGGCTTTACGACACAAACAAACAAAAATAATAACTCTATTAGTTTTTGGACTGAACTGACAGGAAGCAGCTTATCAAAGGCGATTGCTTATAGGCAGGGGAATGGGGAATCAGGAGCGTCCGGAGAAGGACCAAGAGGTCAGAGAGATTGGGGCTACTGGAGATAAGATGTTATAGGTGGAGGTGGCTATGTGGGTGAAGACCTGGTATTTCACCTAGACTGCCTCTTTATCCCACTGGCAGAATTCACCTCATCCCTTTAACACAGGCTTGGTAGTTAAGAACTGCTTCTTGGGGAGACTCGTATACCAGTACCAAGAACTGTTTGAATGAATAAGTGAACGAATGCATAGGGCATGGGAACGTTGTTATTATTCAGTCATTTTAGTGGTATTTTAACAATTGTTACAGAAAAAAGTTTATTGAATAAAACAGGTCAAATTGGAAAGTATTTGAACAGCAATTATATTTAAGCAAAGAAAATGCCCTATATTAATCAATCTTACTTAGAGGTTTTGAACATACATATTTAGCTCATTTAGTGTACTGAGTAATCAATAAGTTTCCTATGTTAGTCAAGCCACAGTAATTTCTGTCTGTATATGTGTGTGTGAGCATGTGTGTGCAAACACATGTACTACTGGGTGCTGAGGACTATTGTAGGCCCCGGGGAGATGTGGAATAAAAAAAAAAAGGTCTGGTGACTGTTCTCTAAAAGAGATGAAAATCTAAATAGAGAAAGTTATAATTACAGCAAGGGCAGAGGAATAAATCCAAGCTAAACTGTGTGGTGTTGGCTAGAATACCATACAGGGCCCTCATACATGTGGACATTGAACAAGTGAGGTATCTTATCCAAGATCATGGTGCTAAAGTAGCAGATGTGAACTTGAGCGTGACTTCAGGCTTCAAGTCCATTGGGCCTCCAGTTATACAACGAGGTAATAAGCATAGTGGTTAAAAGAGACATTTCTGCATTCGTAAGGGATGAACCTTAAATCTGTGCTCTACTACTTACTGTGTGACTTCAGGCAAGTTACTTAACTGTTCTGTACCTTGGTTTTCTTGTTTATAAACGGTGACAATAACAGTACTTGCCTTACAGAGTTGTTGTGAATAATAAGTGATTAAATTCATGTAAAGCACTTAGAAGAGTGACGGGGGAATAGTAAACACTCAGCAAATTTTGTTATATAAATACTAGACATTTGTGCATTATCAACTGCACAGAGAAATACGACTTCTGCATGTAATGAACAGAAGTAAAGCTGGGTTTCTTTACAAATGCCCAGTCATACTGAATGAGCATCAATTTTGAAGGGCTTACCCTGTACCCCCAAATGCTGAGGACAGAAAGGGGACACAGGGATCAAGAAGAGAAAGATCCAAGTGAAAGAGACTATGAAAAATGGAAAAGAAGAGGAAATGAGAAAATGCAAGTGGCAGGAAAGAGGCAGTGGGACAGAAGTGACAGAAAGGAAAGGAGTTAAAAAGGGAGGGGGGAGACTAGAGGAGGAAGGAAGGAGGTAAAGAAGGAAGGAAGAAGGTAGAGAAGAGGTGGAAGAAGAGATGGAACAGAGTGGGTGCCACTTCCCTAGGGGTCTCCCGCAGGCAAAGGTTTTCCTTCAGGGTGTGGTTTCAGGAATTTGGGAGAAGGGCCCTGGCCAAGACAAATACCCTTCCCACATCACTGCCGATCCTCAAATTTCCACTACTAGAGAGAATTCCTTCTTCATAAATATGTGCAGGGCCAACTCTGGTTATACCATATGTCTCTGTTAATCAAATGAATACTTTGGAAATAAGCCTACACATGAAGCTTTTTCACATCAATTTTTCCTTAAGCCAAGGGTGGTGATGGAAGAAGGGATATTGCTTTACCTGGCTTGCTGCTGGACAAGTAGGAAGATGACCTTGAAATTGGATTGTATTGGAGGATTTTGGGGGCCACCTTGACTTTGCCCTTAGATTATTCTAAGCAACCGCCCTTTGCCTATCCCTTCACTATTAAACTTCAGAACTCTCTTCATCACCATGGCCTTTGCATTTCTCAGACACTTCAAACTCAGCTGTTTGGCTTCTTCCCCATACTGCCACTGAACTATTTGCTATCAGGAGAATGACAAAAAGATTTCAGCTTGTTGACAACTCTGACTGATTGGCAGTGGCTGCTTGGGGTACTGTGTTTCTGAGGTTGTGTCTAGGTTCAGCAGAAAAATGTGACAGGATCAACTTGTCATGTGATCCATGGGAATACATGGGGAGTAGGGAGGATATAGTCACGTGTGCTGTGCATTTGCTATTCCTGATCTCAGAAACCAAGAGTGACCTCCTAATTGTCCAACCTAATGTCTTCTTTTCAGTTATTGGTTATCCTATTTGATCTCTCTCCAGCACACATCATCAATCATGCTCTTGTTTTTAGCATTATATCCTCCTTCACCACCACTCTCTCCTTGTTGCTTCAGTCTCTTTCCCTAAATCCTCTTCCTTTACCTGTTTCTTATATGTAGGTGCCCCCAGGTTGTATCCTTACCACTCTCTCTTCTCTCTCTGCACGAATTCTTACTCTGCTGCTGTTTTAATCATGTCTATGCAGCGGTCCTATGTCTGTGGGCCCAGCACTTAGCCCTAGCCTCTGACTTGCATTTATAATTGTTGGTTGGAAAACTTGAATTCTTGGTACTCGATGATTAATGTGTTCCAAGTAGTGCTAATTCAGTATAAGTCCTTCCAAAGAGAATGTTTGCTCAGCGCTGTAGGTGACTTCCATCATACAATAAACTCCTCAGCAAAGATTTGAACTTATGACCTGAGTAGGTCAGTGTGCTTGTGCTTTGTTCTGAGGCACTGGATAGTGTGCCTTCAAAATACCTGATGATGATACATTTTAGCAGATCCCTGATTTGTGGGGTAATCCCATTGTTTGATGAGCAATGTTTCTTTTTTCCTCACTGTTTTGTCACATGAAGAAAGACAATCAAACTGTGTGGAATAAGACAGAAAGAGGCCTATGGTACTACTCTCAAGATTGGCATTATTTCTCAGGGGACAGTCAGATACCAAGCAACATGCATCAGGTATTATCTGAAAATCCTCACCGATGATCTGTTGGGGCAGGATGCTGGGCAGGAAGTGTTGGGAAACAGTGATGAAGCAGATACAATCCCTGACCTAGAGGAGCTTACAATCCAGTAGGGAAGGCTGACAGGTACAGGAATAACTATGAGGTTACTTGTCAGAGGTCAGTTGTCTCTCTAGGGATATGGGGATTCAAGTGAGAATTCTTAATTCTAAGAGTAGGGACTGGATAATGGATATGGTTTCATGATGGAGATGGGGAGCAATTGAACTGGCCATGAAGTATGAGTCAGATTTAAATCAGAAGGGAGAGAAGGTAAAAAAGGTAGAAGGAGCAGAACAAGGACAATGAAGATAAATTCTAGACAAGTCATCCAAAATAAATCTATGAGAAATAACAGAGTACTGGGTTAGAACCAGCACCAGCAACTTGTCTGTCTTCTCTGAATAGCACATCCTTTTTCATGATAGAAAAAGAAAGACTGATGGACTCAGCGGAAAAGTCATGGATGGACGTGATACTCCACCAGAGCAGGATTTTCCTCTGAGATACCCATCACAGATGTTATTTGGTGGAAGTTTGCTTAGAATCAATTAATACATTTGTTCCTCTTTTCACTGAATATTCCTGCGTGCCAGGTTCTGGGCTCAAAGACATGAATGAGGTTCAGCCCTGTCCTCAAGGAGTGAATGGGGAGATAGCTGAGCAAACAGGCAATTCTTTCCTATTTTTAATAAGCAATTTGAAGTTTATTATCAAGTATACATTTTTTTGTTTAGATTTATTTTATTTATGCATACAAGAGCTGAGTATAGGCCAGAGTTGTGGGAGGTGAGAGGATTCACCAGAGACAGAATGGGAAGCAGAACAGGCAGACTGACAGAGGTACACTGCTGAGGGGAGCAGCAGGCGAAGCAGGAGAGGTCTGCTGCGCCATGTGGGTCCCCTCCCTGGCCTGGGATCGAACTGGCACTGCTGTGCCCGCGGATGTTTCACAGTGTGGGGCTCAACCCGCTGCGCCACCAGGGAGGCCCAAACAGGCAATTCTAATGCTCTTGGGTAGGTGCCATAATGGTTGTGCAGGCAATGGGCTCCTGGAGTCCAGAGGGAAGACAAAGCCAAGACGTGCCCTCCGAGTCAGCCTCTAACCAATTTCCTTGTCTCTCCTCCCTTCCCAAGTTCTTCATCAGAAATTCGGATCTGATCGATTCCCCTCCCTTGATTAAAAACCGGGTTGGCTGCCTACTGACTTCATGACCAAGTCCAAGCTGAAAGCAGAGCACACAAAGGCCTACACAGGGTGGCTAGTCCTATTTCTCCATTCTTATCGCATACCTCACTCTGGGGTATGCGCCCCTAAAATGTAGCCACACTGGACTGTGATGTTCCCTTGCTCCTTTTTTATCTGGTCAACTCTTCTGCTTCTTTCGAGCACCCGCTAAATGTTGCATCTCTCCTGCACCAACCCCACTCCTCCAGATGGGCGAGTTTCCTCCTCTGTGTTCCCACAGTTCACTATTGGTCTCTCTATTCTAGCACTTATCACATTTTGGTGTAACTGTTTGCTGATGTGCCTATCTCCCCCAGCAGGAAGTGTTCTTCTCAAGGTTGGGAACTGGGCCTTATTCTTTTCTTTTTCCTTAGGATTTGGTACAGACAAAGCATGTGGAAAGTGCCCCATACTTCTCTGCTGAGTAAATGAATGACTCTGACATGCAGCCACCTGGGCCTGGTTGTTGTCAGCAAATGGCATGACTTAACATTAGAGATGCAGAAAAAAAGAAGGGGAGCCAGAGTAGCTGAAAAAAAAAACAGGCAGTTCTAGTGATATCAGGAGAAACAAAACAAAACTGGAGAAGGCTGAGACAGGGCTCCACACGGGCTTTAACAAATGATTTGCTTTTGAGCAGTCTCTTTTTGTCTGCATCTCCATTCACTTTTGAAAACCCAGTCATTGAAATGATTCTAATTATTCATGGTCAGTGGCATATCCAGGAAACAGTTTACAAGCAATTAAAATACACTAAAATAGATTTATGCAGGCTGAACCTGATCCTGCTGGTAAGAAAGGAATAAATGACTTACATCTTGGAGGGCGATTTGCTTCTCAAGGTTACTCTTTATCACGCTTTATCTTTTGTACTAGTTTGTGCTAACATGGCAAATATCTGGAGATCCTTCTCAAGGCGGGTGCGATGTGAACAGCGGGAGGAGCCTGTAGACTGTGCTTAACCACAGCCAGCTGTTCCGTAAAGGCAAAAGTGCCACCTCTGCCCGCACCGGTCCTCCATGGAGCAAGCCTGGCTCAGCAACAGGCAACTCAGGGCAGTAAGAAAGCCCGCAGTGCCGAGCCAAGGCTGGGTTGGCAATGCCGCTGGAACCACTTGGAATCACTTAACCCCCTAAGGCTCAGTCTCCATACTGGTATAATAGGGAGTCAAATCGTTCTCCTGCCAACATGGAAGAGTTGTTTATGAGGCTCAAGGGAAGAAATTTTGCAAAAAGCTCTAGAGGCTAGACAAACGGAGGGGGCTTTCACTTTTAGGACAAACAGTCTAACTTGGGGCTATTGGGCCCCTTCATGCTCTAGGTGTGGTACATGTGGGTTCATCCTCAAATAGTTGAAGAGTCCACATGAGCACAATTCCTTGCCACACTCAAACCAACAGTGTTTTAATGTCTCTCTAATGAAGACAGCAGTCAGCAGCTAAACAAACAAACCGTTTGGTTGCGAACAGACACGGGGCAGCAAAAGTCTAGCTCATGGATTCCAGGTGTCCTTGGAGAGTTTGCTCCATTCCTCCCCACAGTGGACTCTGCTTCCTTGGTTTTGATCCTGGACTGCTGCTCCAGAGAAGAACATAACATAAGCTAGGCCATTCAGTGGGCCAAGGTGATTGGTGCAAAACTGAAATCGCGATGGCATATTTTAGCATGAACTTTTGAGCTAAGGGCAGATGAACTGCAAAAGGCCCAGCGGCTGGCACAAAACCTGGGTGGGGAAGCAAAGGTCACGGACAACCAGGAACTGCAGTGATGACCCATCTTGAAGTCTGACATTGAATTATTAAAGCCTCAAAATAAATGAATGGAAAGCCATTTCCCCTACATCTGGGTTCCTTCATACTCTGCCACCCTGCTCTGCCTTTCTGCTTACCATTCCCTTAGCAGAGGCTCTTCCTTCTCAGCCAAGAGCTTTCCTACTCATCTCCCAAAGACAGAGCTCCTTGTTCCCTCCTCTGTGCCTCCACAAGGCCTTTTACAAGACCTCTGGCCCACTCTGCTTATTTGTTTGCATGCCCTTCTTTCCTAGTAGGCCCCGAGTGCAGGAGTGAGCACGAGATGCAACACTACTTAGCACAGAACAGGGCACGAAGATGAGGCTCACTCAAGGCTGCTGAACAAAGGTGCATTTACACACACGTGCACCTGATTCACTGACTGGGTTTGCACAGGACCCAAAGGGAAGGCTCACTAGGCAATGATTTGATATGGTATATGTGCTCCTTCCACACTGGTTTGCTTGATTAGGCCTGGTGCTGACAAGCAGCAAGAAATCTGCTGGCAGAGGTAGTCTGATACTCTACCGAGGAGGCAAGGCCTTGGGCAGCCTCCTGTTTGGCCCAAGCTATCGACTTGGTTCTTGCAACTTGCAGATGTGAGCTAGAAAAGTGCTGCTCGCTGATTCCCCTTCCACGCTCACATACTTGCTCCTCAAGAAGTGCCCAGTAGCACCAAGCATCACTTAGTGTATCTGAAAATTGAAAATGCATCCACTACCAGAGAAGAATACCTAAAGGATGGAGCCTGACCCGCCTCGGCTCCCATAAAAGCTCCGGCTGAGCGGTCACAGCTTCCATTTCTCCTTCTGGCTCTGCTAATGATGAACTCAATGACTTTGTACACATTGGCTCATCTCACACTTCTCATTCCCCAAATGGGGAGAATAATGAAGATGTTGTGTAGATTGAGTCAATGAGAAGCTTGACTGAGATCCCTGTGGATGGGGGAGGCAGCAGTTGATACTGGTAGAGCCTGCAGGGTTTTGTTGTTTTGGTTGTTTCTATTTGTAAGTGTGAATCACCCTGCCTCAAGCCCAGATGTGCAGCCTGCGGAGAGGAAGAGAGGAAGGGCAGGCGGGAGGGCACCTCCGGTCTAGGTTGTGGTGAAGCCAGTGCACGTGGATGTGGATGGGATAGGCCAAGACAGGACAGAAAGTGACGGAACGAGGGTGGGGGAGATGGGGGGCCAGGGCTGGACAGGATGAGAGGCTCAGCTGTGGGCTGCTGACAGCTGGTCTCCCGCTCTCCGGTAGGGATCAGGGGCAACAAGCTCTAAAGGCCCTGCCTACTGGAGCAACTGAGTATGGAAATAAAATAAAATTCATGGCAAAGTCAATCTGACATATCTTCAATGATACACATAATGATTATTGTGCTGTACTCTAATTAGGCAGAATGATAAGCAGCTCCCAGAAATGGCTGCAATTATGATGACTTTTATACAGCTGAGCCAAATACTTCTGAGTTCAGTGGGGGAGGGGGGTGGGGAATGGTGTGGCTGGACATAGGGCAGAGCGGAAAGCTCTGGCACTCTGTTCTTCTTCCCCTCCCCTCCCCACCCCACCCCCACCCTGAGGGGATGATCCCACCACCCTGTATTGGGCAATGGAGAAAAGATCTGATGAGGGGCTTGGATGGCTACCTCCTTTCTCCACCGGGGAGAGGCCAACAGGAGGATGATAGGTTTAGGGAATATAGGATATTCAGAAGGGTTTCAGGCTGGTGAGTGTCCACTTTTTCATGAGGCCAAAATTCTGTCAAAAGGCCTCAAACCTAAAAAATGTACACCTAATATATGGATTATGTTTGCATCTTGATTTTAATAACTCTATGGAGAAAGATATGTTTGAGACACTGGGGTAAAATGTAAAAGAGACTGGTTTAAGATGATACTAAGGAATTTTTAATTTGATGAGGGGCTTATGTTAGCGGTTATGTTAAGAAAAGTTCCTTATATGTTGGAGAAACACACTAACATATTCACAGGCCAGTAGAATGGTGTGGTACCTAAGTCACACAGAGATAAAATGTACAGCATAACAGTTATAGTTAATGACATCGATTGCATACACTGTTGGTCGGAATGTACACTGGTACAGCCACTAGGGAAAACAGTATGGAGATTCCTCAGAAAGTTCGGAATAGAGATACCATAGGACATAGCTATTGTACTTATTGCCATTGGTCCGAAGAATAATCTGAAAAGATGTATGCACTCCCAGGTTCAGTGCAGCATTATTTATAGTAGCCAAGACATGGAAACAACCTTAATGCTCATTGATGGATGAACGGATGAAGATGCGGTATATGTGCACCATGGAACACTACACAACTATAAGAAGAGATGAAATCTTGCCACTTGTGAAAGAATAGATGGCCCTGGAGGGGGTTATGCTAAGCAAAATGAGTTGGGAGGATAAAGATAAATTCTGGATGATTTCATTCATATGGAGTATAAAGAAACAAAGCAAAGGAACTGACAAAACTAAATAAAAACAAACTTAGACCACTGAACTGCAGTTACCAGGGGGAAGGGGTGGGTCAAGTGGGTAAAGGGGGTTGTTGTATGATGGTGGATGAAAGCTAGATTTGTGGTGATGTCAAAGTAAAAACCCATACACCTGAAACATAGGCAGTGTTATAAATGAATGTTACCTCAATCTTAAAAAGTTGTTAAGAGATTAGATTTTAAAAGTTCTCACCACAAGAAAGAAAAACTTTTGTAACAATGTATGGCAATATATATTAACTATACTTGTAGCGATCGTTGTCAATATATGCAAATATCTTAAAATACCATAAGTTAAAAACAAATCATAAGTTGAAACACATTTAATACAATTAATGCATTTAATATACCTAACTTGACTCCACCTAACTTGGTTTCTACTGAAGGTATATCACTTTTCAACCACCATAAAGTCAAAAAAAAACATTAAGACAAACCAGAGTAAGTTGGGACTGTCTATAAATTATACCTCAATTAAAAAAAATCTGTAGTGTCCTCTCTGGTGGCACAAGGGGTTGAGCACCGCACTGTGGGGCTTCCATAGCTACTGCAGCACAAGTTTGATCCCTGGCCAGGGAGAGGACCCACATGGCGCAGCAGACCTCTCCTGACTGACCTGCTGCTCCCCTCAGCAGTGTATTTCAGTCAATCTACCTGTTCTGCTCCACACTCTGTCTCTGATGAATTCTCTCACCCCCCACACCTCTGGCTTGTACCCCAGCTCTTGTATGCATAAATAAATAAAATATTTTTAAAAATATATATTATTGAAAAAAAACACTCCAGGAAAAACTGGGAATAAAAGAAATATGAATGGCAGAATGTTGATAATTATTGAAGCTGGGCGATGAGTACATGAGGATTCATTATACTCTTCTCTGCTGTGCACATGTAAATGTTTCCATAACAGAAAATTTCAAAAATCATATACCCTAGACTGCTCTGGCAGGTATTCAGACATTAGTGAAAATTAGTTTGAACATACTAACAACACCTAGCAGATGCAGGCAGTTTCTAGGAATAGGATTTTGGAAGGACAGAGCCAGGAGGTGGGGAGAATTATTTGGAGCATGTCAGGGAGTGGAGAGTTCTGGATAGGGTGGAACATTGTGGGTCAGGGACTAGGACATTTGAACCATGAGAGGACAATCTGAAAGCTCTGGGAGAGAAGGTGGGGAGTAAAAGAAGAGAGGAGACAACATGTAGCAGGTACTCATGTCTGTACTACTGGGGGTTTGAGTCTGTAACCTTTGATTTCTGTATTATTGTTAATTGGGTTTACATTGGTTTGCAACACTGTTGCAGAGGCATAGGTTCAAATGTGTGTTACCACACACTAAGCCCACCACCAAAGTCTCAATACTCTCCCACCATAGTCCATTTGGGCTCCCTCTTCTCTTTGTTCTGCACCCTCCCTGTCCCTCTCTGGTATCTTCAATTCTACAGTCAGATTTCTAGGATTTGGGGGGCCAATATCTTAATGTTCTGTCTTCTCTAGAGCTTCCAGCATTGGTATTCATTTATTTCACTCATTCATTCATTTAAGAATATTTACTGAGCACCTACTATTGCCAGGCAATACAAACATGTGCGTGTGGTAGGCAAAGGAGTTAGAGTAGTGACCAAAACAAAGTCCCTGCCCTCAGGCAGCACACCTTCTAGTGGGAGGAGACAGTAAATAAACAAGGGTATACTATGTCAGATGATCAGTGCTGCAAAGAAAAATAGTGTAGGACAGGGAGATAGGAAATGCTGGGTAGTTGCTCAGGACCAAATTGGCATGGCACTTAGGCCCTCAGGAGTTTTTCTAGCTCCTCCCTGCAACCTAGCTTTGGTCACATTGGACTCCATGTCTGGGGATTCACCAGGGACTCCTGGGTGTTTTAGTAGTATACACGCTTTAATTTTTCTTGACTTAATTATCCCCTCCTACACCCCACTAATCTACATTCTCCAGGAACCCTAACAGGTCTTCACACTTCCCTGCTATCTCCTACGTCTTCTCTGCTTCCACAGCACCCTTGCATGAGTCTCTACTACCATCTGAATTATATTCTCTTCCCTACTGGACTCTGAGCTATTTGAAGATAAAGAGTATCTCTATTTCTGCATAGCACAGCACCCATAACATAGTAAGGATCTTATACATGTTCCATGAATGGATGGATAAAAAGAACGAATATGCTCCTAACAGAACATCAGGGACTTGGGAAATATCCTCACCCTCAATCAAATGCTGAGGAAGTAGAGGTGCTAGTGTGTGCTCAGACACTAAAGGCAGAAACGGGATCGCTATTCTTGGATATGTATTAAACTTTGTGGTGATGAGAAAAACAATCATGTCACTCAGCACTTACTGCTTTGACTCTAGTGTCTCTCTCCACTCCTCTTTATCTAGTCAGTTCTTCTGCTTCCCAAACCAGACTACCTGGCTTTTAATTTTGGCTCTACCATTTGTTAGTGGTGTGATCTTATGCAGGTTTCCTACAGTTTCTGAGCCTCAGTTTTCTCACTGGAAAATGGGGATGATAACATGATGTATTAAAAATGAGATAAAATTCTGCAAAGCATTAAGAATAGTAACTTGGCATATAGTAAACGGTATATAACCATTTGTTTTTTTCTTAAATTTATCACCATGAGCCAACAATTATGCTAAATGCTTTATTTATTCATTTATGCACATTGAGCACCTGCCATTTCTAAATCCTGGGGATGAAATGCTTTCATGTAACTTATATTTGACCTAATGTTATCCTCATACAATGTCCCCAATATGAAGATGAGTGAAGCTGAAAGCTGTTAAATAACTTGCCCAAGGTCACAAAGCTCATACACTGAACATCAGGATTTTATCTCTGGTTTGTGTGCCTCCAAAACCATTGCTCTAATTCAGAGACTGGCAAATCTGGGCCAAATGTGCCCCTCCTTCTATTTTTTCCCCTTACGGCTGTAACTATTTATCTTACGGTACATAATTCATATATTCACAAGTAGTATATTTACAAGTTTGAATGGCCATCACCACTATATAATTGCAGAACATTTTCTTCACTCCAGAAAAAGCCCTCATGTCCACTAAGCATTCATTCTCCTTGGCAACCAGTAGTCTACTTTATGTCTCTATGAATTTGCCTGCTCTAAGCATTTAATATAAACAGAAACATGTACTGTTAGTCTTGTGTCTGATTTTTTTCACTTAGTGTAATGTTCTCTTTTCCATGGCTGAATAATATTCCACTGTATAGATAGATACACATTTTGTTTATTCATTCTTCAGCTCATGAACATTTGAGTTGTTTCTACTTTTTTGGCTATTACATATAATGTTGCTATGAAATCTAGTGTGCGAGTTTTTGTGTGAACATGTGTGGCCATATACCCAGGAGTGGAATTTTGGAGTCATTTGATAACTCTATGCTTAACTTTTTGAATTGCCAGACTGTTTTCCAAAGTGTCTGTGCTATTTTACATTCCCACCAGCAATGTATAGGGCTCCAATTTCTCCACATTCTTGACAACAGTCGCTCATGTCATCTTTTTAAAATTATAGTCACCCTAGTAAGAGTGAAGTGGTATACCATAGTGGTTCTGACTTGTTTCCTACTAACTAGTGATGCTCAGCATGTCTTCATTTGTTTATTGGTTATTTGTATATCTTCTTGGGAAAATTGTGTGTTCACATCCTTGCACTCATTTTTTCAATTGGGTCATTTTGTTTTTCATTTTGGAATTTTAAAAAAATATTTATTTATTTACGCATACAAGAGCCAAGGTACAGGTCAGAGTCACTGGAGGTGAGAGGATTCACCAAAGACAGAGTGGGGAGCAGAACAGGCAGATCCACTGAAATACACTGCGGAGGGGAGCAGAAGGCAAGGCAGGAGATGTATGCTGCACCATATGGGTCCCCTCCCTGACTGGGAATAGAACTCGCGCTGCTGTGCCACGGTTGCTTCACAGTGCAGCGCTCAACCTGCTGCGCCACCAGGGCAGCCCCTTATTTTGGAATTTTAAAAAATGTGTTGTGGATATAAATCCCTTATAAGATATATGACTTACAAATACTTTCTTATTCTGTGTGTTGCCTTTTCACCTTCTTGATAGTATACTCGAAGCAAAAAGGTATTTAATTTTGATGAAGTCTAGTTTATCTACTTTTTCTTTTTTTTACCTGCAGAAAGAGCACTATCTGTTTTTCCTTTGGTATTTAGGTATTTGGACTCATATTGAAGAAACTAATCCAAGGTTATGACAAATTATACTTATATTTCTTCTAAGAGTATTCTAATTATAGCTCTTAGAACCATCTTTTTTTTAAAGATTTATTTATTTATGCATACAAGAACCAGGGTACAGGCCAGAGTAGCAGAAGGTGAAAGGATTCACCAGAGACAGAGCGGGGAGCAGAACAGACAGATGGACTGAAACACACTGCAGAGGGGAGCAGCGGGTGAGGCAGGAGAGGTCTGCTGTGTCATGTGGGACCCCTCCCTGGTCAGGCATCGAACTCGCTGCTGTGCCACAGATGCTTCGCAGTGCGGCGCTCAACCCACTGCGCCATCAGGGAGGCTCTCTTAGAGCCATCTTGAGTTAATTTTTGTATATGGTTTGAGGTAAGGGTCCGACTTCACATTTTTACACACGGCTATCTGGTTTTCCCAGCAGCATTTGTTCAAATGACCATTATTTTTGCAACGAATGGTCTTGGCACTCACGTTAACAATCATTTGGCCATACATATATGGATTTATTTCTGCATTCTCATTTCTATTCCATTGATCTATATGTCTGTCTGTATGCCAACACCTTTTTACTGTTGGAGCTCTATAGTAAGTTTTGAGATCAGAAAGAGTGAGCTTTTTGTTCTTTTTCCAGATTGTTTTGAGTATTTTGGGTTCTTGAATTTCCATATGAATTTTTGGTATTAGTTTGTCAATTTCTTAAAAAAAGAATAACTAGCTAAAATTTTCACAGGGGTTATGCTGAATTGGTAGAGCAACTCTGGGTATTTCCATCTTAAGAATAATAACTCTTCTTAATCATGAACACAAGATATTTTTCTATACATATAGTTGTTCAATTTCCTTCAAAAATGTCTTATAGTTTTCAGTGTACAAGTGTATTGTACTCCCTCTGCTAATTTTTCTATAAGTATTTCATTTTATTTGATGTTATTGTAATAGGAATTATTTGCTTAATTAAATTTTTGGATTGTTCATTGCTAACAGATGAAAAGAGTTATTTTTGCATATTGATCTTATATCCAGCAAACTTGCTGAATTAATTTTTAAAAAACAAGTTTTTACAGAGTAATTCTAGGTTCACAAGAAGATGAAAAGAACAGAGATTTCCCATATACCCCCTGCCTCCAACCATGCATATCATCTCTTATTATCAATACCTTCCACCAGAGTATTAGATTTGTTACATCTAGTGAACCTACACTGACACAACATTATAACTCAATGTCAATGTTCTATGAATTTTGACAAGTGTATAATGGCATGTATTTATAGTATCTTTATAGTATCATACAGAGTATGTTCACTGTCTTAAAAATCCTGTGTTCTGCCTATTCATCTCTCCCCGAATCCTCAAGACCTGATCCTTTTAATATTTCCAAATTTCTACCTCTTCCAAAATGTCATGTGTGTGGAATCATACAGTGTGTGTCCTTTTCAGATTGTTTATTTCATTTAGTAATATGTCTTTTCATGGTCTGGTAGCTGATGACTTTTTGGTGCTAAATAATACTCCATTGTCTGTATGTACAACAGTTCATTTATTCATTCATTTACTGAGGGCCATCTTGCTTCTAAATTTTGGCAATTATGAATAAATCTGCAATAAACACCATGGGTGGGTTTTTATTTAGACATAGGTTTCAACTCCTTTGGGTAAATACCAAGGAATCTGATTGATGGATCATGTGGTAAGAGTATTTAAATTTTGTAAGAAACTACCAAGGTTCCTTCCAAATTAGTTGTACCATTTACACCCTCACCAGCATTGAATGTTTGTATACTATTGAAGTTAAACTGGCATTAATCCAAACTAGATTGCTAAAAGTTAAGATGCTAATTATAATCCCCAGGTCATTTTGTTACTATAGCTCCATTCCTGTACTCCTCCTTTGTGCTGTTATTGTCCCACAAATTACATCTTTATATACTGTGTATTTATCAAAGCGGATTTATAATTATTGCTTTATTCAGTTTTCTTTTATATCATATAGGAGAAAAATTACAATGAAAAATATACTTGTACTTTTGAAATATGTATTTAGTATATGTAATTATTTAGATGCCACATATAAATGAAATCATATGATATTTATCTTCCTCTGGCTCGCTTATTTCACTTAGTATAATACTCAAGGCCCACCCATGACACAAATGGCAAGATTTCATTCTTTTTTTAAGACTGCATAGTATTCTACTCTGTGTGTGTCTGTGTGTGAATGTGCATGCATCACACCTTCACACAGTCTTCATCCTTTCATCTGTCAATGGACACTTAGTTAATTCTATATCTTGGCTATTGCAAATAATGCTGCAATGAACATAGAAACGAATATAAAGAGCTAAAAAATATACCTTTTTAATAAGTGTTTTAATTTTCATCAGATAAACACCCAGAATTGGAATTGCAAGATCACATAGTAGTTTCATTTTAAAATTTTTGAGGACCCGCCATACTGGTTTTCATAGTAGCTACACTGTCCTCTTCATTTCTGATGAATAATTTTTCTACATAAAGATATAGGTTGTCTTTTTTTTTCTTTCAGCACTTTGATATCTGGACTTTATAGCTTCTGATCAGAAATCAGCTGCTAATCTTATTGAAGATAGTTTATACATGATGAGTTGTTTTTCTCTTGATGTTTTTAGGTTATCTCTCTGTCATTTGTTAGTTCTTTTTTTTTTTTTAAAGATTTATTTATTTATGCATACAAGCACTGGGGTACAGGCCAGAGGTGTGGGGGGTGAGAGGATTCACCACAGACAGA
>JAGFMF010012114.1:288838-301761 GCA_019455555.1 Galemys pyrenaicus
CTTTCATCAAACTTGGGAAGGTTTTGATTATAATTTCTTCAAATGTCTTTTTTTTGTTCCTAATCTGTCTCTGTTTCTTCTGGGACTCCCATTATGTGTATTTGTTGGTACAGTACAAGTATACCAGTTCTTTGTAGTGTACTATACACACATAATCACATGAATTTTTGAACCTCTATTTTTCTTCATTACTTTTACTTTTTCCTTCTCAGGTTGGATATCAATTGATATGTTTTCAAGTTTGCTGATTCTTTCTTCTGCCTGCTCAGTTCTACAATTGACCCCTCCTAGTGAGTTTTTAAATTTCAGTTATTGCCATTTGACTCCAGAAATTGTACTTTTAATTTTATAATTTTTATCTCTTTATTGATAATCATTATTTGGTAAGAAACCATTCTCATACTTTCCTTTAATTTTTTAGTACATATTCAAAATAACCATTTAAAATCTTCATCTAATAAGTCCAATTATAGACATCCACAAGGGCAATTAATATTGATTAATGCTATCCAGTGTGTCAGCCATGTTTTTTTGCTTTGCATGTCTTGAAATTTTTATTGAAAAGTGGACATTTTAAATTAGATAATGTGGCAGCTCTGGAAGTAAGATCCTTCTTCCCATGGCTTGTTGTTGATGTTAGTATTTGTTTAATAATTTTTTTTTCTGAATTTATTCTGTAAAGTCTATATTCTTTGTCATGTGTGGCCCCTGAACTATCTACTTGGTTAACTTAGTGATCAGCTAGTAGTTGGACAGAGATGTTCTTAAATGCCTAGAATCAGTAAGTCTCCCATCTTTGCCAAGAGGTTCTGTGTGCATGTTGGGACACACCTTCCTGTTCAACCAGGTGATCAATAACTTTGCCTTAGCACTTCACTTGTGCACAACTTGAAGGCCAGCTAGAGGTGAGAGCTTAGGCCTTTCTCAGGCCTTTTCTGTGCATAGCCCTGGGCATGTGTGTACTCATCTAGATCCCAAGAATATGTTAGAGCTTTAGTTAAGCTCCTACGGACATTTCCCTAGCTTTTGGTTAGCTTGATGTTTGCCCTAATTGTTATCAGTTATCTCAGGCAGCTGTGAAGTTAATCATTTGCCTCGAACTGTTTTTGACAAACACTGAATGAATCCTTGAATCAGGTCTAAGAAAGAAAACCTTGCAAGCAGAGGTCTTCCAGGGAACGACCAAACAGGCCAAGCAATTCTCAGAACGAGGCTTTTAAGGAACACTGTTCTGCTCCCTCTGGTGGTTGCTAGGATGGTTTTCGGCATGATTGTGGACTGTTGATTTTTAAGACTACCACTTCTACCTGTTTCGGTAAAAAAGTTTTATTGGAACTCAACCATGCTCAGTTATTTCTGTATCATCTATGGCTGCTTTTGTGCTTTTAATAGTAGAGTTGAATAGTGGGACAGAGACTGTATGTCCTAAAAAGCCTAAAATATTTACTATGTAAAGTTTTCCAACCCTTGTTCTAGTGCTGGTTAGTAGAAATATAATGTAGGCCACACATGTAATTTAAAATTTTTTGAGTAGCCACAAAATAAGTAAAAAGAAACAGGTGAAATTAATTTTAAGGAATATATTTCATTTACTCTAATATATAAAAGATAGGGGGGCTCTCTTGCTCTACCCAGGCACTATATACCTGTGGGTCTTTATTCTTTATCCTTTTTTTCCTAAAATAAACTTTTCTTTCCAAGACAAAAAAATATATATATATAAAAGATAGTATCATTTCAATGTATAATCAATATAAAATTAATAATATATTTACATTTTCTTTCTCACTGTCTTTGAAATCTGATATATATTTTACCCATACAGCACATCTCAATTTGAACTAGCCACATTCCATTTTCTAGTGGCTAACATATTGGGCAACATAGTTCTAGAACCTTGCCACCCTGGACTGGCAGCACTATATCACAAGAACGCTTGCAAGAAAAGCACATTCTCAGGCTCCATCCTGGACTCACTGATTCATAATTTGCATTTCACAAGCCTTAGGGGATTCACATTTATATTGAAGTTTGAGAAGTAAAGATCTAAACCACTACACTACATGACTTTTCTTTGGGATTAAGGCCCAGTATTTTTAAGGTATTCTAATATAAAGTGTAACTCTCTGGCTTCTATTCACTAGATTGATTATATTGAATTGTGTAAATCATTCAAGTAAGGTGCCAGATGCGTTAGCTGGTACTGTGTGATCTGATGAGCTGAAGAGGACATAGTCCTTGCTTTCAGAGAGGATGCCCAGAAAAGAGTTGTCTGCACAGGAAATCCAGTCTTCTTCACCACTACGTCCTCTAAATTACTCTTCCATCTCAAATGTAAATGTGGCAACTAGGCACTGGATTGCTCAAGCAGGCATTCAACTCAAGAGGTTCATGGGACAGAAACAAAATAGTTTCACTCCATTTGAAATTGGCTCACAGCAACCGTCTGAAGCAAACACTCAGGTTTTAGGACATGAACTCAATGGGTTCTTCTGAAAGGGTAGCAACCCTGTGTTTGTATAACAGGAAAGTTATAACATTCATCATGCTCAGATTCAGGAACTGTGCACTCAAGTCAAGAGAAACCTGACAGTCTGATTTCCAGGTTCCAGTGACTTAGAATAGGAATTCCTATTTAAAGCAAAGAAAATAAGACATGAGGAAGTGCCAGTCCTTGTTTCTCTATGTAGGTGTTGACAAGCTATTAAATCATTAGGCTGTCCCTTGCCAGAAGCAGCAGAATAAATCTTGGAAGTTGACAAATGGTCAGCAGCTCTGTGTGTGCCTGCACACTCAGAGGCACACACAAAGGGCACACTGTTTCCCTTGGTTTATCTCCTGGCTGTGTAAATATTTCATCTGACATTTGGATTGGATTCTGAGCTAGTTTCCCACCAAGCTGATGGTTTTTTAATCTGCTTTCATCAGCCTACAATAAACTGTCTAACCTGTCTGCACAGTGCAGTGTACTCTGCCCATTGGCAAACAGAACAAATGAAACCAGGAGATCCCCGACATACTTTTCTCAGATATCTGAAGACGGAGGAATTGCACCCAAGCTCTGTTCAAGCCTGAAACACAAGCTATGAAGCACTTGCCTCATCCCGTTATACCAGCACCCATTGGCCCTTCCCGGACTAGATCAGTGCCAGCAGGAGGTCACAACACATAACTTGGGCCTGCCATTCTACTAAGACAGATCTTTGGCTCAGCACAATTGAACCACTGCCAAAGATGAGGATGGCCATAATCTCATTCATTCTCAGTTGTATTCATGCCGGCTTCTCTTCAGTTGCAGACAAATTCCTTTAGTTGTCTAAAATGTGGGAAATGCTGTGATAACCTAAACCACAAATTACAGGCGCAGAAAGCTCCTATAAGGTAATAAAAAGAAAGGAAGTACTGATGCAAGCTGCAATATGGATGACCTTTGAAAACATGCTAAGTGAAAGAAGTCAGTGATAAAAGACCATTTACTGTACACTTCCATTTTTATGAAATTGCTAGAACAGGCAAATCTATAGAGGCAGAAAGTAGATTACTTGTTGCTAGGGTTGGGGAGAGGAATGGAGATTGACTGCTAGTAGGTACAGTATTTCTTTTAGGAGGCATGAAAATATTCTAGAAATAGGGGCTTTCCTGGTGGCGCAAGGGGTTAATTCACAGCACCATGGAGCTATCCGCAGCCACTGCAGCACCAGTTCAATCCCTGGCCAGGGAGCTAATACACATAGCGCGGTAGACCTCTCTTGTCTCACCCACTGCTCCCCTCTGCAGTGTATTTCAGTCTATATGCCTGTTCTGCTCCCCACTCTGCCTCTAGTGAATACCCTCACCCCACACCTCTGGCCTGCACCCCAGCTTTTGTGTACATAAATAATCTTTTAAAAATGTTCTGGAATTAGGTAGTGGTAATGATTGCACGACTTTATGAATATACTCAATACTACTGAAGTGTACACCTGAGAGGAGAAAGTATGCACTGTACAAAAAGGAATGATGTAACATATATATTAAAAACAACAATAGGGGCCTCCCTGGTGGCACAGTGGGTTAAGCAATGCACTATTAAGCAAACCACAGCTACTGCAGCACAAGTTCGATCCCTGCTGCCGACCAGGGAGGGGACCCACATGGCATAGCAGACCTCTCCTGCCTTGCCCACTGCTCCCCTCTGCAGTGTGTTTCAGTCAGTCTGCCTATTCTGCTCCCCGCTTTGTCTGGTGAATCCTCTCACCTCTTGCAACTCTGGCCTGTACCCCAGCTCTTGTATGCATAAATAAATAAATCTTTAAAAAACAACAAAAAATAACAACAACAACAATAAATAAAGAATTAAATACTAGAAAAAGTAAATATTACTGAGTTGCACACTTTACACATGAATGGTATGGCATGAAAATTGTTATCTTGATAAATCTGTTTTTCAAAAATTAAGGGTATTAAATGATTTCTTCCTTTTTCTCTCCCCAAAATCTCCTATAGATCAGTCTTTTCACATCATCTTGCTCTTTTGTATTTTACTTATTGAAGAAAAAAGCAAATGAAAGGTATGCAAATTGGCTCTGGGAAAGCTATAGGCGCGGTAGAGTCTATCTAGGGTACTGCTATGTTCCTCCACCATTCATTCACTAAAAACCTGCTATCCACTTGGCACTGAGGATACATATAGCATGAATAAGACCTGCCTTTCTACTGGGGGTTATCAATATGATGGGGTTATCAATATGATGGGGTTATCAATATGATGTTCTTAACATTAACGCCGAGCTACCCTGGACTCATAAATTTCCTTTAGAATAATAGAAAGTTAAAATATGTGAATTACATAGTGTTTTTTTTTTTTAAAAGATTTATTTATTTATGCTTACAAGAGCTGGGGTACAGGCCAGAGACACAGGAGGTGAGAGGATTCACCAGAGACAGAGCGGGGAGCAGAACAGGCAGATGAACTGAAGTACACTGCTTGGGGAGCAGCAGGGAGGCAGAAGAGGTCTGCCTCAGGATGGAACTCACACTGCTGAGTGGTGGACGCTTCACAGTGCGCTGCTCAACTCACTGCGCCACCAGGGAGGCCCCTGTTAGTGTTTTTTTTTTTTTTATTTCATTTTTTTAAATTGGGACTTCATGGATGCCCTTTAAAGGTTTCAATATCTGAAGTAAATGACACTGGTAATTTATACTAACAATAAAGCAAAAATATTTCAAGAACAAGGAAGGATGCAAACTTCCTGTGTCCTCACGATGTTAGAAGTAAGAGTAAGTATTTAGTGAAAATAGCCAAACCAGAAGGGTGACAGCATGTACCCTGAGTTTTCCTCCTTTAAAAGCAATTGCTTTTGTAAATCTACAGGATTTACAAAAAATGTACAGGATTTTTCCTTTTTGTCTCAATATAAATGAAAGCCTGCTGATAATAATACTTCTGGTGTGAGCACAGGGAAAGCTGGCACAGAGAGCACTCAGTTACTCATTTCCTCAGGCAATGTGTTGAATGGAAAAATAATGTTTGGTCTCTGAAATCAGAAAGGCCTGGGTTCAAATCACAGCTCACACTTAACTCTTGTCCTCATCATCTCTTACCTTCTGAGCTGTTCTTTGGATCTCTCAAAGGCATCTTTTCTACATAAACTCTCAAGAATGAAACTTGGATCTCGTCCTTCCTGCACTGTAAACCCTTTAGTGACACCTCATTTTTGATAGGAGGGTCTAAAGGGCCTTGACATGACTCACAATATGTTGACGACTCTAACCCGGCCCCAACACTCCCCTCTGGTTCTATCCATACAGTCCTCCTCCTTACGATTTTCACATGATTACTTGTCATACACACACTACTCAGCTTTTATGCATTCTGAGTAGAATCACTTTGCACTCCTCTGCCTGGTTAACGTGGACTAATTTTTGCAGCAGGGGTGAGGGAGGGTTCTCAAGTCAGAAGCCAGGGCCCTGATCGAATGACCTCTTTTCTCTAACATTGGAAGCTAGATTTAAAGCAGTTGGGGAGATAGGGACAATAATAGCAGAACGTCCATTAAATTCTAGCATAGGCATACGGTATAAAATCTCAAACTTAGAAAGGGGTATTTAATGAAAGAATAAGTCTCTGCCATGCCATGGACTCTTAGCTCTCTTGCTACTGTTTTTGTGACTCTAGTGATAGACTGAATATGTCAGCATAAAAATACAATTTTAACACAATATGGCAACATACTCTACACTGTGTTCTGTACTTGCCCTTTTCATTGAACCATATTATCTTAGAGATCCTTTCACAATGTACTATATTTAACCAGTCCTCCACTGGGAGGTATTTAGATTGTTTCTAAACCTTTATAAAGTTACTTCTTAAGACCTTAAGGCCTTTCACTATTCCTGCTCACCAGAGATTTAAAAATAATCTCAATTCCTTTATTTTCTCTTTTACAAAAAAATGCATCTATTGTGATTTTGCTTTATAATCACAAAAGTAACACATCTCATTTGTATACAACTTAGAAGATAAAAAAAGCACAAAGGAAATAGATGACTCTTATTTTCTAACACTGGTTAGTATTTTGATGAATGTCCTGATATTTTCCTATTCATGTGTCTATATAAAAGTTATTTCACATTTGAGGGAGAAATATGTCAGAAAGGACAGTAAAATATAATTTACCATGTTTTAGTCACCAAAGCACTTTAAATGCCTTGTCCCATGTAATATATATAGCAACCCTATGAAGAATGTACTGTTCTAATTATCCTTTTACAGGTAGGGAAACTGAGGCACAAAAATTGCTCAGTCATAGCATTCAGGAAATAACAAAGTTGGAATTTGAGCCTAGATCCACTACACCCCAGGTTCTGCCCTTACTCATTGTACTCTGTTGCTCATGCAGTGACCGAGCAATTTCATTTGCTACTCTGTGCTCTCCAGAAACTGGAACATGTGCCTAAGGAGACCAGTGCAAGAAGGCTCACTACCACTGAGACTGAATTCAGTGGAAAAAATATCAGGATTGATCCAAATGTCCACACAGATGTGATTGGACAAATAAAATGGAATATCTACACAGTGAGATACCATAGAGCAGTTAAAAGAACTGAACTAGATCTATGTGGATAGTACTCAAAAACAACATTGTGTGAAAAGAGGTTTCACAGGTTGCAAAAAACGATATGTGGATGTTATTGTATCATTTGTGTAACTTAAAGAAACAAACCATTCATGCCTCCTCTCTCCCCAAATATCAAGCTTTATTTCTAATTACTGTGAAAATGGACTGGAAAGATACACATCAAATTCATGAGGATGGACACCTTTGGGGTATTGAAAGCAGAATAGGATAGAGGATAAGCATCACAGAATAGTCAACTTATCTATAATGATTTATTTTTTTAAAAAGAGACAAAGTTAAGATAAAATCCTAATCAATTTGTTATGAATGGTGGGAATATATGTATCTTTATAGTCTTTTCTTCTATTATGCTTAAAAAAGAACATCAGCTAATGTTTGCTGAACACTTACTAGGGCCAGGTACAGTTCTAAGTATTTCACATGGATTTACTCATTAAACACTCACGAGCAACCTCTTCAGTAGGTACTAGATGTGCTCATTTTATCGACCAGGAAAATGAGGCACAGAAAGGTTAAATAACTACCCTGGATCAACACAGTTAGTACGTAGTGGGTATATCTGACTCTAGGAACCATGATTTTACCCTACATTGCCGTTACCCTTCTCAATATCCTAGAAATCTAAACAAAACAGCAAAACCAAGTCCCTAAAAGCTGAGGGAATGTCAAGTGGGGGAATGAGACTGACTGTGCAGTTGTTATCCTGCCTGCCACCTTCTCTTTGTATTTGCTATGTAACTCTGGGGGTGGAGAGGGCTCCACTCTGGAGCTTAGCTAATACCAGCTCAGAGTAGAACAGCAGGGACATCTTTTTCTTGAGAGAATCAAACCCAAAAAACCCCACTCCTCCTCAAAACAAAACCAAACCAAATAAAACAAAATAATAGGCTGGAGCAAAGTGAGATCGGCCCAGTTGGGGGCATTAAGGGCACACACTCAATTTGAGTCTGTGTGTGAACTGGAGTTCTCAGGAGCTAGCTAAGCCTAGTTTCTGGACTACAAAAGGTCAGGCAGGGAGAAGCTGGCAGCCAAGCAGGGTAGAAAGATGAGGAAAGAGGGACAGCCTTTAGTTTCTCCCTCAGGCAGAAGGAAACGGGAGGAGCAGGAGAGCAGGAGGAAAGGGAAGGATGGCGTTGTGTGTGTGTGTGTGTGTGTGCATTTTGTAGCTTTCTTCCTGCTATAGCCCTGGGTTTGAGTAGACAATTTTCCGCACTTCCTGACATCATCATCAAAGCAGCTTCCAGTCTCCAAGTAAATAACAGACAGGGAAACAGTGGAGTGGGGAGAGATGAAGGTTCTCCCCACTGTTAAAAGTCGAAAGAACAACAGCCAATCATGTGAGCAGCGATTGCTGAGAAGGGGTGAAGCGCCCCACTCCAAAGCCAGCCTGCCTGGGTCTGAATCCTGGCTCTGCCACTTATCCGTTCTGCCAACTGGGGCACATAATCCGTGAAATCAGAATAATAACAGAATTGTTGAAGATACAAATGAGTATATGCATCTTAAAATACCTAGAACAGTGCTGAACACAGTAATCACTCTATGCGAGTTTGCTATCATTATCATCTGTTTTTTTATTGAATAACATTGATATCATTGTGTTTTAGAAGTATATGATTCTCCCCTGCAGGTGTTTGCATCACACTGTACCCACCACTAGGATACTCAATCCTCCACCATAGACCACTGCACTCCCTTCCCACTTTGGTTTTTTTTTTTTTTCCTCTATTAGGGTTATTTCTTTTTTTTATTATATTTTTAAAAGTTACATATATTTGACATCAATTATAATCCCCATGTATTCCCCATCACCGTAACACCAGTGCACCATCACCTCAGTCCCCGTGCTCCCGTCTGCCTTCAACCCTTCCCCTCTTCCCTCCCCACCAAGTGTCCCCAATTTGTCCTTTTATTTTCATTTTTGGTTTTTGTGTCTTTCTTGTTGTTATTATTATTATTGTTGTTCTTATTCCTTTCCTTGATCCTTATTTGGTTCTCTTATATTCCTCCTAGGGGAGGAACCATCTGGTTTTTCATTTTTGATCGCTGAGTAGTATTCCCTTCCCACTTTGTTCTCCCCTCTCCACTCTGGTAGCCAAAGTTCTAGAGTCAGCTTTCTAGGGTTAGTTCTTAGTTTGTCTTTGACTGTTTCCTTGGATTCTTTATAATACACATATAAGTGACACCATCCCGTAATTGTCTTTCTCGTTCTGATTTATTTTGCTTAGCATAATCCCCTCCAGCCCCAACCATGTTGCCACAAATGGCAAGAATTTATCTTTTTGGATGACCAAGTAGTAGTATTCCCTTGTGTATATATACCAAATCTTCCTGGACACTTAGGTTGTTCCCATAATGTTCCCAATACTCCCATAAAGTTTCCCATAGCTTGGCAATAATAAATTATGCTGAACAGGGGAATGCATATTTCCCTCTGAACTATTGTTTTTGTATTCTTTGGGTATATACATAGGAGTGGAATTGCTAGATCTTAAGGCTGATAGACTTTATCTTTTGAGAAACCTCCACACTGTTTTCCATAGGTGCTGGAGTACTCTACATAAAAGTGTAAGAGGGTTCCTTTTTCTCTACCTCTTCACCAGCACTGTTGGTTCTGGTCTTTTTTTTTAAAAAGATTTTATTGATTTATGCATACAAGAGCTGGGGTACAGGCCAGAGGCAGTGGAGTGAGAGGATTCACCAGAGACAGAGTCAGAGTGGGGAGCAGAACAGGCAGATCAACCGAAATACACTGACTACTAAGGGGAGCAGCGGGTGAGGCAGGAGAGGTCTGCTGCACCATGTGGGTCCCCTCCCTGGCCAGGATCGAACTTGCACTGCAGTGGCTGCAGAAGCTCCACAGTGCAACGCTCAACTCCTTGCGCCATCAGGGTGGCCCCAGTTCTGGTCTTTTTGATATGGGTCATTCTCACTGGTGTGGGGTGGTATCTCATTGTGGTTTTGTTTTGCATTACTCTGATGATAAGAGATGATGAACATTTTTTTTTTAAAGATTTATTCATTCATGCATGTAAGCACTGGGGTACAGGCCAGAGGTGTGGGGGTGGTGGTGAGAGGATTCACCACAGAGAGCAGGGAGCAGAACAGGCAGACCAACAGAAGTACACTGCTGAGGGGAGCAGCGGGCACAGCAGGAGAGGTCTGCTGCACCATGTGGGTCCCCTCCCCGGCCGGCAGCAGGGATCAAACTGGTGCTGCAGTGGTTGCGGTTCGCCTCATAGTGTGTTGCTTAACCCACCGCGCCACCTGGGAGGCCCTGATGAACATTTTTTAATGTGCCTGTTGACTATCTGTACGTTTGCAGAAGTGACTATTTAGTTCTTCTGTCCATTTCAAAAATTGGATCATTTGTTGTTGTTCTTGTTGATTTGTACGAGATCTTTGTAGATCTTTGATATTAATCTCTTGTTAGATGTATGGTGTGCAAATATTTGCTCTCATTCAGTAGGGTGTCATCTTGTTTAAGTGATGGTTTCTTTCATTACACAGAAGCCTTTTAGCTTATTACTGTCATTTCTAAGTACTTGTTTTCAGGTGCTGTGTTAGGAATTGAAGGTAGGTATCAGACATAGTTTTTGCCATTGCATTTAGTTCAGGTAGGAAAACACATGAGTAAATGAATTACAATGCAATATGATAAGGTCACAGAAAACCATATGTGTGAGGTACTATAGGATTTCAGACAAGTGATGAACTGTGAAGAAAAGTGGTGACCAGGGAGGACTTTACAGACAGATGACATAGGAGTTGGAGCTTAAAGGAAGAGTAGAATTTCATGTGGGGAGGAAGGTCACTCCTGGCAAAGGAATAGCTTGGTCAAAGACATGACTAGAAGCATGGTTCAGGGCAGGGAAGGGTGGTACAGTGACAAAAACAGATTAGAGCCAAATCTAGATAGATCCTGTGTGCTGTGTTAGGAATTTGGGACCTATAAGCACTAGCACTGTGTGTGTGTTTGAAACAGGGGGATAGCATGATTAAAGTTGCATTGCTTTAAAATTAGTGAAATGAAAGTATGGATTATGGATGGAAAAATCTGGAGGGTGGGAGGCCAGTTGAGTGGTACCAATATCCCCAACTCATACTTCCTCCTCTGGTATTCTATTAATCAGTCAACCATCCATTCAAACACTTAAGAACCTTTGAGATCCTCCATGACACTTCCCTCTCTTTAACCCCTATCATCAATGAGTTTGTTTGTACTACTCCCGTAATATTTTTGGAATCTAGATAACAGCCTCCTAAAAGTCTTTCTAGTTCCATTGGTGTGTCTCTCTAGTCTATTGTCTACACTAACGCTAGAGTGATTACAAACATACACACAGAGTTATGGACTGAATTTTGTCCCCCTAAAACTTATATAGTGAATCCTTAAGCACAGTACCCCAGTATGACTATATTTGGAGTAAGGAAGTAGTTAAGGTTAATGATGTCATAAAGATGGAGCTATGACCCAATAGGATTATGCTTGCCCTCCACCTCTTCTCTCTCTCTCTCTCTCTCTCCCTCCCTCTCCCTCTCTCCCTCTCTCTCTCTCTCTCTCTCTCTCTCTCTCTCTCTCTCTCTCTCTCTCTCTCTCTCTCTCTCTCCCCTCACTTCCCACTTTCCCACTCCCCTTTCCTCCTCCCTCTTCCCTGGTGCATAGGTACTAAGGGAAGGTCATATGAAGACAGAGCAAGAAAAGTGCAAGCCAGAAAGAGAATTCTACTCAGGAACGGACCCTGCTGGACCTTGATCTAAGCCATCTAGCCTCCAGAACTGTGAGAAAATACATTTCTGTTTTTTAAGCCACCAAGTCTGTATCATTGTTATGGCAGCCAGAGTGGATTCACCCTCCTACTCTCCCTCATCTCTCTCTCCTCTCTCTCTTACACACACACACACACACAAACCTGGTATCTGTTTTCCCTGGTGTAAAAGCTGTTAATAGTTGCCTATTACTTGGTACTCAGAAGTCCAAGTCCTCACCATGTCTACTAGGTCCAGTAATAAGTGACTCCTGCCTATCTCTCCAATTTTACTTCCTATCCCTCAGCCTTATGGTCTCTCCTTTGGTTTTTCAAAGGAATACTGCCCTATTCTCTCTTGGGCCTTCAGACAAGGTGCTTCCTCCACAAAACCTGGAGAAAATACATTTCTGCTGTTTAAACTACCTAACCAATGGTGTTTTATTATGGCAGCCAGAGAAAACACCCTTAGTTTTGGTTACAGCATTGCTACTCATTAATGCACTGTGCTATATAGTTTTTCTGTTTGTCAGTTGCAGCCCTGCGTCCCCACTAGGCTACAAGCTCCTAGAAGTCACAGATCATGCCCTTTAAAATGCCAGAAGTGCCTACAACCATGTTGGACACACAGTGACAGTCAACAAAAAGGCTTATGAAAGGAAGGATGCCGCTGCACGGGGAACATGCTGGGGTTCACAGCTATAAAAGGATACTGAGGCTCTGGAGTCGATGTCAGCTTTGTCACAGATGTCCTAAGTATAACTAAACAAATTAGCATATTTCTCCCTTTCTATCCATTTGTTTCTTCAGCTGTGGTATTTCTTCCCTCCCTTATGGAGATTTGGAGAGACTGAAATGTAATCCAGTATTTTCTGAGCTTTTGCAAGGAAGCAGAGAAACTAGGTTTTTGAGTCAGAAAGACCTGGCTTCAGAATCTAGCTTTCTCACTCACACTGGCTATAGCGCGGATCTTGAGCGAGTGCTTCACACACATTCATTCATTCAATCTTCACAGCCATCCTGCAAAGTGGATATGATGATCGTTGTTTTAGGG
>JAGFMF010012114.1:301976-366222 GCA_019455555.1 Galemys pyrenaicus
AGGGGAGGCAGGAGAGCTCTGCTATGCCATGTGGGTCCCCTCCCTGGCCGGCAGCAGGGATCGAACTCGTGCTGCAGTGGCTGCGGTTTGCTTCATAGTGCATTGCTTATCCCACTGCGCCACCAGGGAGGCCCAAGTAATCAGATTTTCAAAAGGGATCATGACCCAAAAAAAGATCATGAGCCTTTTACTAGCCGAGGGCACTCAGAGGGCAGATGTCACTTAGTTACTTCTGTATTCTTAGAACCTAGCACTGTGCCTGATTTCAGGACACACTCAGCATTTGTGCAATGAATTTACGCAGTGCTGGGACTGGAAGATGACAGTCTAACACCTGGTTCTGTGACTACTGGGAAGGTGTAGCTGTAGATATCAGGCCTGAAAGAGCCAGTCAAATAGCTGCTAAGGTTTGAAATTAAAGAAGCATATTTCAGGTACATTTTAGATGCACAGCGAAACAAGATTCCCTGGTGGGAATTTTCCCAAAGATTGGCTTCAGACACCTGATAAAAGGGTGACAAAGGGGATTTGCGTATAACTTGCAAATGGTTTATACTTAACTGCATTCTCTGTCATCTCTTCCTGGGTGAAATTCAAGGCAAAAATTTATTACACCCCTAAAGGCTATTGCATAATTTATAAAAATAATGAAAATTTATCTTCACTTCCTTAAAAGAAAGAACAGACAGGACCATGTTACGCTGTCAAGCTGTTCGGTGCAGGCAACTCATATCTGTGTTATCGTCTTATAAAGTGTTTGATCAATCATGTTTAGGTTCTACTGTAAAATTGAAAATGTGTTTAAAATGTGAGGTACACCTATCCATGAGCCAGAATTACTCAAGCAGAGTTCCTGGACACCCACACAAAAACTGCTCTTTTCAAATGGCACAGTTTGGGATTTCAATGATCTCAAAGTCCTCCAAGAAGGAATCTGTGTTGCTTGAGGACACAAGACAAGGGCTGTTTGCCCTACTTCTCATATGAAAAGTTAAGGTGCAGTGACAGAGTCACTTCTCAGGGGTAGAGGGGGCTGGGTGACAGAGAGCCCCCATCCATTCTTAAGTCACAGGCATAAGTTATGCTCTGCAAGCTGATCCTTGGTAGAGTAGTAACTTATAGATGGAAAGAGAGATGGGGGTCCTCATTCGGAGCACTTACTGAGGGCCTGCTACGTGCAAGACACTAGATAAACATCACAGCTTAATAAGAATTTTCAAATCTGTCAGGTCTTTTCTTGTAACTGCCTTCAAATATCATGTGTTCTATTTAAAAATGGCAATGTAGTCATAAAGAACATATCCAGACTCAACAGCAGTACACCATTCTCTTTGCCCTCTCAAAAAAATGGTAAAAAGAACCCTCCAACATGCTTAATGAGCTTTTGCACATGCTGTTCCTTCTGCTTGGAATTCGCTTTCCTCCTCTTCTGTCTGCCTGGTGAAATCCTACCGATCCTTTAAGATAACAGCTCAAATATCTCTTTTGTGAGTTCTTGTGATGCCCTCCTGGAAGAATTAATCATCCCATTCTCTACACTCACATAGCTTTTAACAAGGAAAATCTCTCACGCTCCATCGTGGGTTTCTCTTTCTCACATCATCATGTAAGCTCTGTAAGTCCTCTTGGTGTCCCCAGCACAATGCCTGTATGCAGCTGCAGTCAGTAAGTGACTGTTGAAATTCCCTGGCCACCTTGAAAAGTAAATCCATTAACACGTTACTGATAACATTATAGAAACCTAACGAAGCTTTGCACATAGTATGTGTTATTTAATGAAGGTCTGCTGGCTTTGAATGTAGTAAAAATGGTGCTTCTCTGAGGTCAAGGCCATAGATGGTAATTCTCACAAGCCCCTTCATGGCACAACATAGCGGACACCAGTCCCACAGATATCCTTGTGATGTTCCAGGCACCAAATGGTATACAGGCCCCAGACCATCGCTCCCATTGGGTTTCCAGAGAGCACGAAATGTCCCATTATTTGTCATTTTTTGGTGTTACAATTTTTCCTGCAAAAGTTCCCTCTTGGATTGCATTCAGACCAGGGAAAATTCATCAGAAGGCCCTGAAAAGATTGCACCTTTCAGAGGACCTGTGGATTCTCATGCCCCTCGCCTTCTACCTATCACCTGTGGTCCAGAGGACTTCAGAATACAGGAAGTGGTCCTCACAGTACACATCGAGCACAATTTAAATGTCACCTTATGATGACAGTGGACAACCCCTGTCAGCTTAGAGTTACAAATTTTGCTGTTTGCAAAGCCCTGTGTGACACAAATCTAAAGAAGGAAGAAAAAATAAGTAAACATTGTAATATACTTTTTGTATCAAAGCATTGAAAAAAAAAAACTAAACCTTGACTTTCAATGATAGCACTTTGCAAAATCCTACTATCTTTCCCTGGCTGTGCAGAAGTAAAAACCTGTTCTCTGTTCCTACAAGAGATGTTGGAGGAAACTCAGTTTGTAGTTTGAAAGTTCTACTTTCATTGGCAGTAAAGCCATGTTGGAAGACCTTCAGTATATAGCCACCAAAGACTCTTTTGGTGGCCAACACAGGCACAAAATGGTCAATGACTTCCCTGTTAGCCAGAAGCCAGGTACCACATTCCCTAAGCACTCTAGTTAAGAGTATGATATATCTCCCTAACTTTCAAAAATCAGATGTCTTGTGACCTAGTGATTACTCAGGGAGTTCATATCATGTTGGTAGTTTAACAAATTAGGGAGGAGGACAAAGCTCAAATCCTTGAAAGAAAGACTAGCCTTGCTTTCAAATCCTTGTTAATGCTATTTAAACAGTTAAACATAAAGTCCAGAGATAAGCAAAGTTTCTGAGTAAAATCCTCTTTTATCTCTGTTAACTCGGGGAGGAATGGGTAAGAGAGGACACACACATGTGTAAATGCCAACGCAAATGGGATTGTACAGTGAAGAATGAAAAGGAAGGCCAGAATAGTGGGCAAAAAGTTAACTTACTGCACTTAACCTACCATATTAAAACCAGATGTGTTGAAAATGTTGGATGTAAGAAACTGGTGTTACTGATAGCATGAACAAGTCCTTTGTGCTTTGCTCCCAATACAATCCTTCTAGGGTGCCAGAGGTGTCATTTTCTTTCATTTCACATGTAGCACATTCTCAACAAGTTAAACCGTTTCTAATCTTGTGTAATTAGATAGGTCTCGCTACATCCCTCGGTTGGAAGATTTTATGAGCTGCCTTGTTCTCTCTCCTTTTTGTGACAGCTTCTTTGGGGCTGAAAACTAACATTTGCTAACATTTCTTCCCTTCTGGCACCTGTCGGCTGGATGGGCTCTGGGAAAAGGAGGACAGGGAGGGAAGGAATGCAACTTTCCTTCCCCCTATTCCCTGGTATTAGAGCCATCTTTGTCTCTATATAGGGATTACTCTGTTCTGGAAAGCACTTGTAAGTACACACTCAAAATAAACAATGGGCAGATGGGTGAATGCAATGATGAAGTTCTTATTTTTTCAAAAATTTAATGTGATCACAAATTTCAAGTGTCTTTGCTTACTGAATGTAGAGTCTGGATGAGGTGTCAGTCAGAAGTGGAAGTCTTTTAATACAGCCCACAGATGGCTGGCCAGCCAAGTGGATGGGGGCCTGGCTCTTTGGTCTCGGGGTCTTGCGACTCTGAGCAAAGCCACCACTGGATCCAGTGACCACGGCAGGACGGCCTCACTTCAGAGCAGAGTTCTGAGTAGTCATAAGGTATTTGACAGCACCTGGACGTTTACTTCAATGCAGAAGTAATAATAGCATGTTGAAATTAAGAGTTTTTCCTTCTAGGCAGAAAGAGCACAAAGGACTGAGGTGATGGTGCACGGGTGGAATGGGGGTGGCAACTCCCTGGGGAATACAAATGATGTCAAATATAATTAAATAAATTTAAATGAAAAAAAAGAGTTTTTCCTTCTAAAGACTTTAAAACTCTCTCCCGAACTGCAAGATTTTTGAGTGTTATTTCTTGACCATCTTATGGGGTCTTTGTGACTCTGCTGACTGCCAAATGCTCTCCATGTGCACGCTGGGAAATGCAGAATTAAGGCTGATTTACGCTCCCACGCCTTGGGATTTGTGCATGATTGATTATCTGCAGGGTCTGACCTCTCACCACAAAATTCTGTGGGTTTTGTCCAATAATGAGAAAAGACAACTGAAAGAGTGCAGTGCACGACAGAGATGGGTGAGTGACAGGCCCACCTGATGTCTCCTAGTACTTTATGGTTTATAACTTGCTTTCAGAGTGGCCCTTTCCTGGGTAGGTAGCATACACTCCTATTTCACCAACGCAACTGTACTGCAGAAGTAAGAGCCAGGGTGTTGGCACAGTCACCAGGGCCCTGGATTTCTCACACTGAGGGCGGGGCAGCATGTGGGTTAGCACTTTGCCTTCCAGGAATAGTATTGCTCTGAGACTCCTCCGTAGACTGACTGGAACGAAGATTAAGCCCAGGGTTCTCTTTGCATTCCATTTAGCAGTTTGCTCATGCTTTCACTACAGATCAGGCTCAAGAATTCCTTTGCCAGCTGAGAATCTGAATACTGCTTTGGCTATAAGACAGTATCTTACTTATTCACATAAATTCCCTCTTCTTCTCAGCCTGATTATTTTCTCCCTAAGATGGAAAGAGGGGCAAATAGTGTGCGCCTTGGGGTGCTAGACTGCAGCCATCCTTGGCAACCTTGGTTATTCACTGAGACTCTCACAGGCGTTCACTAAGGAACAGTGACTCACCCAGAGTAACAACTCATAGTCTCTCTTTCCTTTAGGAAAGCAGTTCCTCAAAAGTGCTACTAAGAAAAACAAAATAAAATAAACAAGAAACTATAGTGGTGGGGGGAGTGCTAAGTGCAAAAGAATGCTTTAAGCAAGCTTAGAATGCTCAGGAGGAGCTCTTGAAGGAGATTCTGAAGGAAAGGGTGACTATTGACAAATGATGAATGAGCGATTTGTACATTTCAGATTGCCTTCCAAATTTGAGGCTTAAACATCTGTTGTCCAGGGGAAGTTATGACAGAGGAAGTTAGGTTACTTTGGCCCCAGCTTATTCCTTGAAACTTTCCAGCTCAAAGTGGTTTGAAACTCAGCACCCCTGGCCAGAGGGGTGGAAGGGAGACAAACACTGGGAAGAATAAAAGTGACAAGCTGCTGGCACTAGAGCTGCTTAGTCCTGCCCTTGTTCTAGCCAGTTGTACAGACAGCTGTCTCTTTAATTTAACCCTTAGTCTGTCCCCCAAATGACAAAGCTCTTTTTGCTCATACAAGTCTCTTCTGGTAGAGCCAGTGGTTGTTGCAAAACAGAGGAAAAATTACAGGTGAGGGAGGTTATGTGGCGAACACTTGACAAAGATGTTTTTTGCCCTTAAAACACGCTCATGACAAAGAACGCGTGAGGAAGCTACGTAAGCAACAGGAATCTCTGTCATCAAAGGCAGCGGAGGAGGGAGGACAGGCTGTACAGGCCTGGGGACAGTTTTGTTACTACTTCTATTTATATTCTCAAGGCTAGCTGTGTAAATGGCAGTTTCTTCCTCAAGAATGACCATTTGTAGGTGCACATGGGTTTGTTTTTCCACGCTGCCAGAGAGCCCGCTCAGCAATAGTTTCAACAGCTTTGATCAACAGAGAGGAGCTTAATTATTCACCAACCTGGAGATGAGGAGTGCAAATATGCAAACTGTTTTCTCCAGGAGTGGACTTAGAATCGGATCCTCGGGCGTTCAGGCTGGAGGCGATATTAAGGTGAATTCTAGTTAACTCCTGAAGGGGAGTGTATTTTCTGTCCAGCCTCCTATCCCTCACCACCAGAGATCCCCAAATGCGTGCACCACGGCCAAAGCTATATTCCTCCTGGGTATTTAATTTGCTAGCTTATGACAATCTTTGCAGCTTGCCTTTGACTCCATGGCCAGCAGGATGAGACCAGGGGGAACTCTGCCTCCAAAGGCAACAACACGGCTGCTGTGAACAGATGCAGCTGCTTAAAAGAGTCTTTATCTCTTCTGCAGTTCCCAGACTGTAAGTTTCAGGAGAGAATTCTTCTCCATTTTTCATTTAAAGAAACGATGCGATTCTTATTTACAAAATGCTTAATATATGTAAATCGCATTTGTATGTAACGTCTACATGAAAAATAACTCTATGAAGCATAATAATAGAATAAACTCCAATGAATCTACCATCTGCCTTGTACCATTACCAACATAGCTCCCAGCTCCCAGCGCAGCTGTCTTCTGCAGCGTTACCATGGCTGACAACTACTGCCAGGCCAACTACTCTGCCTTTCTCCCAGGGGTACCCGGATCATGAACTTTTAAAAATCAATTACTTGCATTTCTGTCTAGTTTTCCTACATCCAGTGCATTCTGAAACAATGCACTTCTTAGTTTTGCCTAGTTCTGAACTGTAAATACTGGCATCATACTGTACTTTTCTGCAATTTGCTTCTACTCAAAATTGTGTCTGAGAACTGTTTGTCTGGTTATCTGCAGCAGCGGTTAATTCATTTTCACTGCTGCCTAGTGTTTCACTGTGTGAATCTACCATAATAGAGATAATCTATTGTTGATTAACATTCAGTTTTTTTTTTTGCTATTCTAAGCAATGTTTCTATTAACTTTACAGTGTTTCTTTACAGTGCCCTTACCTGATTTTTTCTAAGTTATTGTTCTAAGAGTGGAAATCAATGAGTCATAAAGAATACTCATGTTCAAATCAGTTATATGATGCCAGAAGTCCAAGTCTTCCAAATCCCCACTGGCACTTAGGTTTGTTTAATTGACATTCATTTTGCCAATGTGGTGGATTAAAATGAAATTATGTGTTGTTGTTTTGTCATTTCCTGTGGTTCTAATTTGTGTTTCCCTGATACTAATGAAGTTGAGCATCTTTTCAGATTTGTTCGTGTCTTTCATTATTTTTCTTCTGGATTTTCCTTTTTATGTATCAGTGTGTGAAGTGTGTATATTTCAAATACTAATTGTTGTCAGTTATATGAGTGCTAAATATGTTCTTCCACTTGCGGCTTGTCTTTTCATATTTTTGTTGTTGTTGAACAGAGGCACTGCATTTTAATGTAATTCAATTTATTATTCTTTCTCTTCCTGGTTGATTTTTTTGTAGTTCTTTAAAGAAATTCTCCCCTATCCTAAGATCAGAGAAATTCTCCCCTATCAGTGGTTCTTTGCGAGTAGGGAGGTTACTGGCATTCAGAGCAAGACAATTATTCTTTATGTGGGGCTGGCTCTCACCTTGCAGGATGGTCAGAATCTCTAGTGCCGTTAAGCACTATCCCTGTCATAACAAACCCCAAAACTCATGTTTTTAGGTATACTTTCAAAGGTTCCCTGGATAGAGGTATTACCAGTTGAGAACGCCTAACATATATTCTCTTGGAAACGTTTATGAAGTATTCAGTATGCCCAGATTTGACTTTTGCGTTGGATAAGAGGTAGGAATATGATTTTCTTTTTGGATTACCAATATCCTTGGCATAGATTATTGAAGAGTTAATCTAAGAAGACCTTGCTGATCTGCAGTGATAGCTGACATGCATCAAATTTTGAATAGGTATAGGTCTATTTTTACATTTTCTATTCTGTTCCATTGACCTACTTGTTAAGCCACTGTGCTAATATTATACTCTTTTAAATATACTACAGTTGTATGATAAATATTAATATCTGATAGAGTAAATTTTTCTACCTTGTTGCTATTCAAGAATACCATGTTTTTTTTTCTTTGCATTCCCATATAATGCTTCCCATATAAAAAACCATTCCCATATAATTTTAGAACCAGCTTGTCAAATTCCATGAAAAACCCTGTTGAGATTTTGATTGGAATTACACTGGCTGTGACTGACTGAGGGAGAAAGGATATTTTTACAGCATCAAGTAGCCCTGTGAACAGGACAGAGCTCTCTATTTCAATAAAGTTTTATAATTTCCTCCATAAAGAATCTCTGGCGCATCTTCTGTTAGATTTTCTTCATAGATACCTTATATTTTTATTGCTACAGTATCTTTCTTTTTAAATTGCATTTTTGATTTTTGCTGCTGGTGTACAGAAATGAATTATCTCCCCACATTCTCTCTTAAGTGTACTCTAATCAGACTTTTCCACTTAGCTCCATCAAAACTGCTCTTGGCAAGATCACCCATGACTGCACGGTTGCTGAGTCCAATGGACAAATCTCAGTCCTCATCTCACTTGATTTCTCAGCAGCATATGGCACAGCTGGTCACTCCCTCCTCCTCCCAACACTTTTTTCACTTGGCTTAGAGGACAGCACACACTTTTGACTTCCCTCTTACATCACTGGTTATTCTCTCCATTTTCTTTGCTGATTCATCCTCATTTCCCCAACATTTTAATGTTGGACAGTATCAAGGGCCAGTACTTAGATCTCTTTTCTTCTCTAGCCATCCACATTCCCTTGGTGATCTCATCCACTCTGTTTTAAATTTTATCCATATGTTAACCCCCAATTTTGCAATGCTATTTTAGCTCACAGTCTGGAATTATATGTCATTTGTGTTTTATACACACGCACACAAATGATACATTGATATGATATATATGTGTGTGTATATATATGTATATATATATCCTCACCTACTTGACATCTCCAACTCAACATGTCCAAAATGAACTATTTTTAAGCCACTAAGTTAATTAATTTATTAGGATGATATTAATGTAGGATGTAAGAATTCTTGAGAGAGTCAATTACATTAATATTAATAGTTTTAAAAATCATGAATAAATGGAAATACCATACATAACAGTTAATGTGACTCCTGTCAAATGAAAAGATGCAAAACTGAACAATGAGTGTGAATCAACCACAGTCAATTTATTCTGATATTATAATAACAATATTCATAATGGTGACTGACACAAAAGTCTTGGTGTTCTAGAAAGGTAGAACTTGGGAAATAATGTCTGCTTTTCTCACAAAGCAATATTTTCATTTAGCTGTTGTAGTAAAGAACATGTACCCAACAAAACATTGTGGGTGGAGACTTGTAGAATTTTCAGTTAAGCTATATTATACATAGGCAAGTGAATAATACCATCAAAATGAATTCTTTGACTATCTAAAACTATGTCTTCCACAGTGTCCCTCTCAGTGACTCACTCCTTCATTACAGTTGCCCAGAAGAAAATCTTCAAATCCTTGCCTTTTCTCAGTCCATTCACAATGTTAGAAAATTCTTCTCTATCTTACATATATGCATATATTTACATTAATATCACTTCTCACAATCTGCATGAGTTCAAGTCACCATTATCTTAAAAAAGAGCTTTACTGAGATATAATCTACATGCCATACATTTTACCCATTCAATGCCTTACAATATATTCCCAAGGTTCTGTGGCCATCACCCTAATCTCATTTTATAATATTTTTGTTCCTGCTAAAAGAAACCAGTACTTATTAGCAGTCACTCGCAATCTCCTTACCTCATGCTGCCTTAGGCAACCACCAATCTATTTTCTGTCTCTATAAGTTTGCCTATTTGGGACATTTCATATGAATGAAATCATATATGATCTTTACTTCAGGTACATTCATTTGCCTTTTTGTCAAATAATATTTTTTGTAGGGCTATATACCACATTTTATTTACACATTTACCAGCTGATGCACATTTGGGTTATCTCTGCTTTTTAGCTAATATGAATAATGTTGCTATGAATATCTGCGTACATTTTCATTCAGTACATACCTGGGAGTGGAATCGCTGAGTCATAAGATAACACTAATTTTAACTTTTTGAGGCACTACCAGCCTGCAGCTACCAGCGTAGCTGCACCATTTTACATTCCCACTGGTACTTTATAAGGGTCCCATTTCTTAGCTTTCTTATGTCTTGCTATTTATCTGTCATTTTTACTGTAGCTATTGCAGTAGGTATGAAGGGATATATCATTGTGTTTTTGATTTGCATTAACATAATGACTAACATTGTTAAGTATCTTTTCATGACCTTGTTGGTCATTTGTATATCTTCTTTGGAGAAATGTTTATTCTAATCCCTTGCCTATTTTTAAACTGAGTTATTGTCTTATATATATCCTAGATACAAATACTATATTAGATTATGATTTTCAAATATTTTCTTCTCCTCCTCTATGAACTGTCTTTCCATTTATTTGAAGATATCATTTGTAGCAGAAAAAATGTTCTTTTATAAAAATTGAATTATGTTTTATTTAGGTAACATTGGTTCTTCAAATAAATAGAGCAAATGTTACTGATATTTATACAGAACCACAAAAGACCCTGAATCAAGGCAATCCTGATAAAAAAAGAATGGAGCTATCACACTTCCAGACTCCAGACTATACTACAAAGCTATTGTAATCAAAACAGTATGACATGTGACTAAAACGAGACATACAGACCAATAGAATAGAATTGAAAGCCCAAAAAAAGACCCATGGTTATATGGACAGTTAACCCATGAAAAAAAAATATTCTTTTTGATTAAGTCCAAATTACCTATTTTTTCTTTTGTTGTTTATGTTTTGGGTGTTGTACCTAAGAGAGCATTTCCTAATTCAAGGTCATTAAGATTTATACCTACACTTTCTTCTAAACGTGCTATAGCTTTAGTTCTTATATTTAGGTCTTTGCCCATTCTGAATTATTTTTATACATGATGTGAAATAGAGGTCCAACTTCATTCCTTTTCCTATAGATAACTTCTTGTCTCAGCACCATTTCTGTAAAGACCATTCTTTCCTACACCGAATTTTCTTGGTGCCCTTGTCAAAACTCAATTGACCATAAATATAAGGGTTTATTTCTGGACCCTCAATTCTAATTTCATTGATCTGTATGTCTATCTAGTACCATGGTGCTTTGATTACTGTAGTTTTGTAATGTTGGAAACCTGAATTAATAATGACTTCATAGAATTATTAAGAAGTGTTCCCTTTTCCATTTTCCTAAGAATTGGTAAGATTCACCAATGAAATCATCTAGGACAGGACCTTTCTTTGGCAGGGGGTTTTAGAATACAATCTATTTTCTAATCCAATGTATTTAGTAGTAAAGGCCAATGCAGATTTTCTGTCTTCTTGAGTCTGCATTTTAGTAGTTTTTGTCTTTCTAGGAAATTTCCTATTTCATCTAGGCTATATAGTTTCTTGACATATACTTGTTCATAGCATTCCTCTCATAATCCTTTTTACTTTTATAAAATTGGTAGTAATTCCTCCAATTTCATGTTTGATTTTAGTAATTTGAGTCTTGCTTCTTTTTGTTATAGTCAATCTAAATGTTTGTTTTATTTTCCTAATCTCTATTTATTCCCTCTCTGATCTTTGCTATTTCCTTCTTTCTGCTTGTTTTAGGCTAAATTTACTCTTCTTTTTCAAGTTTTATAAGGTGGAAAGTTAGGTTATTGTTTGAGAACTTAATTCTTTTAAACACAGTAATTAAAGCTACGCATTTCTCTCTTAGCACTGCTTTAGCTACATATTGCAAATTTTGGTATGTTGTTTTTCATTTTCATCCCCTTAACATATTTTCTAATTTCCTTGTGATTCCTTTGACACATTGATTATTTAGGAGTATGTTGTTTAAAGTCCATGTAATTGTGAATTTCCCAAATTTCTTTCTGTTAATTGATTTTTACTTTCATTTCATTGTGGTCAGAAACATGCTCTATATGATTTCATTGCTGTTATGCCTTATGGCCCCTGCCTGTGGTCTATTCTGGAGACTGTTCCATACATACTTAAGAATGTGCATTGTGCTGTTTTTCAGTAGAGTGTGTTCCATAGATGTATGTTAGGTTAGTTTAGTGTTGTTTAAGTCTTATATTCTCTTGATATTTTGCCTACTTTTATTGAAAGCGGGTATTAAATTCTCAGATTATTACTGCTTATTTCTTCCTTCTATTCTGTCCTTTCTGCCAGTTATTGCTTCATGTATTTATAACATTTCATTGTGTTCCCCATTTTTGATATTCTTACATATACAACTATATGTTACAAATCTAATTTGTTGTAATTACTCATATAATTTTATATATTTTTAAAAGACTGAGAGAAGAAAGTAGAACAAGTACATTATTATAACATTTGTTTTATTAATGCTCTTAGTTATTATTCTGATACTTTTCATTTCTTCCTGTGGAATTCAGTTACTATCTGATGTTAGTTCCTTATTTCAATATAACTTTGCTCTCATTACCTTCTTTTATGCTGTTATTCTTAAATATATTGTATTTCTATATGTTACAGTTCTAATAATACAATCCTAATCATATTGTTTTCTGCAATTGCTTTTTCAGTCAGTCAACAGAGGAAAGGGGAAGAAACATGCAATTATACTGTCTTTTCTAATTATGCACATAATTGCCTTCACCAGCATTCTTTGTTTTTCATGTGGCTTCAGATTACTGTCTGACATCACTTGCTTCTAGCCTGAAGAACTTTACTTAGTCATTCCTTTTTAGAAAGGTATGCTAGCAATGAATTCTCTCATTTTTTTTCATCTGGGAATGAATTTATTTTACCTTTAGTTTTTGCTAGATATATGATTCTTGTTGCTTCTTTGTTTTACTTACAGTAACTTTATCATCTTACTGCCTTCTTGCCTCCACTTTCTGAAGGGAAGTCAGTTGTTAATCTTAGTAGGGCTTTCTGGTATATGTTGTCTTTTTATCCTTTCCTGCTTTCAAGCTTTTCTCTATCGTGCTCTGGGTATGATCTCTTTACCTTACTTAGAATGTAGTACTTGAATGTTGTTATTTATCAACTTTGAGAGGTTTTCAGCAATTGTTTCTCTGAATGTTTTTTCTGTCCTTTTGTGCTCTCCTCTCTGCCTAGTACCCCACTGTGCGTATGTTAATGGCCATGGCCCACATGAGGTTCTGGTCACATTTACTTTTTTCTCTATTCTTCATTGCACGTAATTTCTATTAATATATCAATCTGAACCCTACTGTACAGCTCCTTCTAGCAAATCTTTATGTTACTGTACTTTTCAACTCCAGCATATCCATTTGGTTCTTTTAAAAAAAACAACTACAATTTCTATCTCTTTATTGATAATCTATATTTGTTGAGACATTGCTATCATACTGTCCTTTGGTTCTTTAAGCATGAGTACCTTTAGTTCTTTAAGCAACTGCTTTGAAACTTTATCTGCTAAGTTCATCATCTGAGTCTCTTTGAGGACAATCTCTACTGCCTGCCTTTTTTTTTTTTCTATGTATGAGTCACCTTGCCTGTTTTTCTGTATGTCTTATAATTTTTTGTTGAAACCTGGACTTTTTAGATAATATATGGTAGGGAGTCTGGAATACTGATACCTCCACCCACCTCCAGAGGTGGTGGTTAGTTGTTTGGTTGTTTAATAACTTGAGTGAACTTTGTGAAGTCTATCCTCCCTGCAGTGTGAAGCTTTTGAAGTCCCAGCTCAGATTTTCCTCCTCATCTTTATCTTTTAGCCTGGCCACCTAGGGGTCATCCCTGCATTGGCACAAGCAACTTATTGTCAAGGTTGTGTATACACCCCCTAAGCCTATTCGATTTTTAACCTTTATCACTGGATAGGTCTGTGGCTTGGAGACAGCTTTGCAGTTTCGGAGTTTATTTTTTGGTCCCAGTTCAACTAGGGGCTGGAAGTATACAGGTTTCCCCTCTGATGGCTCCTGAGAGGTCACAGTTTGGTGAATGAGCAAACTCCAGACTACTAGAGGTGAGTGTGATATTTTTAAACCTGTTTTCCTGGGAGGCACCACTGGGTCAGAATCGCTTATTGTTCAGTCAGTGTTTAGTCAGAAATTATATTTTACACCTCTTGTGCCAGTGAAGCTTTTGTCTTGTGTTGATGGGTTTGTGTGTGTATACAGTTTAGCGAATACCTTCAAATATGCCTCATTTGGTTGATCCTTAGTGGAAATAGCCCAGCACATGTGCACTGCTTCTCAACTACCAGTGTTGATGGACACTAGGAAGCTTCTCCTTTGCTGTCTCATTCCCTGGTTTTCTTCATCAGCCTTTCTCCTATTTTACTTGTATCATGGAGCTATCAGTCTACTAATTATTCTCCACCAAAATTTCCATTCTTTTTTATTCTGTTTACGATGCCCTCAGGCATGGAATTCTTCACTCTTTGTTCCAAATAAAGTAGTTACTTCAGGCAGAGATGGGAGTTCATTCTAGGACTGAAACCCTCCCTCCCCCTCACTGCTTTGACGCTAGGGACAGCAACTCACTTTTCCATAAGTTCCACTGATGACATCCTGCCTCTATGAATGCTGGAGGGTGGTGGCAGACCCCATTCTTCTCAGATTGCCCTTCCTGGTGTGGAATCATGGCCCTCCGAGTGAGCTGGGGTGGAGGCCATCAGGGCATCAATATTCTCAGCCTGCTGTTCCATGGGTAGAGCTTTTGCCCTGTGAGTGGAACCAGGTGGAGGAAGAGAGACCTGATCCTCTTAGCCATGCCTGCTTGAAACAGCTGCTGTAATACTGAGCTGAGGCATGAGAAACTCCAGCAGCCTGCTCCTCTCTGGATGAAGTCACAACTCCAGACTGAAAACTGGTGGGAGAAGGATCTTCTATTTTCTTGACTGCTCACAGTGGTGAGTTTGGGGTAGAGATTTTGTAAAGCTGAGTTATGTGTGTGTTTGTGTGTGTGTTGGGGGTGGGGGTGGAGGCAGGGGTTGTGGGAAGAGAGCAAATTATGGCTTAAATGCCACAAACTGGCTGTTCTTTCTGAGATTTAGTAAATTTTCTTCAATGAATGTTTCTCCGTTTGCTATATACACTTAGGAAAACATCCAGAGGTTTTAAATAGGTGTTTTGAAAAAATAATTGTCAGGAGTTACATTGTTGTCGTGCACTGAAATAGATATGTAAAACTTTTTGCTTTACTATTCTGGAAGTCTTTAACCCCCTTAATCTTTTACACGGAGTTTAGAAGCAGCCTCCAAGTGGTTTCCCAGATTCCACTTTTGCTCTTCTAAAGAGTATTTTAAAATAGCATTCTAACTATTTTAACATTATCAGAAGGATATTAAATATAAGTTAGATTGTGTGTACACTTTGCTCAAAACTTTAGGAGTCTCCATTTTTTTCCAGAGTAAAAAAGCGTCTACATGGCTCTACATCTGGCACCCTGTTAAATCTTCAACCTTATCTACTCTTCCCCTTTCAGTCTGAGACACACTGTCCTTCTTGTTGTCTGTCCAACAAGTCAGACACACTTCTTATATTGTCCTTGTGTGGTTTGGGTATTAAGGTGATACTAGTCCCATAGAATGAGCTTGGAAATATCTTTTTCCTACTCTCAGAATATTTGGTAAAGTCATCTAGACTCAGTTTTCTCCTTGTGGGAATCTTTTAATTACTGGAAGAAACTTTTTTAATGATTATATAAATATTCATGTTCTCCATTTCTTCTTGAATCAGTTTTGATACTTTTCACTAATAATTTGTTCACTTTGTCTACACTTTTATTGACATGAAGTGGTTCAAAGTATTTTTTTAACTAAAGTTTTAATCTACCACTTCTATAGGAGTGTCCCCATTTTCTAATAATATTGATTTGAAATTTCTTTCTTTTTTCCTTGATAACATTTTCTGATATTGGTAGATATATTTATTTTATAGTAAGAATATTTTATAAATAAGAAACTTTTTAAAATTGAGATATATTGGTTCATAGCACTATATAGGGGTCAGGTATATATTTTCTCTCCTCAGCAACTGTAAATTTCACACTATGTCCATCATCAAATGTCCAATCAAGAACTAATATTTTTATTATTACTTTGTCAGTCATTTCATATCTATATAACATTGGGGTACATTTTCATATCTCCACATGTGCACATGCTTCACCAAAACTCCCATGCCATTGACTCCCATGCCATCCCCTTCCTTCCTCTCCCCCTGCTCCCATGATGCTCCCTGTTCCCTCTGGTAAGCAGTAAAGTCTAAGATTTGTTTTTGATCTATTTTGCCAGTATATTTTTTGGTTATTTATATTCTGCAGATAAGAGAAATTATATACTACCTGCCTTTCACTTTGACTGATTTCACTTAGCATAATCACCTCAAGATCCATCCATTTGTCCCAAAAGGCATTATTTCATCTTTTTAAATAGCTGACTAGTATTCAATTAAATATATACCCCACAATTTCTTTATGCCATCATCTGTCCTTGACACTTAGGTTAATTCCATGACTTGGCTATTGTGGATAATGCTTGTATGTACATAGGAGTGCATAAATCTTTTAGTATTAGTTTTCATATTCTTTGGGTAAATACCTAGCAGTGCAATTGCTGGATCATATGGTATTTCCATTTTTATTTTTTTAGGTACCACCACACTGTGTTCCATAGAGGTTGTACCAAATTACATTCCCACCAACAGTGGACTTTGATGATCTTCTCTATCTTTGCTTTCTATTCATTTTTGCCATTATTTTTTGCTTCTGATTTTTAAAATAAATTCTTTGTTCATTATATAACTAAAGTTAAATGTTTAGTTCCTATATTTTCAACTTTTTAATATGCACATTTCTCTGACATCTCTCTAATCACTAAGTGCAATGTACAGGCTCACTTCTAAATATTTCCTAATTTCCATCAAGATTTCTTCTTTAACCCAACAGGTTATTTAAAAATTCTAAAATTTTTTAAATTTCCAAAACTGTATTTTAAGGAAAACCAAAATATTAAACTTAATTATACTGCCTTATTTTATGCCATGAGTTCCATTTTTGCTGTGCTTTTTTCCCTCTTGAATTAATTGAGGTTTATTTCCTCTCATTCCATATTTCCATTTTTACTAGTTTGGAAGACACTAATTCTTTTCTATTCTTTCAGTGGCTACCCTTAATTTTTTAACATGCTTGTTTAATTTGAAAGTCTAGAGTTTATGAATATATTTTCCCTCTTCTCAAAGGGACCCTAGAATGCTTTGACTTTAAGTCTCAATAAGATGAGTTGCTATTGTTAAGTCTTTGAATTCTGTGTTTCTTTTGATTCTGTCTTCTTTTAATATCAGCAATTGCAAAGTACTAACATTACCCACATGTTTAATTTTTTCTTAAAGTTTATTCTTATATCTCAGAACTCCTTTTTTGGAGAGTTTTCATTACTTGCTGATAAATGTTTGCTGGTAAATGCTCTCAAATATTTTTACATTAAAATGCATTTATGTTGCCTTTATTCTCTAAAGGCCATTTCACAATGATCTTTTATCATCAAATATATAATTCTAAAACAAAAAAGATTTTTCTCTAAGCACTTTCAAGATTATATTCTAATCTGGTTTCCATTGTTGCTGTTGAGAACTCAGCTATCAGTTTAGTTCTTATTCTTTTTAGTGATATGTCTTTTCCTTCTAGCTGTTTTTAGTATTTTATCTTTGCCACAGGTGTTCTGCAATTCAACTTTCTCTTTTTACTCATCTTGTCTGGAATTTCTTAGCCTTCCTGAATCTGTGATTATTGTTTATGGAAATTCTGTAAAATTTCCAGTTATGATTTACTTGAATGCTTTTCCCTCTTCTCTCTACTTTTTCTTTCAAGAATTCTAAAGGGATTAAATGTTGGATTTCTTGCTCTAAGCCTTCAGGTCTTTCAACCACTCTTCAATTTTTTTTTAATCTCTTTGTACCTGTGCTCTATTCTGTGTAATTTTTTTTAGATCTATCTTCTAGGTTTCCTAATTTCTCTTTAATTGATTCATAAACCTTTACTGAGGGTTTTAATGTTAATTGTTATTATTTTTTAATTTTTAGGTACTTTGTTATTTCTAGGTAGTCTATTTTGTTCTTTCTCAAGTCTAATGGACCTTCTTTGAGAATCTTTTGCTCTTTGCTCACATACTCTGACTTCTTTAAATATATTTGACTGACCTATTTTATAATCAGTATACTATTATTTCAATATTTAAAATTTGTGTGCTGGTTATGCTTTACCTTTTTTTCTTCCTGTTGACATCTCCCTTCAGGTAGTTGGCTGTTGTGAGAATTGTGATTTTTGGTTGTGAAGTAACATTTGTCACAGCTCTCTGTGGGATTTCCATGAGGCCTGGCTGTGAGAGTGTATTCTCCCATGAAAGATTTCCATTTGACTTTCCCTCTTGCTTGAGGCATCACAGACTTGGGTTCAAATTAAATTAAAAATCTTGGTTTGTGATTTTTCTGACCATTTATATAAATATATATTCAGGATTTAAACCCAGGTGCCATAACATATCAGAGAAAATTTACTTTAAATTACATCCAAAACTAAGACTAAAACAAAATAAATTTCCTTACTGTCCCTTTCCTTAGCTCTAGACTTGTGCTGTGTAATACAGTAACCATTAGCCATATGTAGTTACTGAATTGAAATTTAAATTAACAGAACAATAACAATGAAAAACCAGTTCCTTACTCTCACTGGCCACATCTCAAGTGCTCAATAGCCATATTTGGCTAGCAGTTACTGTACTGGTCAGGGCAGGTTTAGAACATTTCTATTACATTCCACTTTCCATTGTAGGAAGTTTTGGTGGCTACTCTAGAACATTTCAATCTACATTTTCCCCAGGGTATGTGGTGGCTTCAGAGCTAGGTTATATTCTTAAATGAACGCTTATGAGTAGGAATCTTTAGTCTGTATGTTCCCTGAAGAACATACAGTCTGAGTCTTAGTCCACAGAACCTAGGATTATGTTAGCTTCTTAGGCAAAAGGGACACTGCGCATATGATTAACTTAAGGATCTCGAGATGGGAAGATCATCCTGGATTGTAGGAGTGGCCTCAATGTAGTCACAGGGTCCTCATAAGAGAAGTAGGGAATGGGAAAGAGATAGAGATGTGGTGACAGAAGCAGAGGTTGGAGTGATGCACTTTCAAGAAGGAAGAAGTCAAGGAATGCAGGAGGGCTCTGGAAGCTGGACGAAGGCAGAGAACCAATTCTTCTCTAGAATCTCCAGAAGGAATGTAGTTCTGTGACCTAGTTTAGACTTCTGACCTTCAGGACTAGAAGGGAATAAACTTGTGTTTATTCTAGATTAAAACTGTTTGTTTTAGTAAGAATAAGAAGTATTACAAGCCATGGAAGGCTTTTGTTTAAATATGCCAGAAACATGAAGTTGTCCAAATGGCACTGTTACCCTAACTTTATTTTATATCGCCTTCCTATATTTCTATTTGTCTCTGAGGGTACAAGACCATGGCAAACACAAATTTAGAAGGGAGAATAGTACAGGAACCTATATTTCATTAATTTATTTGACAAATATAAATATATACTAGCTGCTTGACATGTCACTTGCCATATAATAGTGAATGAGAGAAAATACCCTGCTCTCAAGAAGCATACATTCTAGAAGAGGGACAGAGTGGGTTAACAATAAGCATAACAAATAAGTAAATGACACATTATTGTAGCATATTGGTGAAGTGGATGAAAGAAATAGAAAAAAAGTGATTATGAGTGGCCAAGGAGGGGCACAGGCAGCTGTGCTATTAAATATGGTGGTCAGGGTAAGTCTCATTGAAAAAGTATACACTGAGCAAAGATTTGAAGGAGGTGAGTGAGTATCATAAGTCCACTTGCTTCCTGGACTTTTCTACTTAAATATTGGTGATTCAAAATCACACTGTCTGAAAATAAAATGTTCTTCTGTCCTAAATCCTTTCTTCCTCTTCTATTCCTGTCCTAATTAATTGTATCCTAAATTAGAAATCTTAGAGTTAGCTCCTGTTTATAACTAGACATCCAACTCTGTCATTTTTACTTTAGATAAATCTTCTCTGTTCCTTCAGACTTCACCTTTGTTGAAGCTCTCATTTCACATGGGAGCACTGTAATTACTCCATGATTCTATAACTCGTCTACGAACTACCCTATAACTGCCAACATGCCCTCCTTCCTTTAAAAATGCATACTGGTTCCTACTGCCAATAAGCTCTTGTCCCTACCTCTTCCTCTAACATTGTTTTCCAGTGTGCTCCTCTATGAACTCCATATTCCAGCCATTCTGAACCTCTCACTGCAATCCAAGCATATTTTGCCCTATCACAAGCTTACATGTACCTCAAGAAACTCAATAGGCCAGGACTTACTATAGATTATTATAATAATTATTATTATAGTATAATTATAATCATCATCATCACATACCAACAGGTTTCTCCTTCTAGGAATGGCCTTCTTTCCTTTCTTCAACTTGAAAAAATACTTATACACCCTTCTAATCAATAAATGCCATTGCCTCTATGAAGTCTTTCTTGTTTCCCTCAATAAAGTTGCTACCTCCTATGTGTACCCCCAACATTCTGTATCAATAACTTCTGCTACTTAAATCAAAGCACTGTGGTTATCTGTTTATTGTCTCTTCCATCAGACTGTAAGTTCCTTGAGGGCAGGGACTACATCCTACCAATGTTTTCATCACCAATAGTTAGTTGTGTCTAGCCGAAAGGTACTCAGTTCTTATTTGTTGAAATAAGGAATGAATGGCTAAATGCACTGGTGATATGGTGATGGGGAATACATGGGGATTACAATTGATGTCAAATATATGTAAATTTAAAAATTTTATATATTTAAAAAAAACAAAAAAAAATAAAGTGATTCAGGAAAAATAGCTGACTGAGAGAATTTCATACACAAAGCCAATAGCCTAAAAGCTCAGAAGTGGGAGAGGTACCCACAAAGAGGTTACTGCTGAAGGTGTAGGCTGGGTTATAATAGGAAATACAAGGGTTGGGTGGAGCTAGCTGGGCAAGTGTGAAGTCACTGCCCAAAGTCTGGATTCTTGCTTGAATGAGTAGAATTGCTGGATAGTTATTACAGACACAGTTGAAGTAAAGCCATGAAAATGAACTGCACTGCAAGACTGGAAGGAGGCAACAAGGCCAGCCAGAAGGCAGTCTCAACAACCCAGAGCAGACTGGGTATGGCAAGTATAGGTGGGAGATTTAGGGAGGAGCAGAAAAGGAGTGGGCTGGATTTGGTGAATGATTCTACATAGGAGAATACACAACGGTGGTGATAATTGTTGAAGATGATGAGGAGTAGATGAAGAGAGAGAAAATCACACCATGGGTTAAGAAATCAGGATTCAGTTCTATTACAGAAATGATCCCCTATCAACTTGGCCTCTCTGTGCTTTACTCTCATCAGAAACTCTGTCAATACTACCTCAGAAATATCTCTTGAATCACTCCCATGACCCTCGTGCCGGCCCCAGCAGTTCTCACCTGGATCACTGTATTGGCCCTGAGAGTGGTCTCTCTTTACTCTCTTGTTTCCACACAATCTGGCCCACTCACATCAGTCAGCATCATCTTTTAAAAATGTCAATAAGATGTTACTTTTATGCTTAAAAACTCTTGGGCTCTTACTGTACTTAGAGTCAGCTCACATTCCTCTGATCTCATGCCATACCACTCTCTCCTCACTCAGTATACCTCAGTTACATGACCTTTGTGCTTCCTTCCTCAACCTGGAATGCAGCACTTGGTCTGACAAGATTGTTCATGTCTTTGGAATTACAGTCCTAGATGTTATCCCTTCGAGAGAGGTCAGTCCTGACCTCTGTATCATCTGTTTATTTTCTTCTTAGCACTTACCACAATCTGCAATTATTTTATTGTTTACTGCTTATCTCCCAGGAGATAGTAAGTTCTAATAAATAGGGTTTCTCTTCCGGTTTTACTGTTGTATCACCAGTGCCCAGCATATAGTGAGAGGTCAATGAACATTTTGGAGTACATGAATGAAAGGGGTAACAGAATAGAATTCACCAAAAAGGGGGTAGTGAAGAAAATGGGAGGAAAAGATAATCTGAAAAGAGCTCGTTAAATTCTGAGAATAGGATATCTACTTTCATCCTGTTTGTGGTAGAAATTACTAACAGGAATTGGAGACAGGAGACAGCAGGCTCAGGTGCAAATCATGGAGAATAATAGAAGATGGGCCAATGGAATTCAGTTCATTCACCAGAAATTTATTGAGCATTTACTGTGTTCCAGATTCTATTTTGTGGGAGATTCAAAGATAAGTAAGTGTACCCTTCAAGAGTTTATAGTCAAGTAGCCATGATTAGAAGAGAAGGAAGTTCAAATGATGATAAAATACAGGATTTAATCAAAGGGCTCAGAAGAAGGGACTCAGGGAAAGCTTCAGGGAAGTTATTCTGACACTGAGGTCAATGAGTTCCAATCTGGAATGAAATAAGACCATAGAGAGTTCCTTTTGCTCATCCCCACAAAATACTTAATAAAGTAGGATAGAAACAAGGTATTTTGAAAGACGACTTTTTAGAGCCCAGTCAAAAAATGGCTAAAGGAGCTAAGTAGCCAGTTCCCCAAAGAAGACATACAAATAGCCTATGGCACATGAAAAAATCTTCATCACTTATTATCAGGGAAATGCAAGTCAAGACCATAATGAGATACCTCCTCACTCCAGTGAGGATGGCTCATATCAAAGAAACCAGAAACAACATATGTTGGTGAGGATGTGGAGAAAAAGAAATGCTCGTACACTGTTGGTGGGAATGTAGATTGATTCAGTCCCTGTGGAAAAAAGTATGGAGGTTTTTCAAAATATTAAAAATAGATCTACCACATGACCCAGAAATCCTATTCTTTGGCATTTATCCAAGGAATGCAAAAACACTAATTTGAAGGGCTGTATGCACTCCCATGTTCATTGCAGCACTACTTAGAATAGCCAAGTCATGAAAATAGCTTAATGCCCAATGAGAGATGAATGTGTTAAGAAAATGCGGTACACACACGATGTTATATTTTCATCTGTAACAAAAGATGAACTCCTGTCATTTGCAACAACATGGGTGCAACTGGAGATTATGCTAAGTGAAAGAAGCCAGAGAAAGACAAATAATGCATGATTTCACTCATATGTGGAATGCAGAGAAACAAATCAAAGGAACTGACAAAACTAAACCAAAACAAAGCCTAGAAATATGACTGCAGAGTGGAGGCCACTAGAGAGGGAGAGTAGAATAGGTACAAAGTGGGGAAGGGGTCCAAAGGTATATGATAAAGGGATATACGTGCTCTGGGGTGGATGGATGGGTGGGTGTGGTGATGCCTATCTGAAGATGTGTGACAAAATGTTTCTGTGACTCATACTTTAGACCAATGTTAACAAACAAAGAAGGATGACTTCTGAGGCACTGTGTTAGAGGAGAAATAAGGGTGGAGTTTTGATCCTGCCATTCACTATTTGGAAGACCTTGGACAATTTTGTTCATTTCCTTTGCAAACAATTATTGAGGACCTGATATGTGTCAGGCCCTGCACTAGGCACCACCACATAAGCTATTTTGTTGAATTATTTGCCTTTTCTAGGCTTCAGTTTTCTCACCTGCCTTTGAACTGTAGAAAGCTAGATTTCTGGTTCCCAATCAGTACTGGGTACAGAACTGTAGGTATTCCTTTGTGCTTCAGGTGCCACCTGCACTTTTGCACAAAATCAATAGGTTACCTTTTGGCAATATTCTAAGGGCACTAGTGTACACTCTGGCTATGAGATGGTTAAAATGGATGACTAAGTCAAGTAAGTCTAAAATATGAAGCATACGTTTCTTTGTGGCACTGTTGCATGAGCAAATTTTGAAGTGAACAATGGGGCTTGCCTACCATGTTAACCCATTGTATATTGGAAAATGGAGATATCAAGGTGTCAAGTAATGACCACCCTAAAATGTTACTAATGGTAAGGTAAACTGAGATGTGAGAATGTAATGTGACTGTCTTGTGGTAGTGCTGTAAAGACATGCTTTCGATGACTGGCAAAGTGAGATGGGTGGAGAAGAGAAAATCTGCCAGTGGATCTTTGGGAAGGATCGGGGGACTATTTCTGGATGATGGATTCTTTGCTTCTATAGAATGAGTTATTCCTAATATGGAAGAGGAGGACAGTTTCTCAGGTACCAGGTTGATTTAAGAGGAATCAACCAATCAATCTTTGGAGAATAACCTTTAGTTCTAATTATGTGTTCCAAGCAACTTTCTGGTTTGCATGTAGTCTCTTGACAACCCACCAGCCAGGAGGGCCTTATACTCATGACGAAAGTCTTGTCTTGCTTACTACTCATTATAAATGACCACAGTGAGGTCTGCATTATAAATCAGTCTCTGGTTTGGGCAGCATGGATTCACTCCCCAGAGACTCATCATCCCATGTGGGATTGAGAATCTGAGAGAAATGTGAAGTGACAAAACGACAGAGCAGACTGGCTGGGGTATCCTTTAAGTGCTGCTCTCCTCTGGGGTGCTGCCTGAAGCAGTCGCTGGTGCTACTGATTAAATTAAAGCAATAATAATTTCTTAAGTTTGGTGCTTTTAACTTTCAAAAACACTTTCATATATATTATCTAATTTCATCATTTTACCAATTACACCTTCCTTAGTTTGTGATGGTACAAATATATTTGTAGAACAGTGGCAAAGACATCAAAGGAAGCATTATTCACAATACATTGAAAAAACCTATGAGAGAACTTTGAAAAAATAAATTAAACCAAAGAAATAAATGTAGTCAGAGTAGAGGCTAAAATAAGGTGACCTGGGAATTTGGAGACAGGTTTAGAATGACTCCCAGTGAAATAACATAAAGACAGGGTTGTAGATATGTTTGCTGATGGAGACTTAGTAAACAGGGCATATTTGCAGGGTGGAAATGTACCTGAAGAAACTTGCAATCTAATCAGCTTTACTGAAAACTGTCTGAAGAATAATGTGGTATGAGAAAGCGGTGTATGAGTTATTTGAAAGGAGGAATTCGATACCTGTGCAGCAGCCCCACTCGCCACTGTGGAGAGGAGCAGGGAGGAATGGGAGAAGGAAGTGTGTGCATTTGTGCAGTGGTCGGAGAACAGGTGGTGTCACAAATGGTGTGGTCCCTAAGGACATAGACTCAATTCTAAAACAGGCTTCTCTCTGGATGACCTTCACCACTCCACTTCCTTGACTTTGAGCCAATGGTCAAGTAATCCTCTGACTCAGCTAATTCAGTTTCCTAGGTCCCTTGATCCTGGAAAAGAAATGACTATTGTGATAACCTGACAGGTATATCATCTACTGCAAATTAGTATAACTGAAATTTATCTTTGTCTCTTCCTTATTTTTTATTTTGAAAACTTTCAAATGTATAGAAAAGCTGCAAAAACGGTACAAGTGTTTGCAGAGTTATTATCTTCCATTGATTTCCTGTTTGATTCCATTTTGGTTAGAGAATATAGCCTGTGTGATTTCCTTCTTTTATTGAAGTTTCTTTTATGGTCCATGATACAGTTTAGCTTTATTTTTTTAATTTAAAAATGTCTGTGATTAATGTGATAAAACATTACAAAATATGCCATTGCAACCATTTTAAGTGCAAAACTCAGCGACTCTATTGTGCAACCACCACCACTATCTGCTTCAGAGCTATTCCATCACCCCAAAAAGAAATTCTGTAGCTAAAAAGCAACAAACCCCACCCTCCTTTCTTCTGGTAACATCTGATGACCTTTCTGTCTCTCCAAATTTACCCAATTGTAGATATTTCATATAAGTGAAATCATATAATATTTGTCCTACTATGTCTGGCTTATGTTACTTAGCATGTTTTCAAGGTTCATCCATTTTGTAGCATGGATCAGAACCTCATCCCTTTTTACAACTGAATAGCAATTCACTGCATGAATATACCACATTTTTTTTTTATCCATTCATCTGCTGATGGGCATTTGGGTTGTTCCCACCTTCTGACTTCTGTGACTAATGCTTTTATGAACACTGGCATATAAGTATCTGTTTGAGTGCCTGTTTTCAGTTCTGGGTATATAATAACTTGGAGTTATATGATAATTCTTTACTTAACTTTCATAAGAACCTCCAAAATATTATCAACGGTGGCTGCGCCATTTTACATTCTCAGCAGCAATTTACAAGGGTTACAATTTGTCCACGTCTTCACTTAACACTTAAGGTTTTTAAAAAAATAGCTATCTTAATAGATGTGAAATGGCTTCTCATGGTGTTTTTGATTTGGATTTTCTTATTGACTAGTGATACATCTTTTCCTGTGCTAGTGGCCACTTACATATCTTCTTTGGATAAATGTCTATTTAGTTCCTTTGCCAATTTAAAGAATGGTTGTTTGTCTTTTCCTTTGAAGTTGTAGTCCTTTTTGTACTATGGCTATTAAATTCATATTAGATATTTGTAAATATTGTCTTCCATTCTGTAGATTGTCTTTTCACTGTTTTGATAATGTCCTTTAATGCACAAGAGCTTTAAATTTTGACAAAGTGAAAATTACCTATTTTTCCTTTTGTTGCTGTATATAAGAATCTTCCACTGCCAAATCAAAGTTCATGAAGATTTGTTTTGTTTCATTCTAAGAGGTTTATGGTTTTAGGTCTTATATTTAGATTGGCAATCAGTTTTGAGTTGATTTTTGTATATGGTTTAGGCAGGGGCCCAACTTCATTTCTTACACGTGGCTATTCATTTGTCAAAGGACCATTTGTTGAAGAGACTATTATTTCTCCATTAAATGGGGTTGGCACCCTTGTCAAAAATCAAGTTGGCCATAAATGTATGGGTTTTTTTTCTGGACTTACAATTCTATACCATTGTTCTATATGTTTACCCTTATCCCAATACCACACTGTTTTGATTACTATGAAATTGTAGTAAGTTTTGAAATTGGAAAGTGTAAGTCTTGTAACTTTATCCTTTTTCAAGATTATTTTGGCTATTTGGGGTGTCTTAAAAGCTCATATGAATATGCATTGGTTTTTTCATTTCTGCAAAAGTCAGGTAGAATTTTTATAGGGGTTCAATCGAATCTGCAGGGTGCTTTGAGTAGTAATGACATCTTAACAATATTAAGTATATCAATTCATGCACATGGAATATCTTTCCATTTATTTAGGTCCTGATAAATTATTTTAGCAAACATTTTATAGTATTCTATGTACCAGTCTTTCACCTCCTTGGCTAATTTATTCTTGGGTATTTTTTTCTTTTGGGTGCTACTGTGAATGGAAGTGTTTTTTTTTTTAATTACTCATTGTTGGTATATAAAAACACATCTGATTTTGAGTGTGGCTATCATAACCTGCAACACCACTGAATTTATTATTTTGAGTAGCTTTCATGTGTATTTTATATATATATATGTTTTATGGTGTAGTTTTATAATTGTTCTATCTTCTTGATAACTTGATTCTTTTATCAATATATAATATCTTCCTTTGTCTTTTGTAATGGTTTTTGACAATGTCTGTCTTGTCTGATATATGGCTACCTCAGCTCTTTTCAGTTACTGTATGTATAGAATTTTTTTTCATCCTTTCATTTTTAACCTGCTTGTGTCTTTGGATCTAAAATGAGTTTCTCATAGACAACATATAATTAGATCATGGCTAAATAATTTTTAGAGACTTTGCTCAATCTCTGCCTTTTGGAGATTTTAATATATTTACATATAATGTGTTTACTGATAAGGAAGCTTTCTGACATTTTGCTATTCATTTCCTCTTTCTCTTACACCTAATTCTGTCCCTCACTTCTTCTTTTATATTTAGATTATTTGTAGTGAACCATTTTGATTCACTTCTCATTCCCATGTAAACATTTTTAACATACTTTTTAAAGTTAATATGGATTAACTTTATTTTTTTTTAAAGATTTTATTTATTTATGCATACAAGCACTGGGGTACAGGCCAGAGGTGTGGGGGAGGTGAGAGGATTCACCACAGAGAGCGGGGAGCAGAACAGGCAGATCAACGGAAGCACACTGCTGAGGGGAGCAGCGGGCACAGCAGGAGAGGTCTGCCGCACCATGTGGGTCCCCCCCTGGCTGGCAGCAGGGATCGAACTCATGCTGCAGTGGTTGCGGTCTGCTTCATAGTGCGTTGCTTAACCCACTGCGCCACCAGGGAGGCCCAATATGGATTAACTTTAATCCACATTAGTTAATATAGATTAATAAGGATTGAATTTATGAGCTTAAATTTCTTACAATGCAGTTTGAATTGATAGCAACATAACACTAAAGTATATAAAAATTGCAGTTATTCAGTTTTACTTTGCTATTGTTGTCACAAATTATATCTTTGTACATTTTGTGCCAAATAACTTTGATGTATAATTACTTTTTATGCTAGCTTTTGTATCTGTAGTTTCCTTTACCAGAGATCTTTATGTCTTCATGCAGTTCTGAGTTACTCTTTAGTGTCCTTTATGTCCAACATGAAGAACTTTTTTTAGCATTTCTCCTAGGGCAGGTTGAGTGGTGATGAACTCCCTCAGTTTTTGTATATTGGAATGTCTTAATTCCTCCCCTGATTTTGAAGAATTTTGCTGAACATAGAATTCTTGGTTAAACAGTTTTTTCTTCTTTCAGTGCCTCTGGTCTCAATGCACTCTGATGAGAAATCAGCTTTCAGTCTTACTAAGAGAGATCCTTGTACACGATACTTGCTACTTTCTTGTTTGCTGTTTTTGTCTTTCAACAGTTTCTGTATCCTTGTGAGAATCTCTTTGAATTTATTCCACTAGGAGTTCATTGAGCTTCCTGGATGTGTAGATAATGTATTTCATCAAATTTGGTAAGTTTTTGGCCCATTATTTCTACAAATACACTTTCTGACTCATTATCTCTCTCTTCTCATTCTGGGACTCCCATAATGATATGTTGGTTTGCTAGATGGTATCCACAAATCTCTTAGGCTATGTTCATGTTTCTTCATTCTTTCTTTTTTCTGTGGCCTGGATTGGATAATTTCAATTATTTTATCTTTAAGATTATCAGTCCTACCTTATGCCTGAAGCATCTAGAAAATTACTAATGTTTTAACCCAGATTTCTTTTAATGTGAGGCACTTAAAAAAAGACAAATGAAACAACTTTTCCAGTCTTTCAAGTCCTCTTAGATCTTTCTTGAGCATTCTAGATGTCTTAGGCATCTGTGACTCTTTAAGTTTCCCTACATATATGGGTACTTCTGATTGCCTGACATTTACTCCCAGAAAAAGACACAGCATTGTATGTCTCAACTGTAATCTTTTGCTTTGGGGATCTGTGGGCTGTTCATCTAGCTTATGATATTTTTAAGTAATGACTGCCACTTTTCCAGTCTGGTTGAATTCCAAGATAGGTGTAGCAGAGATGAACACCCTGTATCTGTCATTCAGGTATCCTATGATAGTTTAGTATAGAGCTACACAATAATTTAAAAAATAATATCTACTCTGTTCCCTCAGGAATCGTGGATTCAAAACCCTACAAAAGGAACACAGGCTATTGTCTTTAAAACTACTACCCAGAAAGGTGGGGGTAGAACAAGAACAAGTAAAAATGCCACTGATCTTTCTTACCATTAAAACAACAAGATATCTTATTATCTGTGCTATGAAACCCCCTTGCCCTGACACTTTAACCAACACTTTAACAGTTCATCCTGATGGGTGTGCATATGGGCTAGTATTATATGGTGCATCTTAAAACTAACTGAACTTTTATTTAATTTGCATTTTGATCAAAGTAGTAGTTTAAGAATGCACATATAGCTTACAATGTTAAATATTATGTAAGGGCCTCCCTGGTGGCGCAGCGGGTTAAGCAACACACTATGAAGCAAACCGCAGTCACTGCAGCACGAGTTCGACCCCTGCCGCCGGCCAAGGAAGTGACCCACATAGTGCTGCAGACCTCTCCTGCCTGGCCCGCTGCTCCCCTCAGCAGTGTATTTCAGTCAGTCTGCCTGTTCTGCTCCCCGCTCTGTCTCTGGTGAATCCTTTCACTGCCCTGGACTCTGGCCTGTACCCCAGCTCTTGTATGCATAAAAAAATAAATATTTAAAAAAATAAATAAATATTATTTAAGTCTTATGATGACATTTAGCATTCTTTCCCCTTCCCATTTCCAATTTATACTCCCCAGAAGGGGCCACTTTTCAGTCTTTAGGCTGTCCTAGTATTTTCCTATATATGTTCAAATAATACAAGAAGGCTGCTAGTTGTTTTTCAATTTTTGATGTATTCTACTAATACCCTCCTCTGGAAGATTAGGATTCTGTCTTACCACCATCTCCGACATATACATATGACCTTGTCTCATACTCCCCATTTAATAATTATCACTTTAAAGCTCAATTAACATTCATTGTTTAAATTATGGCACAACAAATGCTGTTCACAGAAGACAACTTTTTCTTTCTTGGAAAAATAATATTTTTCTGGAATTAATTACTGTTCTTACCTACTAATGCTGCTTAGTTTTCTATGTAGTTATTACTAATATGTATTTATTTCTATGTACTCATCACACCTCACTCTGACACTACTTTGACAAAACTATCACATTCTTTTCAGTACTCCTAACAACAATCAGTGAATTCCATGTTCTCCTCACAGCCTTCTTGGAGTCCTCCAATCTGGACCATTTGAATTCTAAGCTTTTGGCAAAGTTGGTGTCTTTCCTGAGAAACACCTGATGTCCTCTCCTGTACTAATCCTTTTCTTCCTGGGTCTTAGGAATTCTTTCCAGATTTTTTTGTCCTATATTTTTAAAGATTTATTTATTTATGCATATAAGAACTGGGGTGTAGGCCAGAGGTATGGGGTTGGGGAGGGGCGGTGAAAGGATCCACAAGAGACAGAGTGGGGAGCAGAACAGGCAGACTGACCGAAACACTGGTGAGGGGAGCAGCAGGTGAGGCAGCAGAGGTCTGCTGCGCCATGTGGGTTCCCTCTCTGGCTGGGGATTGAACTGGTGCTGCAGTGGCTGCAGATTACTTCATAGTGCTGAGACTTAACCCCAGGGAGGCCCTTTGTCCTTATTTTTTGATGGATACCTATGCCAATAGTTCGCTAAACTTGCATGTCTGAAAATGTCTACATTCTAGTCTTATGGTTGATTGGCAGTTTGGGTATAGAATTCAATGTTGAAAAAAATTTCCCTTGACAATGTTTAAGGCATTTTGGTGTTGTTGATAAGAAGTGTAATGTCATTCTGATTTCTTTTTTTTAAAGATTTATTTATCTATGCATACAAGCACTGGGGTACAGACCAGAGGTGTGGGGTGGTGAGAGAATCCACCAGACAGAGCAGGATGCAGAACAGGCAGATTGACAGAAACATACTGCTGAGGGGAGCAGCGGGCGAGGCATGAGAGGTCTGCTGCGCCATATGGGTCCCCTCCCTGGCCGGTGACAGGGTCGAACTCGTGCTGCTGTGGCTGCGGTTTGCTTCATAGTGCTTTGCTTAACCCACTGCGCCACCAGTTCAGGCCCCCATTCTGATTTCTTAACCTTCTTACCTGAACTGAATTTTTTCTCCCTAGAACTTAGTTTTTTGTGATAACCCTTTGTTCTAAAGTTTTATGATGCTATGTCACGAGATCTTTTTTCCTTCATGGTACTAGGCAAACCTGTAACTCTGTCAGTCTAGAAAGTTATGTCCATAGGTTTTTGGGTAGATTTTCTTCTCTTACTTGTTTGATAATTTCTGTCCCTTAATTTTATTTTCTCTCAGGAATTTTTCTTATTGTATGTTGGACCTCATGGTTGATTTTCTAATTTTCTTTTCTCTCTTTTATTTCCCATCTCCCTATTTCTTGATTCTACTTTCTTAGAGATTTCTTTAAATATATCTTCCAACCTCTGGTTGGAATTTTTAATACCATTTAAACCACTTTTAAGTGTACACTTCAGTGGATTATACACATTCACAATGCTGTGTGACCATTACCATTATGTATTTCCAGAACTTTTTCATTATCTTAAACAGAAGCTACAAAACCCATTAAACAATTACTTCTCACTCCTCCCTCCTAGCTTCTGATAACCTCTAATCTACTTTCTGTCTAGATGAATTTACTTATTCTAAGTACCACACATGAATGTATTTGCTATATTGTGTCTGGTTTATTTTACTTAGTATGTTTTTAAGTTTCATCCATGTTGTAGTATATATTAGGATTGGATTCCTGTTAAAGGCTGAAAAATATTCCTTTGTATGCACATACAATATTTTGTTGATATGGTCATTTATCTGTTGATGGATATTTGGGTTCTTTCAACCTTTTGGCTTTTTTTTAAATAGTGCTGTAATTACATTTATATACAACTATCTTCTTTTTTTAAAAAAGATTTATTTATTTATGCATACAAGCACTGGGGTACAGGCCAGAGGTGCGGGGGGTGAGAGGATCCACCAGAGACAGAATGGGGAACAGAACAGGCAGATCAACCGAAACACACTGGTGAGGGGAGCAGCGGGTGAGGCAGGAGAAGTCTGCTGCGCCATGTGGGTCACCTCCCCAGCCAGTGGCAGGGATCGAACTGGTGCTGCAGTGGCTGCAGTCTGCCTCATAGTGTGTTGCTTAACCCACTGCGCCACCAGGGAGGGCCCTCTTCTTTCAATTCCTTCAGGTAAATACCTAGACGTGGAATTGCTGGTTCACAGGGTAATTCTATATTTAATTTTTTGGGGAACTATCAATTTGTTTTTCACAGAAGCTATGCAATTTTACACTGCCATCAGCAGTGTAAAGGGTTTCAATTTCTCCACATCCTCACCACATTCATTATTTTCCATTTAAAAAATAATAGACATCTTAATGAGTATGAAGTGGTAACTCACTGTAGTTTCTTAACATTTTTAAGCTGACCTTCTCTTGATTTGGCATGTTCTTGATTGCTATAATACTTTGTTTTCCAGGGTTTTGACAAAGCTGTCTCTGACAGTTCCTATTTTTTTTTCCTGTGAGGACTTGAATTTTATTACTCTACCATTTTTCAGTATGGTCTATGTTCACATATAGTCCTTGGGTACTTGGAAAGAGTGCACATACTGCTGTTATTCTACAATGTCAAATAGGTCCACTTGGTTGATGGTAGTGTTGAGTTGTTCTTTCTTTCTTTTTTTTTTTTGGCTTTCTATTTGTCCTATAATACACAAAACAGGAATAGATAAAATTAAGTTTGCTTCTTTCAGAGATGGTCAGAGTGCTTAAGGTAGCTTAGGTAAGGGTATAAGCAGAATTACTGTGACTCTGAGAGTCAGATGTCTTTCATTTGTAAGACTGCCTCTGTTGCTTCATCTCTCATAAACCTTTCAGATGGCTGGCAGATATACTAAACTATGTATATTTCTCCATCATCTTGTGTTCTTTTACCCTTCTGTAACTTTGTACATGTAATTGCTTTCCTGAAATGGAAGCCCCCTAGAGTAGCTTTAAAGATGTAGACCAAATATTTACATCCCTTGTGAAGCTTTTATTGACCACCTAAAGAACATGACTATGTGATATTTTTGGAGGCTTATTTATTTTTTAAGATTTATTTATTTATGTATACAAGCACTGGGGCACAGGCAGTGAGGGGAGTCACCAGAAAGAGTAGGGAACAGAACAGGCAGATAACTGAAACACAATGCTGAGGGGAGACAAGAGAGGTCTGCTGTACTATGTGGGTCACCCCCCTGGCCGGGAGCGGGGATCGAACTCATGCTGCAGTGACTGCGGTTTGCTTCATAGTGCATTGCTTAAACCACTGTGCCACCAGGGAGGCCCCCTTTTGGGGGCTTATTTACCATGGAGTTAATCATAATTTTTCAAAGCCTTTCACATGAATAGACCCTTTCTAATGTCTTCAGAGGAGTCCTAACACTGTCTTAACAAGGTTTATTTTTCTAAGTTTAAACTATTTTTTAAAATATTAAGTTTGTCAAGCATTTAAATGTCTGTATAACATTCCTTCATAGGTGCACATGCTTCATTAACCTCCACCAATCCTCCTGTGCTAATGCCTTATCCTCTTCCCTCTCCTAAGATATTGACCACATTTGGTTAAGACTGATTTCTCCAGTTTCACTTTTCCACCACCAAATTTCCCTCTTGTGTGTTGTGGCACTGGGGTGGCTAAGGAGAAGTTGAGCTGTGGGTAAATTTCAGTTTGGGTTTTGTGGGATACATTTATGTGGTTTGCAGTTATTTATTGGTATGGTTAATTTATTACTAATGTTGTAGAGATGGCCTCAGGAATGCTCCTATAATCCAGAGTCCTGATTTACTCAAAATTTATACACAATAAAGACAGAGCCAGAGGTAATATGACATGAACATGCCCTATAGCACCTGGTCTTGGGCTAGGGAACAACGTTTCAAATGTACAAACGCCAAAGTCAGTCTGTGCACATGTAGCCAAAAAAAAAAAAGTAGGAAAATAAACCATACAAGTGGCCTGCATTTAAGTAGTAAAACATGTATTGATAGTCTTTTGTGATGTTTGTAGTATCATCTTTTTAAAATTTACAAATTGTTGCCATTTCCATTATCATTCTGAATATTCAATTGTACCTAAATTTATATTCAAAATTATATTTTCTTTATCTTAAATAGCTCTCACCCCCATCCCTCACCCTAAAAAAAATACCTGCATACACGTCAGGCCTGCAAAACCTGGATCTTCCATTGCCTTCTATGAAAGAATTCAAACTGGGGCTCCCATGACTGTGGCCCATTTAGATTGTGAATCTTCCCAGAGCAGGAACTAGGTCTTCACCTTTGCTCTTCTAGTCCATAAGAGAATGCTAACACCCAGTAGCCAGTCAAAAAATGATTGCTGGTTGAGCTAATGAACCAACAAATGAGTAGAAAGAATAGAGAATGCATGTTAATTAGCTGAGGAAGCACATAGTCTGGAAGATTAGGTTGGAGGATTTGAGAGAATGAACATGGAGGCAAAAGAGAAGTTGTCAAAGTGACCAAAAAATGTTAGTTCCTGTTAAAAACTGATAATACCCTTCCATGCTAAGGTCACTCCAGAAATAGAAAGGGACAGTCCTGTAGTTTCAAAATGAGAGCAACAGTGATCTACTCTTGTCTAAGGATCTCTGTGGATCTTTGTTTCCCCCTTCTACTACTCACCAGCTTTTGATCTCGGGCTAAGCAGTTAGCCTTTTTGAGACACAGTTTTCTGTTTTATAAATGTAGATAAATAGCTCACAAGGTTGCTTTGAGGATTAAATGAAGTAAGTCCTGTGAATGTCGTTAGCACAATACCTGGCATGTATTATGTGTTCAATAAATTTTACTTTCTTTTCTTTTTTGGATATTTTTGTGAGGGCTGCTAATTCCCTTTAAAGAAGGAGAATCTCGAGCCTCCCTGGTGGCGCAGTGGGTTAAGCAACACACTATGAAGCAAACCGCAGCCACTGCAGCACAAGTTCGACCCTGCTGCCGGCCAGGGAGGGGACCCACATGGCACAGGCAGAGCTCTCCTGCCTGGCCCGCTGCTCCCCTCAGCAGTGTACTTCCGTTGATCTGCCTGTTCTGCTCCCTGCTCTCTGTGGTGAATCCTTTCACCCCCCACACCTCTGGCCTGTACCCCAGTGCTTGTATGCATAAATAAATAAATCTTTAAAAAAAAATAAAGAAGGAGAATCTCTTCATCTTCCCATAACCTCAACCTTCTGTTCTCATCTGAGGAGATACTATTTTCTTTATTCCTTGGAAAAAACTCTTCTTTATAGGGATAATATGCCTCTCTTGGATTTTTTTCCTAGTTGTAGAAAAAAAGTTTCAAAGTTTACAAGGCCAGCATGTGATCTAGCAGAAAATGTACATTTTCACATTTACAGCGAAAAGACAAGAAGTCTGGTTCTAATTTGTACATGTGTTTTATTATCGTGGCACGTACTTAGAGTAGAAACAGGAAAGCATCAACTAACGGAAGGTCTCAATACTGTGTTTGACTTAGCTCCTCTGATTTTATTAAATGGTACAATCTGAAGTGCTATTAGGCATCAAGGAACTGGTAAATTCTTAGTGCATGGGTCTACCCCCACTATGTTCCTAGAGGGCTAGACAGAGATGATAGCACCTTACCACTACCAGCAACCCTCATTTCAGAAGGCGATGCCAGAGAGAAGTAACTGTGGGTATTGTCCCAGAAAGGGATAGTCACTGGCTGTTAAGGTCAGGAGAGATCATGAGATAGCTGAGTGCTTTGTGTTCATCAAGCCAGCAAGCAAGCATGTGGCCTGCCAATTCTTTTCCAAAGTGGGTGAAATTCAGGTTGGAAAATTGCATCATCTGGTGTCACATGTAGAAGAGGGTGCAATAGAAGATTAAAATGGGCAATAGGGCCTCGTGTGGTAAACAGTTAAGAACTGAAGGCAACAACAAGTTAGAAGAGGTCGCTGCTCCTGTGCCACCCTCTGGGTGCTGTGGCAGTGGGTGCTGTCTCTTGTCAGGTGCAGAGGAACGGGCTTGAAGGCCATTTATTTCTGTTGCTTCCATTTCACCAACAGTTGGCTGTTTTATTGGGTGTAGGAATTAGCTCCTCATATTTTTTAACATATTAAGGAAATGTTCTTAGTTTATAGAACCAAGAGAAATTGCACACAATTTCCAGAAATTTATTTCTTTCCTCTTTTTTAGATATAAATTATCTGTGCCCATTTCTGTCTTTTTTTCTTTCCTCTTATTTTAGAGGCAGCGTTATCTTTTTGTCATGTCTAGGCGCCAGTCGCTGACCTGAGCTCCAGATTCTACCTCCTCCAGATTCTACAGTCCTGCACAGATCATTTTTCTTAAACAAACTCCTTCTCTTGAACGCATCACGCCTTGGACCACTGTCTAGGAAAATAAAAGCAAAAGCTACCTTGCTGTTCCCCCTATAGTGTCATCACCACATTTTCTGTGACTTTTGTTTAAATATGAGAACCGAAAATTGGGGTGTGAATAGTTTTTTTTTTTACAGGGGAGCCTTTCTCACCCCCATCAGGCACAATTAGTCACACCTTTACTGTTTTTCCTTAGCACTGTTTTCACACTGCAATTGCAGTACTTAGCAACTGGAATTGTAATGTATTTGTTTACACTGCATTGTGACTTACCCCTTTGTATTTGTACCTTCTGCTAAACCTTGAGTCCCTGAAAGTGAAGTGATCTTTATCTTCATGTCCCCAGGAAAGAATGTTTTATAATTGGTACCTAACAAATGGTTGAATAGGATGTTTCACTGTCACCTAATGCTCAATGTAAAAAATGATTCACTTGTAGTGCTCCTTCTCTTGTGTTCATTATATAGTAACATCATCCAGTCATCCGAACCAGAAAACATGGTAACATCTTATAATTCTTTTCCTTTACACCAGAATCCAATTAATCACTAAGCTCTGCTAATCCTACCATTTAAAATTTCTTGGATCTTTCCCTGGGCTTTGTATGCTAAGGTAAATATGCTGGTAGGAGAAAGACAAATGTCTGATGGTTTTACTCATATGTGGAATATAGAAAAATAAAAGAAGATTCCAACAAAACTAAACCAAAACAAACCCTAGTAATCTGAGAATAAAACTGAGGTTAAGCGTAGGGGAGGGGGCCCGATGTGGAAAACTAGGGGTAAGTTGGTAGTGGATGTGGTCTGGTGACATACATCTGAAGAGGTGTGAACCCATCTATACCTCTGATATAGTGTTGTAAACCAATGTTACCTAATAAAAAAAATTACAAAAATAAATGAAAAATATACTCCCTTTGTTTCCATTCTACTTTAAACTTGCCGGATAATAGAAAAGCCTTCAACCTGACCTCTCTTAAATGTGTCCTTAGTCATCTCATCAAAACAGGTCCGACCACATCACTTCCCTCCCGTGACTCAGCACAGCCAACAGGTAGTTTTCAGTTCTTCAGCATGACACAGCTTCTTGTGGTTAAAAGCATGGGCCTTGCAGTTAAACCGGCTGGTTTAAATCTCAGCTCTGAAAGTGTACAAGTTTGAGCAAGGTAGCAAACTCTCTCTGTCTCAGTTTCCATATTGGTATTATAATTGTATTCATGAGGTATCCACGTAAGAAACTTACAACAGCATCTTATATATCAGGACTTAGTGATGGCCAACTATTGTAAATTTTATATATCTAGTCTCATCTCCTTTCATTCCCTGCCTTCAAGCTTATGTTCCACCAATATTGCATTGTTTATAATTTCCTAAAGGCATTATGCTGTTTCTCGGCTGTATGCCTTTCGGTTGCTACTTCCTTAACCTCCTGTGCTTTCACAGACTTGCATGTCTGGCGCATACTCAGCTCAGACATCATCTTCAGGACAACTCTCCCTGCACCCCACGTCCCTGCGCCAGACAAATTGGTTCTCTTCTGTGACTTTATAGCCTCTGTCTTAATGTTGGGGTATCATTTAATAGAGTTAAAACTTAGTCTCTGTACTTTGCTCAGCTGAACAATGCTGGAAGACACAAAATAGATAAGAGAGGGAAACCAATAGAGTTGCCATGGGAACCTAGCCAAGGGTTTTCCACATCACCATTAGGGGGCTGTGGAGAATTCCGAAGAATGAGGAAACAGGGCAAACAGAACCAGGCAGGACACCTCCTGAATGGAAGGCGCACTGAAACCTGATGGCCCAGCAGATAGCAGCCGGCAGAGACTCCCCAGTCATAAAATGAGAAAACAGGTTACAAAAGAGAACCCCAACCCTTATACCCACGCAGACCACCTCTCCGTCTTGCCTGCTGCTCCTCTCAACCGTGTCTTCAAGCAATCCACCTTTTTCTGTTCTGCTTTTGGGTGAATTCTTTCACCCCTGTGCCTCACGCCTATATTAAACCGCCACACTTAGCACTTCCGAAGACAATTGAGTGGTCTGTTTATGTCCCTCTCTCCTGCTGGGCTGCAAGCTCTTTGAGCAAAGGGACAGATCTTTTATTGTTTTGTACTTAGCATCTTAGCATTATGCCTGCATACAATAGTAGGTGCCTACTAGTCTTTGTTGATCTCATTGCTTCTCTTAAGTTGAATATTTAGGTGTATGCATTTCTGAAGCATTTGACTAGGAAAAGGTCTCCTTCTCATTTACCAGCTGGCCTTTCCTTTTCGATGAATCACACACACCATTGTCCAACTAAATGAGTCTGAAAACTTTATTTCTCCCACCCTTCCCTTCCCCTCTACATCAAAGTTATTAGTATATTATGTCAATTCTAGCTCCAAAATGTGTCATTCTTTTCATCTCCACTGCCGCCAACTCTCAACTGGCATCTGCCTCCTGACCAGTCTCTATACTTTTATTCTTGCCACACACCTCTGCCCAGTTCGCACAACCACAAAAGTAGTTTCAAAATGTACAGCAATCATGGTACCTCTCCTGATAAAAGCTTTCAGTAATTTCCCATTCTGTTAAGAATAAGATCCAACTCCTCACCGTGGCCTACAGGACCCCACAAGGTATAGTCTCTGTATTTCTTTTGATTCCCTGTAGCCCTTATTCAATACCCCAGTGACACTGGCCTTCTTTCTGTACCCAGAACATACCAAGCTCCTTCTTGCTTCAGGGTCTTTGCATATGGTTGCACACCTTGCCTGGGAGACCTGCTCTCTAGTTGTTTGGTTTTTTTTAACTTGGCTTGCTAGTTCTCACCCTTCAAGGTCTATGTAGTTTTAAAAGTTACATCTTCATAAAGGCCTTTCCTGGTGACCCTATTTAAAGCCCTTTGTCTCTATCGCTGAACTCTGTGTGCTTCTGTAACAGGGTCGTCCCGGGAAAGGGGGGAGTTCCAGAATCCCAGTTCCGCCCTAAGTGGGTGGAGCTGAGGAGGGAAAAGAAATTCTGCAAAAAAGAAAAAAAAAAAGCAAGATGGAGAGCAGCAAGGAGACCTGGAGGAGACACGTGGAGCACAGGCACATGTAAAAAAGCTGCGCTTGCTTTTTAGTCTTAAACTGGTTAAAACAGATGTGGGTGAGAGACCCGTGGAAAGGTTAACAATGGCAGTTTTCATCTTAATTTTAATTTTGCTCTTTTCCTCCCAGATTTGTCTGACCCTTTTCTATAAGTCTCTACTAAAAGGTCCTTTAAACGTGTAGCAGGCTTTTGGACCTTGCTTCGGGCCAATCCTATTTAGCTAAACGTTTACCCTCAAGGAGATGGGTAACTTTAAATGCTTAACTTAGCAACTATATTCTTTATCCTTTCTGTATTATACCCTAATTGTATTCAAATTCCTTTCCATTAAAGGTTTTATATGTTTGTCTTAATGCAGCGAATGGCAGAACCCATTCAGAGAGGGCAGGTTTAAAGGTTCTGGGGTGCTCCTCTCCCTGCCCTGTAACACTTCCACTACAACATTTATCACAGTTCATATTTATTTTCACTTATGTTTGTACTTGTTTTTCAGTGTGTCTTCCTCAGTGGACTGCACATTCCACAATATAGGGACCAGATTTGCAAATTGCTATTGTAGCGCCAGCACCTGGGATAGAGTCTGGCATATTGTTAACATTCAATAAATACTCCTTCAAGGACTGAATGACTTGAAAAGTCAATCATTCAACTGATAAAGCAGGCGCTATATAAATTCTCCTTTTGGTTTCTTCAGTAACAAAACCTTTACAACTTCAGCTAACAATTCAATTGTTGAGGTGAATCATCTTGCTGGACCAAGTGGAGATATATTGTTGGAGACCTTAAACAAACAAGAGAAGGATATACTTTAAGACAGTCTGGTTCTTAAGTCATTAATGCTTGTGAGTGACTCAGCAGTGACAACTGTAATTACTACAAACTAGCGATTCTCAAGAGGGGGAGATTTTGCCTCCCCAGAGGTGACATTTGGTAATGTCTGGGTACATTCTTAGTTGTCAAAACCGGAAGACTTTCAGGGACTGTGCTACTGGCATCTAGTGTGTAGAGGGCAGGGATGCTGCTCAGCATCGTACAACACAAACAAAGAATTCTACCATCAGAAAAGTCAATAGTGCTGATTGAAAAACCAAAAGAAAAAGGACTCCAATCTGCTTTGTGAAACAGCTATTTGTTTGTCGAGTGGTCAAATATAAGTGCTGGTGTTCTAGAGGATTTGTGAAACTCAATATGTAATTGAAGCACTAAATAAGGTCTCTTATTTCCAAAGATTTATTTCTGTTGTTTAGAGCAGGTTTCTGTTTGTTTGTTTTGAATAAATTATTCATTGATGGACTTAAGGAAACTTAGAGTGCTCTGAAATTGTATCCAAAATTGTGTAATTGTAAGTATTTATCTGGGAGGAGGGCCTGTGTTTCCTCAAAGGGCTCCATGGCCACCCAAAAGGTTTCAAAATCACTGGTATGGAGACACCTTTGTGTTGTCTGGAATGTATTTTTAAAAACTATGCTATTTGAAATGCAGGTTCTGCAAAATGCTTAGAAAGTATCTGGAGGGGTATCCTTTACAATGACCTTGGTAGGTAGACAAGCTTCGTGGAAGCTCACCTTGGTTTCCTCCTAGTTGTGGAGATAATACAGGTTTCACTGGGATGTTAGAAGGCCATATGAAGTTATTTATATAAAGTGTTAGACACATCACATGTGATTTATAAATGTCGTTTTCCTTCTCATAATATTGTGAGGATTGACTAAAATAATACTTTGAGAACCAAATGAAGTAATGTATGGGGCACACTGGCCAGTTGAACATGTTTAGTGAATGCTTATTTTTTTCCTATGTGTTCTTTACAACTGACATCTTAGGTCTTATTACTAAAATAGGAGAAAGAAGGTAAAACCAGAAATCTGAAAAGTTTGACATCCATTATTGGCTCTGCCATTTTATTAGCTAGTTCTTGTAAGTTACTTTCTGAGTCTCACTATTCTTGTAGGTTAATGTGGGGATCACAATTCCCTCTCAGAGTTGTTAAGAGAAATATGTGAGATAATATCCAGCACATGGCTATACTTAGTGAGATATGACTGGAGCTAAATAAATATTAAATTCCTTTTTCATTCAAACAGTTCCTAAATCCCACCTCTATGATACCCTTCTGCAATAGGAGGGTGGTTTGCTGAATGCCTCGTACTATAACTTCACCTGAATATAAAACTCAAACATAAAATTTCTAGTATTTGTCTTTGTTCATTCTTACATTATGATAAAATGACTATATTTAATTTAGATTTAAGTGTTTTGTTCCATGAGCTCTCAGTGTCAGCAAGGGCTGTTAAGCTAAATTTATACAGTATTCAATACAACAGTATCATGTTCATTATTAGGTACTTACTGGATACCTTAGTAGAAGAATGGATATGCCAGAGAAAGGAATCAGTGAGTTTGGCAATTGTACGAACTTTTGTGCCAGCTCATTTCATTTTTCCACTGTGAGTTTAAAAGTTTCCCAAAGTTTAAGCTTTTTTTTTTTCAGCGAGACCAATGGTGATATAAACTAATGTGACTTTTTAGTAATGCATAAAATGTGTCAACATTTTAAATATTTGCATTACCTAGTGAACCAATATTTTCTAAATTATGTGTATGTGATATATTTGTGAGATGGGCCACACATCAATTCAAAGTAAAAGATGATCAATGAATTTTAATATAATCATATATAACAAGTTCATTGATATGGTTTCAGATTCCATACTGTATTAACCTTTAAGAAACTACCATTTGTAGAATTTTGATATAGTATGAAAGAGGGACTGTTCTAATTATTTTTAAGGTTATTATAATATTCTCCCCTTTCCCAAAGATGCATTTATGTGAAGCTGTATTTTCTTCATAGACTTGAACAAAAAAGAAATAGTAAAAGACAATGAATGTAGAGGCAGATGTGTGAAGTCAGCTGTCATGTATTAATTCAGACATTATAGATATATGCAAAAATGTGTGAAATTTCTTTTTGTCTGGGAAAATACAGTTTTTTATGATGTTATTTGTACTAATGTATACTGGGTTTATTATTCTTATATCAATGATATAACATATGGTACTATAAGGTTTATAACATATGCAAAAGTAAAATATATAACTACAGTAGCACAAAGGAAGGAAAAGGGGAAAATGGAAGGGTGTGATATTATACACAAAGTAGTGTGATACTATTTGAAGGGAGATTATGACAGGCTAAAAATGCATAGTGTAAACCCCAGAGCAACCACAAAAAAAATCAAACAGTTATAGCCAATATGCAAATGAAGACAATGCATGGAATCCTAAAAAATACTCATTTAATTCGAAAGAAAACAGTAAAATAGACAAGAGGAAAGAACAGATGGAACAAATTGAAAACTAACTGGAAGATGGACTTAAACATAAACAATTTATTCATGCCCAAGTAAAAGGCAGAGATTCTCAGGCTGTATAAAAAGTCATGACCCAACTATATGCTTGCCACAAGAAAAATACTTAAATAGGTTAAAAGTAAAATGACAGAAAAAGATATAGCACACAAATAAAAATCATAAGGAAATAGATGCAATTATATTAAAATGAAAAAAGTAGATTTCAGAACAAGGAATATTACCAAATAAAAAGAGGGATATTTTATAATAGTAAAAGGGTTAACTCATCAAGAAGATATAACAATTCTAAATAAAGACTCAAAAAACATGAAGCCAAAACTGATATAACTGAAAGGAAAAATAGCAAAATTCCAAATCATGGTTGAAAACTTCAATTCTCTCAGTATTGACAGAATAAGCAGAAGAAAATAGGTAAAAGATAAAGAAGATGGAAACAATGCTCTTAATCAACCTGACCTAACTGACGATAGAAAAATTATCCCCAAATAACAAAATACACCTTCTTTGCAAGGTGCACATGAAACATTTGCCAAGATAGCTTATATGCTGGGTCATAAGATAAATTTCAATAAATATGAAAGGACTGTTTTCCGAGCATAACAAAATTAAATTAAAACTAAAATAAATAGAAAAAATCTGAAAAGTCAAGTATTTATTAGGAATTTTAAAAACCCACATTTCTAAATTGCCCATCAAAGAAGAAAATAGAAAATGATTTGAATCAAGTGAAAATGAAAAAAAATCAAAATTTGTGGGATACAGCAAAAGCCATGCTTATATGGCTATTTATAGCATAAAATGTTTATATTGGAAAAGAATAAATGCTTGAATCAATGAACTAAGTTTATATTATAAGAAACTAGAAAAAGAACTTTATACCAATGTAATACAAGTAGAAAGAAGGAAATAGCAAAGATATGAGCAGAAATAATAAAACAGAAAAGAAAGCTGTTTCTACATGGCTTTACAAATGAATTCTACCAAACGTTCAGAAACAAACTTGTGCCTATCTTACACAACTCTTTCAAAAAATTGAGAAGGAAGGGATACTACCAAATACGTTTTATAAGTCAACATTAGACTGATACCAAAACCGAAAAAAGACAACACAAAAAAAGAAAACTACAGGCCAATCTCTCTAATGAAAACTGATGCAAAAATCCTCAATAAAATCCTAGCCAACAGAATCCAACAATGCATCACAAAGATAATTCACCATGACCATGTAGGATTTATTCCAGGGACACAAGGATGGTTCAACATCCGAAAATCAATCAATATAATCCAACAAATCAACAAAAAGAAAAATAAAAACCATATGATCAAATCAATAAGTGCTGAGAAAGTATTCAACAAAGTTCAACATCCATTTATGATAAAGGTCCTCAAAATTTTCAGGATAGAAAGAACGTATCTTAACATAATAAAGGCCATATATGACAAGCTCATAGCCAATATCATTCTCAATGTTGAAAAGCTGAAAGCTTTTCCCTTAAGATCTGGAACAAGACAAGGATGTCTACCTGCACTACTGCTTTTCAACATAATACTGCAAGTCCTAGCCAGAGCAAGAGAAAGACAAGCAATGAATTCAAATAAGGAAAGAAGTAAAACTATCACTATTTGCAGATGATATGATAATATACATAAAACCCCCAAAACTTCAGAGAAAAACTAATCAAAATAAACCAGTTTAGTAAAGTAGCAGAACACAAAATCAATGCAGAAAATCAGTAGTCTTCCTATATGCAAACAATCCATCAGAAGATGAAGAAATGAAGAAAACAGTTCCATTTACAGTTGAAACAAAAAAAAAATCAAATACTTGGGAATAAACCTAAGAAAAGAGATTAAGGGCCTATATAAAGGAAATTATAAAACATTGTTAAAAGAAATAGAAAAAGACACAAAGAAATGGAAAGACATCCCCTGTTCATAGATTGGAAGAATTAACGTTATCAGTATGGCCATCCTACTAAAAGCAATTTACAGATTCAATGCTAGTCCAATAAAAATTTCATTGACAGTCTACAAAAAATTAGAACAAATGTTAATGAAATTCATATGGAGCCACAAAGAAACCCAAACAGCCAAAGCTCTCATGATTAAAAAGAAGAATGAAGGCACCACACACCCAGACTTCAAACTATACTACAAAGTGATAATAATTAAAACTACACAGTACCGGAACAAAAACAGACACATAGACCAATGAAATCTAATAGAAACCCCAGAAATAAACCCACAGATTTATGGACAACTAATCTTTGACAAAGGAACAAAGAATATGCACTGGAACAAAGACAGATTGTTCAATAAATGGTGCTGTGCAAACTGGACTGCTACATGCAAAAAGATGAAGCTAGACTACTACCTCACACCATGCACAAAACCCAACTCAAAATGGATTAAAGAATTAGACATAAGACCTGAAACCATAAAATATATAGGAAAAAAAACATAGGCAAAACACTACATGGCATACATCTGAGTAACATCTTTAAAGATGTATCACCTAAAGCAAGGAAAGCAAAGGAAAAGATAAATATCTGAACTACATCAACTTAAAGAACTTCTGTACAGCAAAAGAGACATTAACCAAAACAAAGAGACACCCTACTGACTGGGAGAAGATTTTTGCACTCCATACAATTGATAAGGAATTGATCATAAAGGTTCACAAAGAACTCACATGACTCAACAAAAACAAACAATCCAGTCAAAAAATTTACAGAACTCAGAAGATACTTCTCCAAAGAGGAAATAAAACTGGCCAGTAGGCGTATGAAAAAAATGTTCAACATCTCTCATAATCAGGGAAATGCAAATTAAAACCACAATGAGATCCTACCTTACACCAGTAAAAACAGTACATATTAAAAAAACTAGCCACAACAAATGTTGGTGAGGATGTGGTGAAAAAGGAACTCTCCTACACTACTGATGGGAATGCAAGTTAATCCAACCACTATGGAAGGCCATATAGAGGTTCCTCAGTCTACTAAATATGGAGCTACCATATGACCCAGCAGTCCCATTCTTAGGTATCTACCTGAAGGACACAGAAACATCAATTCAAAAGAATACATGCACCCCTATGCTTATTGCAGCAGTATAAAACTTGGAAACAACCCAAATGCCCCAAAATTGACTGGATCAAGAAGATGTAGTATATATACACAATGGAATACTAGTCAGCAATCAAAAGATAAACTAATGTCACTTGCAGCAACGTGGATGGAGCTTGAAGCAATTATGCTCAGTGAAATATATCAGAAGGAAAAAGAAAAATACCAGATGATTTTACTTATAGGAGGAATATAAGGGATCAAGGTAAAAAAATAATAACAACAACAAAATAAAACACAAGAAAACAAAACAAAAATAAACAGATAACTACAAATCAGAGACATTCTGCAGGGGATGGGGAGGGAAAGGGATCAAAATGAGGCAGGGAAGAGTACAAGGGACTATGGTGATGGTGCATGTGTGAACTGGTGGTGGAATTTCTATGGGGACTACACCTTAGAAAAGAAAGCAAGTATTGTAAAAAATAAACAACAGATAAATAAATAAATATTCTATTGCACTTTAAAAATATTAAAAAGCTAGTTCTTTGAAAAAAAACACAGTTCAATAAAATTGATAATTACCAGATTAAAATAGAAATTAGCAATTCTAGGAATGAAAGAGGGGATATCACTATAGATCCTACAGACACTGAAACAATAGTAAGGATAAATGGGAAAATTCTTGAAAGACAAATTATCAATACAGAAGCAAAATGAAACAGAAAATCTGAATAGCCATATACCTCTTAAAGTAATTATATCAATAATTAAATTCCTTCCCCAAAAGATAATTCCAAGTTCAAGTGTTTTCACCAGTGAATTCTATCAATCATTTAAGTAAGACATAATACCAATTCTATATAAATTCTTTCAGAAAACAGAGACAGAGATACTTCCCAAGTCATTTTTTGTCAGCATTGCCCTGATATGAAAACCAGGCAAAGACATTACAAGAAAGGAAAACATCAGGTCAACATCGCTCATCAAGATAAACATAAAAATCATTGACAAAATTTCAGCAAATTGAATTAAGCAATATATAAAAATGATAATATAACATGACCAAGGAGCATTCAATTCAGTGATACAAAGTTAAGTGTAATGTTTTTTAAAAAACAACAATCAATGCAATTTACTGTACTAACAGAATAAGAGGATATCATATGATCATTTAAATAGATGAAGAAAAAGCATTTGACTAGCTTTAATACTCACTTGTGAGAAAAATTCTCAGCAAATTAGGAACAGAAGGGGACTTCTACAAACTAATAAAGGACACATATAAAAATATCTACAGCTAAAATCACACTTTATAGTGAAAGGTTAAGTGCTTTTCCCCATGATTTGGAACAAGACAAAGATGTCCACTTTCACCACTTCTATTCAATATTGCATTGGAGGTCCCAACCCATGTAACAAGGCAAGGAAAAGAAATGAAAGGCATGAAGATTATAAGGGAGTAACTAAAGCTCTTGGTTCATAGGTGATATGTTTGCAGACGTGCTAAGGAATCTACAAAAAAGTTACCAGAGTTAATGATTATAGTGCTGTTACATCATTCACGATGAATATAAAAATCAATTACATTTCTATTTTGTAGCACCAAAGAACTAGAAATTAAAATAAAAAGCACCATTTATGACATCAAAATCATGATATACTTAGGGATAGATTCAATAAAATTTGTGTAAGACATATTCACTGAAAAGTATAAATTACAATGGAAAATTAAAAGACTTAAGTAAATGGAAAGATAGAGAAAATTCGTGGATTGAAAGATGAAATATTAGGATATTATTTTCCCCCACATCATCTATGGATTCCCCCGAAAGACTTTTACATTAGTAACATATACTGATATATAAACCTACCCAAATTTTTCAGTGCCTACCTATATTCCCTCATATGAATGAGGCACAGTTTATGCAACCAGCATATCAAAAGCAGTTTGGTTAAGTAATTATTTTTTGTTCACTAAATTTTGTTGACAAATCTACCTGGTGATTCCGGTATATGCATATGTATATGTACATAAGTATACATGCTATACATGCTTTACGCTATCCTAAGTCATAGGATCCATGCAGTATTGCTGGATTACACAAATAGAGATATTTCTCTAGAGATATCTGGGCCTGTTATATGGACAGGTCCCAATCCTCTCAGCTTTCTCACCTCGGTCCTTCTCTTTCTCCAGCTGGGATTGTTTCCTTTTCTTTTTCAAAAAACATTTTAAAAGGACAGATTTATTAGGAAAAGGAGAAAGAAAGAGAGGCACCTGCATAGGCACAGGTGGGCAGGAGAGCTGCTGGGATTGCCTCCTTATTCCATGTTGGCTGACCAACTTGGCTCCCCAATTATTGTGTTGGCACTAACTCCCAATTCACTGGCTTTATGGCATTACTGGTTTTGTATCTCCTGAGGACTTGATTGAAATCTTGCTCTAATCACTTCTAATATTTTCTGGTCTTGCTTTCCCAACTCCCTTCCCTTTATAGGCAATCTAGTGTTCTTTCACGGACACATCAATTTCCTTCAGCTGGGATACCCCTTGCAAAGGATGGGTAGTTGGTACTGGGGTTAAACTGCTTCTGGAAAAAGGCTAGATTAACACTTCCAATTCTTCCATGCTAAAAATAGAAGTTTTCCAATGTGAATATTGAGACACTTGCTATTCAAACACTCATTTATCCAGTTGTTCATTCAGTGAATGAACACCAACTAGGTGGGTGGTTAACACTCTGCTAAATCTCTGAGGGGGAATGGAGACAACCAAAACACAGATGATCAAATGAATGGCATAGACTATAAGTGTTATAGGCATGTACTTGAACCTCTTAAAAGTTCTGCCTGCTGCAATCTTCCATGCCCTATTAGGTGAGCTTTCTAAAAACCAACATCTCATTTGTTTTCACAGAAAAAAAGTATCAGCTCTTTGGCACAGCATTCAAGGCTCTTCATAATCTGGCTCCAATTTCCATTCAAGCCTTAATCCTTTCCACACCCTCTCACAAACCCTAAGCTCTACACATGTCGAACTTCTTGTTTCTTCCATGTGGCACCAGGTCCTTTCCAATCTCTATTTCCTCAGCCTAAATTGCTTTTCCCTCTTCTTCATCTGGCAAACTCCTAAATCGACCTTCGAGATTCTGTTCCAGGTCTTGGTGAGACATTTCCTCTCAGCTCACCTGCCTTGAATTTGTACACACTGTTCAGCTGCCTTTATTAGAAAGTGAGATCTGTGAGGACATTAGGTTTGTTGTCTTCGTACCCCCGAACTAAGGTCTTAATATGGCTGGGTAAGTAGTAGGAGTACAATGAATATTTGTTAAATGAAGGAAGGCAGAAGTGAATGCGAAGGGAGAGCTCAAATTGATATATATTTAGGAAAGGGATTTTTAAAGGTGCAGAGCTTGAAGTTGCACGTAAAAAGCCAATAAAGAGGGGGAGTAAAAAGCCAATGGAGGGGGGAGTAATCCTAGGAGAGAGAAGCACAAAAGCCCAAGCCTGAGAGGCAATGAGAGGGTCAGCCAGACTGCAGCTGACTGTTGCACAGTATTGACATTTCATTGACCATATTTCTGAAAATATTTTGTATATTCCTTTGGACCACATTTATATTTGCTGTGTATTTCCATATCCTTTGGTTCCTACTCTGCTCTGTGCTATGACTATTTGTGTATCTACACATCACCCTAGCACTTATACCACTCTGCCTCTCAGGCTGCCCCAGTAGAGGGTGAGGTCTTAATGTCTTCAGCTCTTCCAAGACACCCAGCATTAGTGCCTGGCACACAATGGGTGTTCAGCAAGCTTTTTTTTTTGATCTTCCATTTGTTTATCTGATTACAGAGGACCATAAGGATATTTGAGTGCAACTGTGTATGATGGCAAAAACCTTATATATGCCTTCACACTGCATAGTCTATTTTTGGCAATTTTCATTAAAATGTTATCTTATTGTACCTGGAAAACTGTCATTTCAATTTTCTTCTTTGTTCCTTCTTGGATGACTCACATCTCATACCAGAAGGATATGACAGAAGGGATTCAAAAAAGGTTTGGACAAATTTATGAATGACAAAGTCATAAATGTCTGGGTATAAGAAGTTGTTAGGGGAATGCAAAGCAGAAGGACAGAACTTGAATTTCAAAAGTGTCTATAATGTGCCAAGAACTGTGTTTTAGGCACTTGACATATATTATATCTCATGTAATCTGGCAGGATATGTTATATAAAGACAGGATGTGTCTATAAGACCCAGCCTATATATCCATTCAGACGCACAGCTACTCCAGGTACCAAAGGCAGTATTCATCTCTATTAAATTTTTATCAGACTTTTAATACAGTTGAATCTGTGGATATGCATTGTTTCCTAGGAACAGAACACTCACTCTCAATTCAGACCACCACATCTTAGAACCCCTTTTTGACATAACTTGATCAGTTTTGAAAAAAGTCTCAGTGCTGTAAATTACAATGCAATCTGAGATATTCCCACAGCAATAAAAACAATTACATTTGTGAACAAATGTAATTTGTTCGCTTACCTTTATATTTCATAAAGCTTCCAAATACTGAATAAAGGTAAGTCAAGAAAAGAGACTTCTATTAACCCTGACACCAGCAAATTGTCTCAAATTATAGCGTCCCTCTATTTGTATTTTAGGCACAATGAATGGTTTTTCTGAATTACATATTATACCTCCTCTGTGGTTGGAAGAAAATTGGAAGGAAATTAGTTTAAGTTGTTTCTAATTTTCAAAAAATAATAGTAACTTTAAAAAGCACAGTGCTCCCAAGTGTACAGCTTCTGCATCTGGCAGGAATCAAAACATTATTACCAAAGTACCGTCTCTCCTCCTTGGGAAGTGGCTTGAGAAGGTGGGGCTGTATGTATTTGTTCATTGTTATGAGCCACAGTCTGAGGTCTACAGCTTCACATCCAGATTTTTGAGAACATGCTGCCTGCCAATTGTTGGGACAGGTGGGAAAAATAAGGGTCCACCTTCTGCACACTACCAAGACCCAGGCAGCTAACTACTGATGTGTTTTGGGAAAGCTAGAACAGATATCTTTGCTTCAGGAAACAGAGAGCCCATCTCACAGAACTAAAGGAACTAGCAAGGGTTCAAATGATCATTTCACATTTTGGATGGTCCTACCCCAACCTCTGTGTGCTACTCATCGCTGGATAAACACCAGGCCTATCTTTGTGGTGATTGTGTGTTTCTCAGATTTTACATTAGTCAAAGAAAACTAAGAGACCAGGACTACCACCAAAGAATACAGGTGTGACAGACCGCCTCTGGGGCTTTTTAAAGATACATGAGAAACTGGTTTATACATTTAAAAAATTGCCCCGTCTTTATTAAAGCTAGGGGATGGAAACACACACATATTCCAAAGAGTCTTTTCTGTGAACAGGTGACCCCTTCCCACAGTCTCTGTAATTAATTGAGAAATTAAAGTTGTTTGGCCTTTGAGATCACTTGTAAAAAAAGGCAGAAGGTCTTGGATATTTTGGAACAAGAGTCCACTATTCTGCCAAGACAGTGTGTTATTGTTATTGGAGCGTCTCTCAACAAAACGGTATTGAGTGGTGAGGACATGATTTTGATTAGGTAGAATGACTCAGCTCTTCCCCTTAAAGAAGAGAGGACTTGTCAGAGCCTTACTTACCTCATGATCTGGGATCTCAGAGGATAGTGTTTTCCCGAGGATGACCCCGGTCAAGTATGTCCAGCATCGAGCTGTGTTGGCAAGGTTATAGCCTCCTGTCTCCATCAAGAATTGTGAAGTTAGGAGAGAATAGTCACAAAACAGCAGGAGAGGGAAGGGGGCGGGTAAGAAAGGAGAAAAAAATGTTTTAATAAAACAGCTAAAAAGACAATTTCAACTTGCAGAATTTCACCCAAACATCCTTCTATGATACTTTAAAACCACCTAGTAGGCAGACCTTAGTGGACCCATCATTCAACAAAGCTGTGTGCAACTGGGAAGTCCAAGACCTACAAAGATTAAAGAGGCCCTCACTTCTATACAAATATGCACCTGAGGACTCCAAATTCCTCAATCCATCCAGAGTCATAGGCCAGTTTGAGGTTTCCAGAACTTGGGGTGACATACCCAGTGTCAAGGATTCAGTGATGAGTTTTACAACAATTCAACAAATTGACTGCTGGATATGATCTGTATGCTAAAGCTATTGGCAGATATAGCCCTAGAAACATCCAGGAAAGAGAAAAGGAAAATGCTGACAAAAACAGATTTTCCTTCTTTTTAATATCAACATTCCTTCTCTCCACAAAAACACAGGCCTACTGGCAGAGATCAAAGAGAATAAAATGAGGAAGGCACCGTTGATTGACGCTCTGACCCATTTCATTGGGTCCTGTCACAGTCACCCAGCAGCCATGTTATACTGGCTAATAATCAGCATATTTTTGTGCTGAATAGATGTGTTCTGCCATGCAAGCATTAGAACATTGGCCTTTAGCTAAATTCCAAGAGCACGAGGATAAAATGGAATGATTACTTAACCTCAGTGCAGCCTGAAGAAGATAGAATCTAGCTTATTTTTAGGCAGGTGACCATGTAATTTATTGTCCAAAATGGCATACTTATGAGTAAGAGGGGACACTGTTAATTACACTGGGATAACATGTATAAATTGGGACATATGGTCACCCTTTTCTTAAGGCTTTCAACTCCTTGAAAGGTCAGGGATGCTGAGGTTTCTCTAATGTATTTTTTAGCCTCAATGGACTGTACTCAAACTTGGGGATATGGCCATCTCCACTCACTGTCTGTGTTTTGGGGGGTTAGGCATTTAAGTGAAACAGTACAGGTATTATTTTAAACACTGATGATGTGGAAAATCTAAATTTATAAAAATGACTTATTGGGTGTAATTACTTAATTTCAAAAAGAACCGTTACAGGTTTTGTTTAATAGTAAGTTCTTGCTGGCGCACACACAATATGACTGGATCTGCAGAAATTCTGCTTATGCATAGGCCTTTTCAGGAACGTACATACTGCGTAAGAAGAGTTACTCTTGTATTCAGAAGCCAAAAATTTGGGTTGACAAAAGTAATGAGGTGTTCAGAATGCTAAGCGAAGACAATAGCCTTAAACAAAAGTCAAATTTGAACAGATGTATGTTGTGAAAAGGTGTCTTTTTTCTTCCTCCTGGCCTTACCTGTATCACAATACCATCCCTAGTACTGTCAGGGAAAATAACATGTCATCAATTTTATCTTTTCCCAGAACTGAAGTTTCTTGCCAGCTTTTCATAAGCGATTGTCTCCAATAACCACCTTTAAGTTTGGTCCCTATAGTGTTTGAAGCTGCCTAAGGCCCAGGCTTGCGTGTTTGTGCTGAAAATGCACTCATCTTCATAAGACATCCCCAAAGTCTCTTTTTTTAATGTTCTTTTAAAAAAATTAATTAATTATATTTGACATCATTTGTATTCCCCAGGGAGTACCCACCACCATTCCAACCGTGCACCATCACCTCAGTCCCTTGTGCTCTTTCCACCCTCATCCCCATCTTTGCCTTCCCTTCCTTTTCCTCCCCCCATGGTCCCTTTGGTTTATCTTGGTTTTTTGGTCTTGTTGAGTTTTTTGTTTGCTTTTGGTTATAATTGCCCATTTCCTTGAGCTTATTCTTTTGTTGTTGTTGTTGCTCTTTCATATTCCTCCTAATAGTGAAGCCATCCAATATTTTTCTCTTGCCCTCTGACTTGTTTCACTGAGTATAACTCCCTCTAGCTCCATCCACGTTTCTATAAATGTCCCTAGTTTCTCATTTCTGATTGCTGAATAATATTCCATTGTGTATGTGTACCACATCTTCTGGATCCAGTCATCTACTTTTGGGCATTTGGGTTGTTTCCAGGTCTTACCAATTACAAATAGTGCTGCAATAAACATAGGGGTACAGGTGCTCTTTTGGATCAGCGTTTTTGTGTCCTCTGGATAGATTCCTAGGAGTGGGATTGCTGGGTCATATGGTAGTTCCATTTATAGTAGACTGAGGAATCTCCATACGGTCTTCCACAATGGTTGGATTAGCTTGCATTCCCACCAGCAGTGTACTAGGGTTCCTTTTTCTCCACATCCTCGCCAGCATTTGTTGTTGTTGGTTTTTTTGATGTGTGCCATTCTTACCGTTGTGAGGTGGTACCTCATTGTGGTCTTGATTTGTATTTCCCTGATTATGAGGGGACATCCCCAAAGTCTCTTTTAATTTGCTTTTCACAGCAGACTGACAAAACAATAAACTACTTGCTATCCAAAATACAGAAATTTTAAGCTCAATTAGCTTAACCAGGTTATTTCAACATACAATCCATTCATCCAGTGAAATAGTATGTCAAGTAGATAAAGACAGATGACTATAGGCAAAGCTTCTTCAAAGGTAGTAGAAGTTATAAAAGACCCCTTTTACAGATGTGTAAAAGTTTCCATTGAGCTTGCTATTGGTGAAGTAATACAAAACATCAGAACATACTGAAAGCAAGGATGCTAAGATCTCTCAGTTTTGCTTCATGGTAACAAATACATGCTTTTATGGATGGAGGAGAAGTCATTCTTGAATTCAGCTTCAATATTTAACTAATTCATGTGTTTGCTACTTATATATGAGCAGGGTTAAGATTTTAGTAATATGTTTCCAAAAGATGACTATTAGAATTAAGAATCAAAGACTACTTTGAGAGAAGATGAATCAAAGTCTTCTGGGATCAACGTCCTCTATTCTTAATGAGATCTGACATAGCCTTTAACAAAGGAACTTTGCTTCAGGAACTGAAACTATGAAAGACTCAGAGTGGCAAGGAGTCAATTGTCATGCCAAGGTGAAGAGAGCAATCCGAGTAGTTCCTTACACCGATTTCATTGACTCAGGCATATGTTGGTATGATCTAATCTAAGAAAGTCAAATCGTCCTCAGTGTCAAAAGACAAGACATGCAGGAAGGTCACAAATTCCCCTAGTGACCTTCCTTTGTACTCACCTCCTCCCAAAATGAGCGTTGCCAATTGCCACTGAAGGATGTACTTAAGACACTTGCCAATTCCCACTGGAGTCATGTTAAAGGAGCACATGGGATCCCCAGCTATTGTGTCAGCTCCCAGCTGTAAGACCACTGCTTTGGGATTAAAGGCTATGTATACTTCCTTCAGTACACTGCAAAAAAGAGAAACGACAGAAAAAGACAGGTCAGTTTGGTTTAGGCTGGTGGTAGTAAGTCCAGTTGGAGTTATAGTTAAACCAGCAGACAATGAAGGGCAAAAAAGAAAAACCCAACCTGTCACACTTACCAGACTTTCTAATAAAGGGTAAATCAGTTTGTTTATAAATCATTTCTCAATGAACCTGATTTATAAAAGTCATCCCTCCCATCTCCACCCTCACCAAGAATCAAAACTACTCTGTTTTAGGGCTCAGATTTCTCTTAATCACTCATATTAATTTAACCTCAATAGTCATAGGGCATAGTGTATCCATTTACTCCAATTTATGATCTAGGGATATACGACACATACACTGAACAGTTATTATGGACTATTTTGATATTTTAACATGTGAACATACTTGGAGTTTATCACCTAATTGTCAGTGGGGACTGGTGAAGAGAATTACATGCTTGCATAGATGTTATCAGCTTACTTTTTATTATGCTAAAGGACATCTGGGTTCTAAAACACAGGCTTCCCCCAATTCATATGTAACCAGGGAGCTTTGGGAACTTGACAATCGATCCAAAATTATAAATGTGTAAGTACCATAAAGAACAGATTGTAGTGGATAATACTAGGAGCATAACTTTGGGTAGAATCACTCAATGATATCAAATCAACCTGACAGCTTTTTTCGACAGCTGGAAGCCTTACAGGCGAAAGGAAGTTGTCAGTCTGACGGAGGACCTTAGTTAAGACTTTCAGTATTATCATTAATTGAACACTGACAATGTCCAGAATGCATTCCTAGGAGTTATAAGGTCCCTGCTCTCAAGGGGCTTCCAATCTTGTTCCCAGACAAAACATACACCAGCCCTCAAGGGTCTGAGTAACTCTTACAGAGATGTATAAACAAGTACAAATTAACATACTTCAGAGTTGAGAAAATGCAGAGTCAAAAAGTGATAAAAAATGTTGGGGTTAACGACCCCTTCATAATCAACATGTCAAATTATACCAGTGCAGCAAAAACAGAAAATTCCCAGATCCCCCTGAAACTGCCAAAAGAATTCAGGGATGGATAGAAAATGCGGTCCTTACAAATTCATATGTATCCAGGGTATTGAAACTTATGAAAAGTGCTCAGCTGCAGAGGCCTTTTTTGACTCAAAAGATGGTTTTGTTTTGATTTCTCACCTAACAGACAAATATTGAGTGATTGTGGAGATTATAAGTATGTTATATAATTTATGACAAATGATCCTTCATACAGAAATACTCAGCCCAGGTTTCTCTTTCATGCACTTATCTCCTGGGTGCAGAGGGAAGATAAGTCACCTGAATAGTTAGCAGACATTTATTGAGCATCTACACGTACAGAGCACCCTATTAGCTGTCACTGGGAAACACAGAGGAAGACATGATCTTTGTTCTAAAAGGGTTTATAGCTGAATGGGGGGTGGGGGAGCAAGCAAGACTCTTTCTCATTTATTCTTTCCCTCACTTTGCATACATTTACTGGGTGCCACTGTGTGGCCAGCACGTAATGCACCAGATGCTGCAGGAACAAAGATGAATATGGCACAGCTCTTATCTCCATGTAGCTCAGAACAAGGGGAAGACTCATACAATGCCAACAAATACTTAAAATACAACGATAAATTAAGTATCAGAGATGGCACAGAGGAGGTTAGAGTAATCAACTTTCCCAGAGGTTGTTAGAAAAAGTCCTACAGAGACTAACTTGTTTTTTCTCTGGTAGATTGTATCAGAAAGACACAAGTACTTTTTTGTTCTGGAGGTTGTGTCAGATTTGACTTTTGTTCTATTTCAGGTATGGGTTGTGAAATTTTCAGCATGTGGCAAAACCTAGGTAAATGGCCAAAAGAGAAGCCACCTGTTTTATATATAGCTCATCACTACTTTCTTTTTTTTTTTTTTTCATTTTCCACAACCATATTTATTTTAAATGACAAAAGGTAGCCTGTATCTTTTTTTCTTTTTGCCAACTCAGGCCCTACTGTTATATATAGTACACTGTGCTGCTAGCATTACTTATATGATTTCGTCATCACTACTTTCAAGTGCACAAATGAAGAAAGGCGATTTACCAGTGACAGTCTTTGAAAACGAATGTCTACATCAATAAAGATTTTATTTTTCAAAAGGAGAGAAAACACTTATTGGACTAAGTAAGTCTTTACTTCCTGGGTTTGCCTTGCAAGGGGCGGTTTCCCAGTGAGTGGGGGATGGGGAGCCAGGGCGGCACCCAACAGGCAGCTCTGATCTGTGGGTGCCTGGAGTCTTGGAGTCTCTTCCAGAGGCGCTATAGCTTGCCTCGGTGGGCTAGGATTGTCTACGGGACCTTGATCCTCTTCTGAGAAATGTTCTATTTTTTTAAAGTCTTCTGTAAATCTCTATTCTTTGGTTTTAGGGATGGCACTTCGGGACTGGATTGTTTCTAGGTAGAACTGGAAGGGAAAGGGTCTGCTGGCAAGATGCTGGCAGGGAATCTGTAAACAAATGGTCCTTTTGGAAACTTCTGAGCTAACACGTTTAGACCTCTGCCAGAGCATGAAGAGGTTTTTGAATCTTGACTGCACATGGTGGTGGCTGCCTGGCTGGCAGCCTCTTGCGGTAGTCATCCAGGATGATTTCGCCGAGCACATTTTTATACTCGAATATCGTTTGAGGCTCTTTCATCGTGGCTGACATTGCCAAGTCCTTCCACGCCCCCAGTGCTATGAGCCTGCAGGGGTAGAAGGTAGATAGCAATACATTCCGAGGCAGGGCAGTGCTGACAGAGAATGCGTCCTCCCTCTGGGGCATGGGCACTGGTCATCAGCAACACCCAGCTCAGGGAACTACAATATATCTTCCTTAGGCACCTTGGCTTCCCTCGCAACCATTTTGGACACCAGGAGAACTGTCAGAACGAGGTGATAAACTGCCTGAAGTATGTCAGCCCCGGGGGGTGGATTCCGGCCCACATTTACCCTTCTCCAGCAGTGAATGGTGAGAACGAGCACCCCATCTTTGCCTACCTGAAGGACAAGCTGCCCTACCCACATGATGACCCATTTTCCCTCAAGATTAACCCCAAGTTCATCATTTGGAGCACAGTGTGCGCTCACCTGTGGCCCAGAGCTTTGAGAAGTTCCTTATCCTGCCGGAGGGGGGGGCCTCTCCGTGCTGCAGTAGCCCCTTCTCCACCATCACCAAGGAGCCCCATATGAGGTGCTTCCTCAAAGCTGCCTTGTAGACCTGAGCTGCTCAGCACACAGACCCCCTACTTCTTCCAGCCCCTGATTCCTTTCCTTAGAATTCAGCACACCCTCCTTGAAGTATTGCCTTTCGAGCCTGTTTCCTTTCCCTCCCCCACCTTTCTGGCTAGTGATTCAATGCGGACTTCGAAACTTGGGGCAGCAGAGGGGAAGCTGTGGGCTTTCACAGAGTGATGGCACTTCACTAAAACCGGAGGATGGTGTCTGAGAAATGTGAAGGGCCTGGAGCAGCCTGCTACATCAGTCAATTAAAAAGTGTGGGGAAAAATATCATTTGAATAAGGGTTCATCGTTCTAGACAGGGTTGCATTTGGGTAGCCTTAAGCTCCATAAACATGGCACTGCTGGTAAGAATCTCTAATGCACACATCTAACAAAAAGGGGCTGTTAGAATAAGGTTTTGTTTGATGCTGGCCTCTGCCTTTTGTCTAGGTCTAGTTCCCCAACACTGCTGATGAGGGTCTCTAGTTGAGTGACTGGATCCCCCATTGTCCCCAGGCTCTTTCCTGTTGGCCTTGGCAGCAATTTCTGCATCAGGGTTTGAAGTCATGGAATCCTTGTTGGCTAGCCTTTGAATCTCCTGGGCTGTGTCTTCATGTGTGGACTCAGATAGGGAAGCAACATGGATGACTAGCTGGGCATAAGTGGTAACATTTAGTCTCTTGAAGCTTATCATTTCTATGTCTATAATTTTTTACATCTCTTCTAGCTTCTCAGGGTATGTAGTCATACTGTTGTTACCAGTGTCTAGTCTTGACTTGGCATGCTGAGACCTTGGGTTTTGTGGTGTCCTTTGGTCATATACTTAAAAGTCCCAATGTGCCTCTGGACAGACATACGTGGTGCAACGATCATGCTGGGGGTACTAGTCTCACCAATTGCCTTTAACCCTTAAATCAATAAAGACTTAATTCTTGACTTGGTCTTAAAAGATGAGAACCACAATGAACTATTAAAATGGTTAAAATAAAAAAAACAGTGCTAAAATAAATTGCTAGTGAGGATGTGGAGAAACTAAACCACACATACTTTGTGGGTGGGAATGTGAAATGGTATAGCCATCATGGAAAATAGTTCAGCAGTTCCTGTCAAAACTAAAAATAGACTTACCATATTATCCAGCAATTGTACTCTTGGGCATTTAGAGAAATGAAGACATACTTTCAAGTAGAAACTTGCACATGAATATTTATAGCATCTTTATTTGTAATAGCCAAAATTGGAAACAATTCAGATGTACTTCAACAAGTGGATGGTTAAATAAACAGTGGTACATCCATACCATTGGAATATTACTCATTGATAAAAAGAAACAAGCAACTGATACATGCAAAAGAGTTGGATGGATCTCAAGGGAATTTTACTGGGTGAATAAGCCCAAGCCCAAAGTTGACACTGCATGATATCACTCATATACCACTATGAAATAACAATTATCAGGATGGAGAACGGATTGTTGTCAGAAGTTTGGAATGGGTGTGGCTATAAAGCATAGTATGAGAAAGCCTTGTGGTAATGATATAGTTTGAGATCGTGATAATGGTAGTGGTTTTGGCCATACAAAGCTATACTTTTGATAAAATCCCATACAGCTACACACACACACACACACACACGAGAGCATATATAACTGGTAAAACCAAGTAAGTTCTGTGGATTATAGCAATGTCAACTTCTTGATTTTGATGTTGTACTATCATCATGCAAGATTGGAGGAGATTGGAGAAGAATGCAGAAGACTTTACATTTCTTTGCAACCTACTGTGAATCTGATTATTTTGAAATAAAAATTTAAAAAGGATTAGTAGAAATTTACAGGTATGTGGGGTAAAGCCAGAGGATGGTTGTGGGCACTACTGGTAGGGTACTAGGTTCAGAGGAGAAAGCACACACAAGGCTTGAAACAGGGAGCGCTGGGGTACACCTAGTGAAGTAAAATATGGGCAAGGGCACAAAGGGCTAGAAGGTCTGGGTAGGCTAATGAGTTTGCACTTATATTTATAGGGTATGAAATCTCTCAAACATTGGGTGTGTGTTGTATGGACACACATGTTAGGGGCGGTCATGATTATGTTTACATTTTGAAAAGATACTCTGGCTATCACGTAGGATACAATGAAAGTTAGCAGGAGGCTTTTGCAACCATCTAGGCCAACGGCAACAAGGGTAGGGAAGGAGAGATGGTTTGGATAGATGTCTCTGTGGTGGAATTGATAGGGCAAAACATATCAATACATAAGAAAGTATATACATATAATATTCATGAGTGTTTGGTACTTGGAGAGAGGAAAAAAAGGAAAGTCGGTGTTTCTGAAAGCGTTGTTTTAATGATAGCTAAGTAGAGGAAGTGAGTCAACAAGGAGGTCTGATGGAGAGGACTTGGAGAGGTAGAGAAAGGGTAATTGGAAGCTTGGAAAAGGTAGGGTATTTTGTATGCAGTGTAAGTAGCAAAACAACGGAAGTGAGGGCAACTTAGAGCTACACAGTAGACACTCTCAAATTCAAGACTGGAAGTTTTCATCTAATTTGATGGTCAAATGGGAACCACAGGAGATGTATGAGATGAGTATTAATGTTGCTGAAAAATAATTCTTAGGAACAATAGAAGATCACCAGCACCCTGGGCCAGAGGGGAAAAGTGGGATGCTAACTCCATTGAGGAGCCCAACCCACTGCCTGAGATGCTGAAAGAGAAGAGGCACCCTTTGCTGTCTCCTCTCCCATTCCCCTATACCTCTTCTCTCACACACCTCTCTCTCTCACTCACCATCTATCCTGGATCTCCCAAATAGCTCTATAGGGATGGCAGATCAGCCTGGGAAAGGCGGTTCTTAGGGAAATTGTGAGGGTGAATGTGGGAGCATTACTGATGTCCTCTATGAACTGAAGTGGGGTACCCCAATTCTTATGTTGAAGCCCTACCCCCATCCTGACTGTATTTGGAGATTATTAAGGCTAAGTGAGGTTATAAGAATGGGTTCTAACATCCTTGAGGACCGGTGGCCTCATAAGAGGAAATAGGAGCTCTCTCTCTCTCTCTCACATCTTCCACCAGCAAGCCAGAAAGTTGTCACCTGAAATCTATCAGCTGGCACTTGAACTGATCCATGTCCAGCCACCAGAATTTTGGGAATATATATTCTGTTTTCTTGAATCATTTTCTATGCGAATGTCCATTATTTGTTTTTGTCATTGTGACCTGCTGTACTACACATAATTCCCCCCAACTCCTTCCTTTTTGCTATAAATGGGAACACTGTATTCTTCTTGGATGAATAGTATTCCATTGGGTGGCTATGTAACATCTTTTTGATCCAAACCCTCCATCTACCTCTTTTCTTTACCTGAAAATGTCTTCCCTCATATTCTTCTTCCTCAGGGTGAATTTCTTTACCTAAGCACTAGATCTTCTTTCCTACTGCTTCAAGGGCCGTGCATACACCAGTGAGCTGTTTCCTACATCTTTAGCTGCTGCCTTCCTATTGATTCCATTCCTTTAGGCTACAAGCTGCCCACCTTCTTCTTTCCAATGTGTCCACTTTGTTGGCAAGCTAGACATACTTCTTGCAACCCTGTTTCTGATCTTGCTGCTCTGTTGAAAGCAGAGAGACCTCTGGGTTAGGATATCCAAGTCTTCCCCTGTTATCCTTTTAAATGCCCCAGAAGCAAAAAAACCCAGTTGATTCTACTAAAAAATCTGCAGCTACCACTGTTTTAAAAATATTTTTAATCCTTTAAAAAATTAATTGTTATTCATCTACCATAAATTCCTCCATTGAAAGTGTACAATTCAACAGCCTCTTCACATAATTGTATAATCATCATCATCATGAATTTTAGAATATTTTTATCATCTGCAAAAGAAACCCTTTACTTTTGTTACTACTTAACTTAAGTTACTACTCATTTCACCACTTTTTAACCCCTAGCCTTTGGCAACTGCTAATCTACTTTCTCCCTCTATGGATTTGTATAATTTTGACCTTTCATATAAATGGAATTACATGTGTTCTTTGGTGACAGGCTTCAACGTTCATCCATGTATCAGTACTTCATTCCTCTTTCTAGTCAAATAATATCTCACTGTATATACTACATTTTGTATATCAGTTGAGGGACAATTTTAACTAATACAAGTAATGCTGCTATGGACATTTATATACAAGTTTTTGTAGATATGTTTTAATTTCTCTTGGGTGTATACTTAGGAGTAGAATTGTTGGGTCATCTGGAAACTCTACGTTCAAACTTTTGAGTAACTGCCAGACTATTTTCCATACCACCATTCTACAGTCCCACCGGCAGTGTTTGAGGGTTCCAACTCGTCCACATCTTTGCCAATACTTGTCATTTTCTAAATTATATAGTTACCCCAGTGGGTATAACATGGCATCTCATTATGGTTTTAATTTGCATTTCACTGATGACTAATGGTGTTGGGTTGCTTTTCACACGCTTACTAGACATTTGTATATTTTTTAGAGCAATATCTATGCAAATCATTTGTCCATTTTTAAACTGGGTCATTTGCTTTCTAAATATTGAGTTTTAAGTGTTTATATATTCTACATACAAGTAAGTCCCTTATCAGATACAGGACTTGAAATAAAATTTTCCCTTTCTATGGACTGTCTTGTCCCTTTCTTGATAGTGTCCTTGGAAACATTAAAGTTTCTAATTTTGACAAAATCCAATTTATCTATATTTTTCTCCTGTTATTTTTGCTTTTGGTGTCATAAATAAGAGAGCACTACCTAATTTAAGGTCAAAAAGATAAAACATCTATGCTTTCATCTGAGTCTCATAGTTTTGACTCTTACATTTATACTATTTAGATTTAATTTTTCTATATGGTGTGAAGCATGCATGCTGATATTCAGTTGTCCCAGCACCATTTGTTGAAAAGACTATTCTTTCCCTTTTGTCTTGGAACCCATTGTATAAAATCAATCAATTGTAAATATTGCTGACTCTAAACTCCATTCCACTGCTGTGCCAGCACCACACAGTCTTGGTTATAGTAGTTTTGGAGTGAATCTTGAAGTATGAGTCTTCAAACCTTGTTCTTCCCTTTCAAGATTCTTTGTGCTATTCTGAGGTGAATTTCTGTATACATTTTAGGATCAGCTAGTCAACTTCTACAAATAAGCCAACTGTGATTTATAACTCCATTTTGACCATGCGGGTCCTGTCATCTTACCCACCCCCCCTTATTCCCTGTCTTTGCTAATTATACCCCTTTAATAATGACATTCTCAGTCATCCATCTATGAAACTATGAGACTCTTTCCTTTCTTTTTTTTAGTTTTCATAAATATTTTGGTTTTTTTTAAAATTTAACTATATTTGACATCATTTGTATTCCCCAGGGAGTACCCACCACCATTCCACCCGTGCACCATCACCTCAGTCCCTTGTGCTCTTTCCACCCTCATCCCCATCTTTGCCTTCCCTTCCTTTTCCTCCCCCCGTGGTCCCTTTGGTTTATCTTGGTTTTTTGGTCTTGTTGAGTTTTTTGTTTGCTTTTGGTTATAATTGCCCATTTCCTTGAGCTTATTCTTTTGTTGTTG